>OZ020624.1:6900902-7423566 GCA_963971575.1 Liopterus haemorrhoidalis
TACACATTTAAAACTTAGATGGGCGTGCAATGGTTGGTTACATGGATGTACACATTTAAAAATTAGATTGACGTGCCACGGTTGGTTGCATGGATGTACACACTTAATAATTTGATTGACGTGCCATGGTTGGTTACACGGATGTACACATTTAAAAATTAGATTGACGTACCACGGTTGGTTGCATGGATGTACTAATTTAAAAATTAGATTGACGTGCAACGGTTGGTTACATGGATGTACTAATTTAAAAAATTATATTGACGTGCCACGGTTGGTTACATGGATGTACACATTTAAAAATTAGATTGACGTGCAACGGTTGGTTACATGGATGTACACATTTAAAAATTAGATTGACGTGCAACGGTTGGTTACATGGATGAACACATTTAAAAATTAGATTGACGTGCAACGGTTGCTTATACGGATGTACACATTTAAAAATTAAATTGACGTGCCACGGTTGGTTACATGGATGTACACATTTAAAAATTAGATTGACGTGCAATGGTTGGTTACATGGATGTCCACATTTAAAAATTAGATTGACGTGCCACGGTTGGTTGCATGGATGTACACACTTAATAATTTGATTGACGTGCCATGGTTGGTTACACGGATGTACACATTTAAAAATTAGATTGACGTACCACGGTTGGTTGCATGGATGTACTAATTTAAAAATTAGATTGACGTGCAACGGTTGGTTACATGGATGTACTAATTTAAAAAATTATATTGACGTGCCACGGTTGGTTACATGGATGTACACATTTTAAAATTTGACGTGCCACGGCTGGTTAATGGATGGACACATTTAAAAATTTCATAGACGTGCCACGGTTGGTTACACGGATGTTCACATTTTAATCGTGTACATCCCTGTAACCAACCGTGGCACGTCTATGAAATTTTTAAATGTGTACATCCATGTAACCAACCGTTGCACGTCAGTCTAATTTTTAAATGTGTACATCCATGTAACCAACCGTTGCACGTCAATCTAATTTTTAAATGTGTACATCCATGTAACCAACCGTTGCACGTCAATCTAATTTTTAAATGTGTACATCCGTGTAACCAACCGTTGCACGTCAATCTAATTTTTAAATGTGTACATCCATGTAACCAACCGTTGCACGTCAGTCTAATTTTTAAATGTGTACATCCATGTAACCAACCGTGGCACGTCAATCTAATTTTTAAATGTGTACATCCGTGTAACCAACCATGGCACGTCAATCAAATTATTAAGTGTGTACATCCATGCAACCAACCGTGGTACGTCAATCTAATTTTTAAGTTAGTACATCCATGTAACCAACCGTGGTACGTCAATCTAATTTTTAAATGTGTACATCCGTGAAACCAACCGTGGCACGTCAATCTAATTTTTAAATGTGTTCATCCATGTAACCAACCATTGCACGTCAATCTAATTTTTAAATGTGTACATCCATGTAACCAACCGTGGCACGTCAATCTAATTTTTAAATGTGTACATCCGTGTAACCAACCGTTGCACGTCAATCTAATTTTTAAATGTGTACATCCATGTAACCAACCGTTGCACGTCAATCTAATTTTTAAATGTGTACATCCGTGTAACCAACCGTTGCACGTCAATCTAATTTTTAAATGTGTACATCCATGTAACCAACCGTTGCACGTCAATCTAATTTTTAAATGTGTACATCCATGTAACCAACCATTGCACGTCAATCTAAGTTTTAAATGTGTACATACATGTAACCAACCGTTGCACGTCAATCTAATTTTTAAATGTGTACATCCATGTAACCAACCGTTGCACGTCAATCTAATTTTTAAATGTTTACATCCATGTAACCAACCGTGGCACGTCAATCTAATTTTTAAATGTGTACATCCGTGTAACCAACCGTTGCACGTCAATCTAATTTTTAAATGTGTACATCCATGTAACCAACCGTTGCACAACAATCTAATTTTTAAATGTGTACATCCATGTAACCAACCGTGGCACGTCAATCTAATTTTTAAATGTGTACATCCGTGTAACCAACCGTTGCACGTCAATCTAATTTTTAAATGTGTACATCCATGTAACCAACCGTTGCACGTCAATCTAATTTTTAAATGTGTACATCCATGTAACCAACCGTTGTACGTCAATCTAATTTTTAAATGTGTACATCCATGTAACCAACCGTCGCACGTCAATCTAATTTTTAAATGTGTACATCCATGTAACCAACCGTTGCACGTCAATCTAATTTTTAAATTAGTACATCCATGTAACCAACCGTTGCACGTCAATCTAATTTTTAAATGTGTACATCCATGTAACCAACCGTTGCACGTCAATCTAATTTTTAAATGTGTACATCCATGTAACCAACCGTTGCACGTCAATCTAATTTTTAAATTAGTACATCCATGTAACCAACCGTTGCACGTCAACCTAATTTTTAATTAGTACATCCGTGTAACCAACCGTTGCATGTCAATCTAATTTTTAAATGTGTAAATCCGTGTAACCAGTCGTTGCACGTCAATCTAATTTTTAAATGTGCACATCCGTTTAACCAACCGTTGCACGTCATTCTTATTTTTAAATGTGTACATCCGTGTAATTAACCGTTGCACGTCAATCTACTTTTTAAATGTGTACATCCGTGTAACCAACCGTTGCACGTCAATCAAATTTTTAAATGTGTACATCCATGTAACCAACTGTTGCACGTCAATCTAATTTTTAAATATGTACATCTATGTAACCAACCGTTGCACGTCAATCTAATTTTTAAATTAGTACAGCCATGTAACCAACCGTTGCACGTCAATCTAATTTTTAAATGGGTTTATCCGTGTAACCAACAGTTGCACGTCACTCTAATTTTTAAATTAGTACATCCATGTAACCAACCGTTGCACGTCAACCTAATTTTTAAATTTGTACATTCATGTAACCAACCGTTGCACAACAATCTAATTTTTAAATTTGTACATTTATGTAACCAACCGTTGCACAACAATCTAATTTTTAAATTAGTACATCCATGTAACCAGCCGTTGCACGTCAATCTAATTTTTAAATTAGTACAGCCATGTAACCAACCGTTGCACGTCAATCTAATTTTTAAATGGGTACATCCGTGTAACCAACAGTTGCACGTCAATCTAATTTTTAAATTAGTACATCCATGTAACCAACCGTTGCACGTCAACCTAATTTTTAAATTTGTACATTCATGTAACCAACCGTTGCACAACAATCTAATTTTTAAATTTGTACATTCATGTAACCAACCGTTGCACAACAATCTAATTTTTAAATTAGTACATCCATGTAACCAACCGTTGCACAACAATCTAATTTTTAAATTAGTACATCCATGTAACCAGCCGTTGCACGTCTATCTAATTTTTAAATTAGTATATCCATGTAACCAACCGTTGCACGTCAATCTAATTTTTAAATGGGTACATCCGTGTAACCAACCGTTGCACGTCAATCTAATTTTTAAATTAGTACATCCATGTAACCAACCGTTGCACGTCAATCTAATTTTTAAATGTGTACATCCATGTAACCAACCGTTGCACGTCAATCTAATTTTTAAATGTGTACATCCATGTAACCAACCGTTGCACGTCAATCTAATTTTTAAATTAGTACATCCATGTAACCAACCGTTGCACGTCAATCTAATTTTTAAATTAGTACATCCGTGTAACCAACCGTTGCATGTCAATCTAATTTTTAAATGTGTAAATCCGTGTAACCAGTCGTTGCACGTCAATCTAATTTTTAAATGTGCACATCCGTTTAACCAACCGTTGCACGTCATTCTTATTTTTAAATGTGTACATCCGTGTAATTAACCGTTGCACGTCAATCTACTTTTTAAATGTGTACATCCGTGTAACCAACCGTTGCACGTCAATCAAATTTTTAAATGTGTACATCCATGTAACCAACTGTTGCACGTCAATCTAATTTTTAAATATGTACATCTATGTAACCAACCGTTGCACGTCAATCTAATTTTTAAATTAGTACAGCCATGTAACCAACCGTTGCACGTCAATCTAATTTTTAAATGGGTACATCCGTGTAACCAACAGTTGCACGTCACTCTAATTTTTAAATTAGTACATCCATGTAACCAACCGTTGCACGTCAACCTAATTTTTAAATTTGTACATTGATGTAACCAACCGTTGCACAACAATCTAATTTTTAAATTTGTACATTTATGTAACCAACCGTTGCACAACAATCTAATTTTTAAATTAGTACATCCATGTAACCAGCCGTTGCACGTCAATCTAAATTTTAAATTAGTACAGCCATGTAACCAACCGTTGCACGTCAATCTAATTTTTAAATGGGTACATCCGTGTAACCAACAGTTGCACGTCAATCTAATTTTTAAATTAGTACATCCATGTAACCAACCGTTGCACGTCAACCTAATTTTTAAATTTGTACATTCATGTAACCAACCGTTGCACAACAATCTAATTTTTAAATTTGTACATTCATGTAACCAACCGTTGCACAACAATCTAATTTTTAAATTAGTACATCCATGTAACCAACCGTTGCACAACAATCTAATTTTTAAATTAGTACATCCATGTAACCAGCCGTTGCACGTCTTTTTAATTTTTAAATTAGTATATCCATGTAACCAACCGTTGCACGTCAATCTAATTTTTAAATGGGTACATCCGTGTAACCAACCGTTGCAAATCTGAGTTATTGTCGTCAAGATATCTAGGCGTGAACTGCTGGCCATGCGCTCATTTTGCTTTGTTTACCAAAATATGTATCACGTGATCGGTATTCGATCACGCGTCGGATAGCGATGCTTCCGTCGACTCTCACTCTCGACATTTACATCGAGTGGCGAAAACGTCGAGCTAAGAGGCAGTCTAGTAACGGGGTATTACTGTATAGAGCAGCGGTTTCCAAACTTTGATCAGTAACGACCCCCTTAGAAAAAATCCCATCTCTGGCGCCCCCCCCCCCCATTTAGAAAATTTATAAACAATATGTAATTAATTTCTTTAGTGAAATAATAATCACAAAAGTAGCAAAAATATGTAAATAGTTTCTCTAATTCCTAAATATTTATTTTCACAACATAAATCACCAAAATCATATAAAAATAAATTATATTAATATTAAATATGTAATACAAATTAAAAATGTAATAAAAATCAATTTTAATGTGAAGTATGGGCTTGTTTCTTCGCACATAATTCGTTAAATTGCGGTTTATATGAAGAAAGAGCCACTCTTATTTCGTCTTCCACTATTAACCGTGCGCGATATTTTGTTTTAATAACAGCTAATGTGGAAAATCCTGCGACCCGCTACCCCCTGGCTAATCTTGTACGACCCTCAAGGGGGTCGCGCCCCCCACTTTGGAAACCGCTGGTATAGAGAACACATTTTTAATTAGAAAATAAATGTTTATCCTCAGCGGGGATCGTTCCCAGACCCGCCACGTGGAAAGCATTGTTCGAATATGACATCTATATATATGTTTTGGTCTTGCCCCCCCCCCTCCCCTAGAATAATATCTGCGGGCGCCTCTGACCATTTAATTTATTTAGACTGCACCATTTCCAACCGTCCATGTTCTTCCCACCCCCACACCTTTGCACCGTTCGTAATTATACCTTACGAGATACCTTTATGAGAGCTTCGAACATCAGCATTATATTCTTTTTTAAATTTTGTCTCCCCTATACTCCAGATCTGTGGAATCGCGAACATTGCCCTCTTGGCTAGTTGTTTTTTATATGCTTCTGGTCTTCCGTTACTTTTAAAGTAGTATCCAAAATATTTGTATTCTATTACTTTTTTCAATATTGTTTTTGTCCCATTCCCATTTCTCTTCTTTTTCTTTACCTCCTTATGTCTTAAAAACCATTATTTCAGACTTATCAGTGTTCAGCAGTGGCGCAGCCAAGGGGGGGGGGGGCGACGGGCCTGGGCCCCTCCCAGGACCAGCAGATTACACGGCGCTGCCTGGGGAGTCGAAGATAAAATTTAACCACAACATTTGGTAATTTTTCAATTATTTCATTCTAAACAATATTGGCATTTTCTTTTTTTTTTCGTATAAATAAACATTTTTTTAAGATTGCCTACTCTTGATAAAGTGACATAATTATTGTTCAAGTGAAAATACATCACTTTCCAAATATGCTCCAACGAATTATATGAAGGGGAGCGTTGATCCTTTTTCCCCCCGACACATCGACTAAAATATTCGCCCAGTCAAATGATAAAACTGTTTTAAACAACTAATTACTCGATTCAGATAAGATAAAGTGGAAATCTGACTTCGGTATAACCTTCAGAATGTAATTTTAAAATGACACCTCAAACGTGAAATAGAGTAAAAATAGTAGAAATATAATAAAGAGAGTAGTTTTGGAGACAATAGCGCTCTTAAAATCGGTATTTGGTTTTATTTTGTAGATAAATGTGAATATCAATATCTTCTTAGATATATTTGAAATTATAATGTTTTACACACAAAAAGGACTGATATAAGTTGTACTGAACAACAGTGGCGTATTCAGATGGAGGGGTGGGGGGTACACAAGCCCCCTCTGAAGGTCCAATGAAATGAAAATTTAACAATTTTATCATAATCGTACAGCAAAATAACTTATGTATTTTACAATAATAATAAGCTATATTTTATTATGATTAGTGTTGAAATTAACAGAAAATGCACATTTACATGTTATTTTTAGGTTTTCGTAGGTATAATCAAGAAATCCTTATTCCTTCACATGAGTCTGTTCGTTCTGTACAAATTGTGGCCAAGCGGCTGATTTAGAGAACTGAACATAAGTAAGAGAAATATTGAGACTTAACAAAACTATATCCGGCGAAAAATATAAATAAATATGTATTTATCGAAGAAAAAATCAAGTGAAAGTTTTAACAATAACATTTTTTTATCAACAAATAATGGAATTATTATTTGATATAAACATCAATATCCAACAGCAGGGGTGTCGAACTGATTTGGGTCGCAGTCTATTTTACATACAAAATGATAAGCAGTGACGGAACTTTAAATATCCCGAAGTGTTTCTTGACATTTTTTTATAAACAGAAAAGGGGAAGAGAGTATATTTTACATTTTTAAATATATTTTTCAATTTGATGAATTATAGGGTAGTTACGGGGGGACTCTAAAACTAAAATATTGAAATATTTCACTTATTATTCTCTTCACATCAAAAATGCATGCAAGAAAATTTATTTAGAACGAAGAAACATTCCTTTCGAAGAAAAAAATAAATAAAATAAAACAAGTAGAAAATCAAAAAATTAAACGATATTTTTATATCTATAGCCAAAAATCAAACTTGTATCTATACTTGTATAATCAAACACGTGTATATAGCATATACGATAAACAAAGACTGACGTCCCATTAGCATACGGATGACGCGTAGCCTTTTTATTTACCCCCACCACTACAAGTTAAGAAACAACCTTATACTTTAATAATCTTGAGACAAACTCACATACAGTGAACTTTCACAAACACAAAAGTGAATATGCACGTTTGTCGTAGCTATGCTTAAACATTGAACTAAACTGATAGACAAACTACTCATTTGTATTTCTTTTAATGCCAAAGTGAGTGAGAAAGAAACACACTAGTACGTTAATTATATTAGTCATAAGGCTTTGTTCGGACAACTTAGATAAGATATTAAAAATTAATAATCGCTGCAGAGCTGTCCCAAAGGCTCAAGAAGGCCAGATATCTTCAGTTTTATTTAAATATTAAGTTATATGCACGTGCCCATTAATACGCTACTGCTAGCACTTGCCATTTATTATAATCTAAACAAACCATTGAAAAATATTTATATTATTATAAATAAAATATAAACAAAAATTATTTACTATTCGCGCACGATTTGTTGTGGTTCAAAGAGTTTTGCAAGTCATAAAAAATAAATGTAGGTAAGTAACAACCTTCAACAATTCCTATACAATTTTTATATCTTGAATCATTAATGTATTTATTGATATTTTAATGACGAATTCAAGTTTCAAAGGTGTAGTTTATTTATTACAAAGATAAGTTATCAGATAAATTGTAGTGAAGTTCAAGAATGGTGCTACAGTTCTATGGTGTAATGTGACGCGAATAGCTCGTTAAAATGTTTCATTATATTTTTACGGTTTTTGACTCATTTTTGTACGTTTCTTACGTTTTGGCGTACTGTTTGCCAGTTATTGTTTTCTTAGTGTTGTTGAAAAATAAATTAAATAGTTCGTCTGAGGTTTATCATGGTAGGTATTGCAACATTTTTACCAGAGCCAGCTCCCAAACTTATGTATAAGCTTTAGCTTAGGGCCTCACGTTCCATAAGAACTCACATTTTAGTTATGAGGCCCCTTTAAATACAGAAGTGTACACAGGGACGTAGCCAGGGGGGACATAGAGGGCCTTCCCTCCTAGGATAGTTTAAATCCTGGTTAGTTTACCTTATATAAAATATAATTTAGGTTGTTAGAAGTTTTCTTCACCGGAGGTGAAGAAAATTTATAAATTTACCGGACTTTTATTATTTAATATACTACAAAAGACCTAGAACAGGGGTCGGCAACCTGCGGCTCTTTTAGAAAATTTTGTGGCTCTTTGAAAATTGGCTGGTTTTTATTTTAATATAATCTATTTTTTAATTTTCAACTTTCTGCCTGTACTATACAGGTTTTGTATTTTTCAGAATGTTTTACGGTGCAATTCACGCCCGGTAATTCCCCGAATTACTGCATATTTCCTTTTAGAAGAAGTTATTTGTTTAGAAAAAAAGTTATCTGTATTTGTGAATGATTTACGTGCAAAAACATTTTTACATTTTATTAAATTACAAAAACATGTTATTAATGCAATTTTTTCTTTTGCACAAACTATTGTTAACATGAAAGGAGCTTTTCGAGATAGATTTAAATAGTTTAGAAAATATAAAGCTACAATAGATTTTTTGACAAAACCAATTAGTGGATTTGAAATCCAAAGGTTTATTGAATAATATATTCTTAAAACTTAATTCTGAACTGGAAAATTTAGAAACAAAAAAGTGAATTTTATCTTCCCAGCATAAGTGGACCGAAATTCGCAATCTTCAAAATGTAGATAAAGTTCTTTTCGAAGCTTGGAACCGTCATCCAGAATCGTTCAATCTTTTAAAAAATTATGCCTTTGGGCTACTGACAATTTTCGGATACACATGTTACTGTAAGCAAATCTTTTCACATATAAAATTAATAAAGAGTCAGTTAAGAAGTAATTTTACTGACCTGAAACTAGAGTGCTGCCTTAAGTTAAAGATTACTGAATATTCACCAAATATTGAAGTCTTATAGGAACACTATACAGGAGCAATCGTCCCTTTAAAAAAATTATTATACTGTAATATACTGGCAACTACAATAGGTATCACAAACTAAATGTATAAGTAAATATTAATTTACTGTAATACTTGATTATTTTAAAACAAATAAACAATTTTTACGTTTTTTTTTTCTTAAATATAGCATATATTTTTTAGCGGCTCTTCCATGTTATTGTGTTTTTTTTTCAATATAGATTTGGCTCTTTGTCACTGAAAGGTTGCCGACCCCTGACCTTGAACGCTGTTATTTTCTACCCAAGCCATGTAATTAAGGTCGTACCGACTAATTTAGAATATTTTGTTATTTTTGCCCCCCCCCCCAAGCTGATATCCTGGCTACGTCCCTGAGTGTACAAAAGCGCTCATTATCAACAGAGCCGTAGTAACGGCCTGGCATCGCGGCAAGTGCCAGGGGCGCGCGAGACCTGAGCGGCGACATTATGCGGTTTTTTTTTTGTTTTTGGCCATTATTTGTATTTTAGAAGTAAGGACTCTTTTTGGGCATCACTTATATTTTAGAAGTGACGCCTTTTTTTTAAGGTCATCACTTGTACAGTCTGTTCCAAACGGTTAAGCGGAACTAAATGGGAATTTAGTTCTTTTAGGTTGTCACAAGAAGGGACCTTGCTTGGGATATTTCATTTTTCACGTTGGGATGTCAAAATTTAAAATTCCAACAATGAAACCATGGAAACGAATACCATATGTCAAAATTAAATATTTTTTTTAGATATTTTAATGACAAAAAAATAAATAAATGGGAAATTTGTATTAAGAATGACACAAAAAATCAAAATATAAAGAAAATGACATTTTAAAATGATATTAACCTTAACCAAAAAATGTTTATTGTAAGTATGATTTACAAAGCTTAAACAAAACGGCCGAAAGGCACGATTTAAACGATGAAAGTAACTAGATTGCAAAATCTAGTTCCGCTTAAGCGTTTGGAACAGACTGTATTTTCACCTGTTTATTAAAATAAAAATCAAGGAGCTGAAGCTAAATTTATTTAAGTTCAGATTCAATGTGGTAATTTCGGTTCGGTTTCAGGTTCAGGTTCAATAACAGTTTTTTTTTTAGGTTCAAGAATATAATTTTTTTCAGGTTCGGGTTCGGAAAATTTTAAATAAAATTATAAGTATACAGGCTATTCAAAACCATAAGGCGGAACTAACTGGAATTTTAATTTTTGTAAGTTGTCATTAGCTATTTTTTTATATATTGAAGTTGTCTTTTCCTGAACAAAATTATCAAAAGCTTCAATCAATCTGTAAAAAATACTAGATTTGAAAATCTAGTTCCGCCTAATCGTTTGGAATAGATTTTACTCTATTAATAAGCCAGGATTTTTTAAAATTTTCCGGGCCTCTGGAGGCCTTTGTGCTTCATATATCTTATTTTCGTTCAGCTACTTTTAAAGATTACCTGATTCTACATACCTGTGCTAAATCTCAGCGATATCGGTCCATAAATAAACGAGTTATAGCCGTGCTCCACTTTCGGCCGAAACTGGAGCAGAATTTTTTGTCAAAGTTCGAATTTGGCCCTTTTAAGGGTCCTGATTCCAGAAGTGTGATGTTTTTGAAAATCAGTTCATAAATACGGAAGTTATAGCTATTTGAACTAGTTTTCACTTAATCTGGTCTTAATCCGCGACCTAGACCGCGGATTAGTGAAAAATAGTTCAAATGACTATAACTTCCTTATTTATAAACCGATTTTCAAAAACATCACACTTCTGGAATCAGGGCATCGAAGTGCTTCTGCCTATACTCTTAAAAGTGCCAAATTCGGACTTTGACAAAAGATTCTGCTCCAGTTTCGGCCGAAAGTAGAGCACGGCCATTACTCGCTTATTTATTGGCCGATATCGTTGAAATTTTGCACCGAGGTATGAAATTAGTCAATCTTTAAACGTAGGCAGAGCCGCAGTAAGGAAAACTTGCGCTAGGGGCAGAGCCGTGTTTTAGCGCCCCAAATATAAACAAAATAAAATTTAGCGATACCAATACAAATGTCCCTATATTAAACAAAAACTTTTAAAATTTGTAAATCTTCAAAATGACTATCGAAGAGAAACTAAATATGATTTCAATGTATGTTTTAGTAAAATAAAAGAGTGAGGAGCAATATTAGTCTATAATTCAAATAGAAAAAAAAAATCGAGTTAGTTATTTTTTCGCCACTAAGTTTGTCATTGAAGTTATGACACATAATGAAGAAGTGAGCTGACCGACCGACTGGCCTATATAAGGAACAGTGCACAATATTATTGCATAATGTGATGTCTAAAGTTCAAGGCCGTTCGACCCACCGAAGATTATCTCAATAGATTAGTCCTCACCTGCTCTTTTATCCTTATCGCATGTCTACTGCAATTGTCTATCTCTCATTTCTTATCTGATTGTCGATAAGTATTGCATCAAAATTTTAATATAGGTTAGCCTTGTTTCATAATTTAACTGATATACGAGTGTATTCTGTAAGAAATGCGTTAAAATTAGCGTCAGGTTAACATTTTTCTTTTAACACCTTGTCTAACGCCTTGAAACTAATAACGAAAAATGCTATTCTGTAAAGCGGCGTCCACACTATGCAGCAGTGTGCCAGTTAGCAAGGCCATTTGGCAATGCCAGGAGTAATGTAGACTTGACCGTTGGCACATGCCATCGTGCCAGCGGCATGCCAATAAGAATCGCTCGAGTGTCGGTCTCCTTCAAAGAAAGCTGATAAGAACGGAGAGTGGGGACGTGCCAACTGGCATTACGCGGCTTTAGGCTTAAATTCAGGTTGTGATTCAGACGCCGATGAGCAACGTTGTTTATAGATGGAGTGGACAAACGAAAAAGTGCTTAATTTGATCGATTTATACCGGGATCGTCCTGTTTTGTGGGACTGCCGTTTAAAGGACTATAAAGACAGGAATAAGAGATGTGACGCTCTATTGTAAATTGCGGTTAGTTTTGGAGTACAAAAAGAAGAAATTGATAGAAAAATCAAGAACTTGGTGTGTCATTTTTCGCGCGAAATAAAAAAAGAGAGAGAAGGTAATAAGTCCGGTGCGTGATCTACTTTGAAGACTTGGATGTACCCAAAACCGTCGTTTTCGCCGTTTGCGTACTTTTTCTTCACTGTCAAGTATGATAACAGCAGCTGAAGCAATTAGTAAATCTTCCTCGGTGAACATTGTGCGACTAAACTAAATGCCAACACAGATGTGGACGTGTATACAGCCAATGGCTTTGCCAGTTGGCTTTGCCAGCTGGCCTTGCCTAAACAGCGGCATAGTGGGGATGCGCCTTAAGAGAATTTGTTAACGTAAGCGTTAATACCATATTTGTTAACACGAGGTGTTAACTCACCTCGTGAAGAGGCTATATTAACTCACGCGCATTTGCTACTACGTTGAATTTTAACATTTTTGACAAGAAGTGTCAAATGTGAAGAAAATCTTAACCCAATATTTCGGTGTAAATTTAAATATTCAATAAATTTATTTTAAAAATGGAACAGAAATATTTGGTCCAGTGATACTCATTATAACTGGTTTCCACAGTCTATTAAATAAAACTATAACTATATTCAACTTACTTAGTCAATTTATCGGTTTAGACAGTTTATCTCATTTTTGAACAAAATGTGAATTTATTTAATTTTTATAAAGATGTTTGGTAATAACTAGAGACCGGTAAAAAAATGCAACAGTACTTTTGCCATAGGCGTGCTGTTTTAAACTTTATTTTAACAAAAAACAAAAGAATAAAACACTTGTACCGCAATGAATTCTTATTTTAATAACGACACCTCATTATTTTGGGATTATATCCGAGATAGGTAATTCCGGTTACTCCTTTGCCATTGGTCAGTTTTTGATAAGATATTAAAGTTTTCAACGTTACACTATTTGTCAGCAGGGCATATTACAAATATATATAATTACATTTTATTTCTACAGATAACACATGTGCCGCTTTTTATCGAAAAACACTTAACTAAAGTACCGTTGCATATTTTTGCCGGACTCTAGTAATAATAATTATTAAATAATTAATTGATTTATTACGCTATTTCTACCTTGGATTATGTGGAATAACACTGTTGTGATCTTCATTATTAGAGACCGGTAAAAATATGCAACGGTACTTTTGCCATAGGCGTGCTATTTTAAACTTTATTTTAACAAAAAAACAACAAAAAACAAAAGAATAAAACACTTGTACACTATTTGTCAGCAGGACATATTACAAATATATACAGTGAATTTATTTCTTTATGCAACATGTACTATGTCATTACCATGGATACAGTTTTTGACAGCAATATAAATCGTGTTCATTTTCATTTGCAACATAGAAAAAACCATATTTACTAGCAAAATCAAAATATTTTATTGAAAATACAAATAAAAAAATAAATAAATAAATAAATAACTAATAAAAACTTATAATAAATGTTCAAAAGTTTCTCCGTTTACTTGCATACAAAATGTTAAGCGATCATAAAAATAATTCAAAACATTCAGCAATTGCTCTTGAGGTATATTGTTGGATGCTTGAACAATTTTGTCTTGCAGTTCAGCAACATCCCTAAGTTCTCCATTATATACTTTAACCTTTAAATATCCCCAATTAAAAAAAAAAAAAATCATTGGGTGCCAAATCCGGAGATCTCGCTGGCCAATTCATCAACCCTCCTCTTCCAATCCAGCTATTTGGGAAAGTTCTATGTAAATATTCTTTAACTATTCTAGAATAATGGACTTATGCGCCATCATGTTGAAACCATACTTGTCCATTAATATTCAGGTTTCGCAACGCAGGTAATATTTGGTTTTGCAAAAAGGCTAGATATTTTGTGGCATTAAGGCATTAAGTTCGGGAGGAATGAAACAAATGTAAATTTTCTCGACTCCAGTACCTAAAATTTTGTCTGTGCACTTCACCATTTAGAGTAAACGTTGCTTCGTCAGTAAATAAAATTCTTTGAAGCATTGTTGGGTCAGAATTAATTTTATCAAAAATTTCAAAACAAAAATCCATACGTACTGCTGCGTCTCTTTCTAACAATTCTTGATTATTTTGAAATTTGTATGATGGAAACTTTTCTTTTTTTAAGAAGTTAAAAACAGATCCAATACTGACACCAACGGTTTGTGGAATTGATCTTTAAGTATTTTGATTGTTTTCTTCCACTTGTAATAATATTTCCAACTGCTTCTCTTCTGTAAGCACGTGGGATGTTGTTCTTTTTTTATTATGTTTTGACTTAAGACATCCTTCGCGATGAAATTTATTAACTAGTCTTGAAATTGTAGAGGGATTTGGTATTGGCCGATCTGGATAAATTGCACTAAATACAGCAGAAACTTCTCTTAAACTCATTTGGGAGTTATACCAAGTTACCATCATTATTTTTTATTCATCTGTATACATGTTGATTAATTTTTAAATCAGCAATGAGCAAAAGTATACACACTAATTGTCTATGTTGCAAATGAAAATGAACACGATTTATATTGCTGTCAAAAACTGTATCCATGGTAATGACATTGTACATGTTGCATTAAAAAATATATTCACTGTATAATTACATTTTATTTCTACAGATAACACATGTGCCGCTTTTTATCGAAAAACACCTAACTAAAGTACCGTTGCATATTTTTGCCGGTATTCATTATCATTCCCTCTATTCATTATCATTCACAGCAATTATTTCTTCGAATAATACACCATTCAAATGTACTGCGATATTGTGAAGCACGGCAGAAGCATAAGTGATTTTGTAGCTTGCAGAGGATTATAATTTTAAGTAATGTGTCTCAACAATAACCAAAATTGCTCTTCAATACTCCATTTACTTTTTTTCTATACAATTACTTGAACTTGCGTCTGGGTTACTTGTATCACAAAAATTACGAAGGGTCATTCTTAGCTCTACTCTAAAGAATTCACATTAAAAAGTATTATAAAGTTTGAATGTTGTCTTATAACAATTAATATCCTACCGTCTTGTATTTTATTCAATTTATTTTAATAACATGACATTAACTTAAATAAGATCAGCCATATTTGCGAACTAAACGCTCGGCCGCAAACAGTTACAGTTACAGTTAACCATTTTGACAAGATTTGACGAAATTTCAGGTTAAATGCGTAATTTTATATTATATTATATAATAACTAAAAACTATTTTAACCCGGTCTTTTATTTATGATTTATAAACTATGAATATACACTCTGTTCCAAACGGTTAGGCGGAACTAAGTGGGAATTTTGTTCTTTTAAGTTGTCACGAGAAGAGACCTGGCTTGGGTTATTTCATTTTTCACGTTGGAATGTCAAAATTTAAAATTTCAACAATGAAACCATGGAAACGAATGACATATGTCAAAATTAAATTATTTTTTTTACGTATTTTAATGACAAAAAAATAATTAAATGGGAAATTTGTATTAAGAATGACACAAAAAATCAAAATAAAAAGAAAATGACATTTTAAAACGATATTAACCTTAATCAAAAAATGTTTATTGAAAGTATGATTTACAAAGCTTAAACAAAACGGCCGAAAAGCACGATTTAAACGATGAAAGTAACTAGATTGCAAAAACTAGTTCCGCCTAACCGTTTGGAACAGACTTTACTATAAATTATCAAAATAAATGTTAATAATCACTTTTTAATACGAAACCAACTAAATATTGGCAGCCATTGTGGTCGTTGGGATGACGTAATATCCGTCAGAAAAATTTGTATGTAAAAAATTATAAAGCCTCCTTCCTTTAATCTTTTTATTCAACGTTTATAACGCAATAGGCAACCCGTAAAAGGCTGTGCGTTAAACAAAAGAACTGTTAATATTATTGTCTTTTGTAGATTGTACTAAAGCATAAGAAAAATTAATTTGTCTATTGCTTAGTTTTTTTGTATTAGGGTCGAGAGTTCCAGTTGCTAATTAACTGTCCAATAAGTTTATTAGCAACATAATTTTTTTTCCGAGAGTTCCACCCCGAAATAGTTATTAGGTTGCTAATAAATAGTCTTATTTGTCTAATAACTTATAGGCAACATGAAGTGCTTAATAAAGAGACATATAACCAAAAACAAGTTCGCAAAATGTGTTGATATTTCAATTTTAATTGAAAAACAGTATAATTTTAAAAGAATATACGAATGTGTAGTTTTTAAACATTTCTATAATGGTGATTTTAGTGTTTTATATACATTTTAGTTGTATTTTGACGAAATCGACGATCTGTTTGGATGAATTTATAAATTATGGACAACCGTTTTTAAAATATTTTGGGCATTTATTGTAAATGTGATATATAAAAAACAATATATAAATATATTTTTTTTAATAAACATTGTCTTTTATTTTTATATATGTATTTATTGCAATTACGATTACAACACATTACAAACAATACTTTAAGCATTACTATTTATATAAAAATGATAGAAAACAAGAAGACAGACGCAATTATTGGCAGAATAATAAAGATGTGTGGCTGAAAATTGCTGATAAGTTTAATTCATATTGTTTAAGGAATGTAAAATAAAGCAAAATATGGCTGTCTTCTTATTTTCAGTAACTTTTGTATTATAAAATGCTATTTTTATTAACTTCTCTTCTATCTATATTGTCCTCTTTTTCTATAATAAATTTTGTTGAACGCCGTTTAATTGTCATTTTAACAGTAACACAAAAAATATACGTAATGTCATTGAATGTAAAGTCAAACTATTTATTGCCAAACTATTTATTGCCAAAATATTTAATGTCAAAATATTCAGTGTCAAAATTTCATCTCACTTTAGCTCTACAAATTTACGTATAGTTCTATCCCTCTTGCACCGTGTTACTATCTTCATAAGAAATACCAATACAAAACCAAAAATTATGTTGCTAATAAACTATTAGAAGGATTTTGTAAGTTGGAAATCACCAAAAAATTTATTAGCTTCATAAATATATTATATGTCTAATAACTATTAGGGAGTTTCTTAGGAACTGGAACTCTCGGCCCTAATTGAAATAATAAAGTAATTAGTAACCTAGTTACATTTCTGGTGCTCCAAGTAGAGCGCCAGAATGTAACTAGGCTACTAATATACATTTCTGTTCTTAACTCACTTAAGTTTTTTTTTTTTTTTAAAATGATCACTTTTAATATCACCATGCTGCTTCTAGAGCAGCGGTTCTTAAACTGTGTTTCGCGGACCCCCAAGGGTCCGCGAAACAATTTTGACATTAACTGTACATCTCCCAACTTTTCGCTTTTATTCAAATAACTCATTTAATAAAAATACTACATGGTCAAGACTTTTTGTAGTTATTAACATAACTAAACAATAATTAGTAGAAATTTAATTAGTTTTATTCAATTGCAAATTATTTACAGAAAACATATTATAATAAAATTTATTTTGACCAATATTTGACCAAGAAATGTTTGTATGAGTTTAACGTATTATAATTTGTAACTTTTTACTTGCCCGGCCTTAATATATAGGGGGCAAGTATAGTATTCGCGAAAATTTTCGATGTCGAGATTTTGACTGATGAGCACGTTTCATGGTCCAGGGAATCCAAAAAACCTATTTTCGAAGTGCCGTCCGTATGTATGTGTGTCTGTGTTTGTGTCTGTGTGTGTCTGTGTGTGTGTATACACGATAACTCAAAAACGGTTTAACCTAAAGAGTTCGTTCTGGTACTAAAAAATTCTTCTAATAATTGGGAAGAACCCTATTGTTTTTTATTAAAATCCGAAACCGGAAACGGCTAAAGTTATTAAACTTTAAAATTTTAAAAAATTCGTAACTAGTAAACCAAGCCTTGGACAAAAATTTGTATAGGACATAATTTGATGTATTTTTGAAGATTTACCTAAATATTATTTTAAATTAAAAAAAAAAAAAAATTATGTATTTTTTTTATTATTATTATTATTTTTATGGGAGGGCAAGTCTAGCGGAGGTCTCTCTTCGCCACTGGTTTAATTTTTTATGCTATTATTTTTATTCATTTTATGTTTTTTATTCTATATGCTAATAAAAATGTTCATCTCTATAAATGCGCAAGACCATTTATTAAAATAACCAGGGATACATTTTTACCAATATTTATTATAACGTAGTGCCTATGAGATTATTGAACCAGAAATTAAGTCTCAAGTACGACGTAAAATACCTAGGGTTGGGATGGGATCCGCAAATTGTTATTCAAGGGGGAGTCCTCGGCCTACATAAGTTTAAGAACCCCTGTTCTAGAGAATTCAGTATCATAGCTGAAAGGGTAAACAAGCCAGCTTCGGACCATCCGCGAGATTCATTTCACTACAGGAAATTATTATTAATAAGCTCATGTTGATAAAGTGTCTAACAATTAATCTCTTATTTTTACACTTTGTTTCAGATTGGTACCATGCACTTAAATTTTGGTGGGCAAAAAACACTGTTAAGAAACTGCAGCAAAAATGCGCTAGAATTCTTAAAAAGGAATCCGAAGAAGAAATGGAGTTACCGAAAAAGTTAACATCTTTTAAAGTAAATACAACAATTAAATAACTTCAATTAAACAAAAGATAAACAAATAACGCAATTTCAACATTAGTTATCATTTATATTCTTATTTACTACATGCCATTAAAAATCCACGTAAACGTAGATTTTTAGTGAAATTCAACTGGTTTTGTTATAGTGTGAAAATTAATTTATTTAAACCAAATATGCTCCATTATTATCGACAACGTTTCGCCATTTTTCGGGCAGAACCATGATGCCATCGATGAAAAACTCTGTGGTTTCTGGTTGAAAAACTGAATCAAGTGGTTTTCACAGGCTTCTTTTGAAACCAGCTTAATTCCATTGAGAGAATTCTGCAGAGATCGGAATAGGTGGTAGTCAGAGGGTGCTATGTCTGGATTATATGGTGGATGCAACAAAATTTCCCAACCAAGCTCTCGCAATTTTTGACGGATCATCAAAGAAGTGTGTGGTCTTGCGTTGTCATGATGAAAGACAACACCTTTCCTATTATTCAATTCGGGCCGTTCTCTTTCAATTGCCTGGCGTAATCTCTCTAGTTGTTCACAGTGGAGTTGAGAATCAATCGTCTGACCAACTGGAAGTAGCTCATGGTGGACGATTCCCTGCCAGTCCCACCACACACAGAGCTTCACCTTGTTCGGTGTCAATCCTTGCTTCGTGAACGCTTGTGACGGCTCATCCCTTGTCCACTATCTTTTACGTTTCCGATTGTCGTACGTGATCCATTTTCATCACTGGTTATGACACGTTTCAGAAATAGCTCGATTTCATTACGTTTCAGCAGCGCATCGCAGATGTTAATTCGGTCTATCATGTTTTTCGCGCTCAACTCATGAGGAACCCATATTTCGAGCTTCTTTTTGTAGCCAGCTTTCCGTAAATGGTTCAAAACAGTTTTGTGGTGAATGCCTAGCTCCGTAACAATACAGTAATTAAATATTTGGCGCTAGATCCCATCCATGTTCCGGGAAATACTTCGTCAAGATATTGTCTGACCATAATTTTATTATGAGTAAGACAGCTGTCTACTACATTACTATTTTGTTTTAAGTTTTATTTCCACGGCTATCTGAATTTTGACGAAAACAACATATTTTATTTTCCAAATATCTAGTGTTACAGACATTTTATGGCATTAAATTTAGACCTTTTAAAAATAAAAACTGATTTTAAAAAACTTTTTATTCTTGTGTTTTTGCTCTAAAATGTACAGGAGAGCCAATTTCTGCAGTTATCTACAATGCCATGTTAAACTGCTATGTTCCGCGTTTCGTTGCACACACATTTGCCTAGGTCGATTTAATTTTATTTTTATTTTACTTTGGTGTATTATTTGTTTCGCGACCTCTTGTTAGGATGTATCCAGTTCCATTAATGTATTTTGTCCGTCAAGAAAAAATGCCAAAAGTCGCTCAATTTGTTGCGGGTCCTCAGTCACAAGACATGGGGTGCAGACCGCACTGTCATGTTGCGTTTATATAGTTCTTTAGTGCGCTCTAAGCTGGACTATGGATGTCTAGCTTATGGGTCAGCTAAACACCAAGAGATACGAATTCTTGACACTGTACATCACACTGGGGTTAGATTGGCCACAGGTGCATTTCGCACCAGCCCAATACCAAGCCTGCTGTGTGAAGCAGGCGAACCGTCACTGTTCATTCGTCGTAAAATTCTATCCGTGCGATATATGGTTGCACTCAGTGCCAAGCCAAATCATCCTGCGTATGATCCTATTCTAAAAAATAGGCATACAGAGACCTATGACAGAAAACCAAGAGCCAATAGGCCTTTTGGTCTGAGGACTTTCGACATTTTGGGTGATATTGACTTTAATATGCCCGAAATGGCAAGTTTCGTTTTGTGTGCTGTTCCACCATGGATGCTGCCGCGTCCGGTTGTGAATCTCACATTAACTAGGTTTGATAAAGATACTACGTTGCCTATCGAATACCAACATGAATTACAAAGAACACTGGTCCCTAGGTTCGAGGATACTGTCATTTTTACTGCCGGATCAAAATCCGGAACCAGGGTTGGGTGTGCGTTCGTTGTTTTGAATCCACGCCAACAGTTTCAGTACCGTCTGCACTCCATAACGAGTGTGTACACTGCTGAGCTGTACGCTATTTTCAAGGCCCTGTGTTTTGTTTCGTCAAAGCAAAGTCGGTCAAGTGTTATCTTGACTGACTCGCTGAGCGCTCTGAATAGTATCCAAGATCCAGATCCAGTGCATCCTCTTGTACTAAAGATCCGGTTGCTACTCCACAATCTGAATGCTCAGAATGTGAGGGTAGAGCTGTTTTGGATACCGGGACATGTTGGTATTAAAGGCAACGAAGCGGCAGATGTATCTGCAAAAGCCGCCTCCCACAGACCTATGATTGATGTGTTTCATTTTTCCAGATGACGCAAAGAGTCATCTGAAACACCTGGTTTTAGACATGTGGCAACATGAGTGGAGACGCACACAGAACGTTAAGTTGCGACAGATTAAGGGAGACGTTAAACCATGGGGTTCTTCCTGCAGGATTAACCGCAGGGAGGAAACCGCCATCACACGCCTTCGTATAGGTCACTGTTGGTGGACCCATGGACACCTCCTTCGAGGTGAAGAGTCCCCTGCCTGTGAGACGTGTAACACAGATTTGTCTGTGTTACACATTTTAACTGAATGTGTACAGTTCGAGGATATCAGGGAGAGGCAAGGCCTGTGCTATGACCTGTCAGTTGCTTTAGGTGACGACAGAGTACTCATGGACAGGCTGATACTCTTCCTGAGAGAATCTAACTTACTGTTTTATGTGTTAAGTCTTGCACCTTATTTTAATGTGTTCTATTTCTTAACTGTGATATTCGATGGTAATTGGCCCCTTTACAGCCTCTTGCCATCACCCTGAGTCTGTTCAAATTTTCGAACAGACTTTTTATCTTATTTATTTGTGTTTGTCTGTGCAAGATTTCTTTTATTGAGTATGTGTAATTTTATTGATTTTATCTATTTATTAATTGTTTAATTTATTGTTTTTAATATGTAGTGTAGTCATTTAGATGGGCTGCGTTAGGCGCAAATAGCCTTTGTTGCTGTGCGCCAAAAATTTTAACTAACCAATTCCATTAATAAATCTTTGTATTGTATATTTTTAGAAAACTGACACACAGATAATATACGGAACTGATGAAAATGGAAATATGTTATATCTCAAACTAATAATGAGAGAAAATCGTTTAGTGGAAGCAATTTTACAATTGCGATTATCTAATGGTTCCATGTATCAATTACCAGGTAAATATCACATTCTTCAAAAATAATTTATAGGCGTGAAGCATATATTCATAGAAATGTATATTAATTTTAATTTCAGAGCACCCAGCAGTATTAATATGTAGTATTCCAGAAAGGAAGTGGTGCACGAATGATTTAGAAATCAGTATTGTCGAACCATTTCATACGTTTAGAATCACCTACAGTGGTCTGATGAGAGATCGTTTTAGTAAAAATGGTGATGATACTGTTGGCATCAGTTTTAGTTTCATGTAAGTTAAAAATACTTTTTATAATAATATTTCATTTTAACATGGTTGTATACAGGGTGAGGCAACACTTTTGTTTACTTCGATTATTTCCTTAATAAAATGAGTTATAAAAATATTGTTAAAATAAAACTTATTTGAAGCAATGGGGGTCAGACGATAACCATATCAAAAATTGCATTTGCAAAAGGTACTGCAAAAAGGACTGCAAACAAGTTTTCTTCAAATTACACTACACATATTATTTTACATACTAGATTATTACCCGTCAACAATGACGGATTTATAATATAAAATTTAAATTGTTGGTACGAGTAGATATTTGGTTTTATTTTTTAACTTAACTTAATTTCATCGCGTTAGTCAATCACGGGAGAGGGTGTGACCTGTCAGCTAATCAAGAGACAAGGTGTCCCCAGTTAGTCAATCACGAGAACCAGGGCCGCCCCTAGCATTTTCGGCGCCTGGGGCAAAACTGGATTTGCGGGGCCCCATCTATATATATATATATATAAAACACTATCTTGTATATTCGTCAATTTATTAAAACAGTAATTAAAACATTACAGATACGTTTCGTGCATAAAGCTGCATATCTTCAGTCATGTAAAAAACACAGAAAAATAATTTTTGCAAGCATGGCAGGGCCACGTCACATCACAATCACAAGAACACATGATCTTTTACTAATGACTCAACTTTTACTAATGCCCAATATTTCGGTCTGATATTCAGACCATCTTCAGGGGCTGGAAATATATTGTGTTATGAAACAGTGTTTTCAGTAAAATTACAAATAAACTTACAAAGTTAAAATTTAAGAGTTTTTCCTTTGTTGCACAATAAAATCAAGACTAGAATTAATAAAATCACAGACATTTTATATCACAAAATTAAAAATTAAAAAAACTTATACAATTTTTTAATCTATATATATATATATATATATATATATACAAACATAAAATTAAAATTAAAATAAATATCACAGCATAAAATCACAAAAATTCGTATACAGGGTGTTTGTTTGAAACGGGGCACCTCGAATAACTCCTTTATTTTAAGAGATACAAAAAATTCTTCAGAACAAAAGTTAAACTAGACAAAAAGGCCCATCTAAAGGTTACTATAAGAATTCTGAGGCACTTCCGGTTTCACCGAAAATGATGTCAACTTTTGATCTAGCATAGGGAATCGATAAATTTATATTTTTTTCCTAAAAGTACATTAAATTATCTTTACAATGACACCAAAAAATCATATTTTTATGTTAACCATTTCAAAATGGCGATCATTAATTTACAAAATAATAATCAACATAAGTTTTACAAAGTTGAACGTAGTAAGCTTGGAAAACAATAAAAAAAGAAACAAAATATCTCTAAAATAAACTATTTGACTATTTAGAAAAAAAAAACTATTACTTTTTACAATTACTTTACAAAAAAAAAAAAAAAATTACAAATGTTCGATCAAACCACTATTATTGTCCACACATTTTCTCATTCTTAATAAAAACTCTTCCATCGCCATTATAAGAGTACACTCTTGGATATCCCGGATTGCACTTCTAACCCTTTCTTCTAAATCTTCTATCGTCGTTGGTGTTGTCCGATAGACTCTATTATTTTCAAAGCTTGCTACGTTCAACTTTGTAAAACTTATGTTGATTATTATTTTGTAAATAAATGGTCGTCATTTTGAAATGGTTAACATAAAAATATGACTTTTTGGTGTCATTGTAAATCTAATTTAATGTACTTTTAGGAAAAAATATAAAATTATCGATTCCCTATGCTAGATCAAAAGTTGACATCATTTCCGGTGATACCGGAAGTGCCTCAGAATTCTTATAGTAACCTTTAGATGGGCCTTTTTGCCTAGTTTAACTTTTATTCTGAAGAATTTTTTGTATCTTTACAAATAAAGGAGTTATTCGAGGTGCCCCGTTTCAAACAAACAGCCTGTATACAAATTTTTGTGATTTTATGCTGTGATATTTATTTTAATGTTTAATTTTATTTATTTTTTTTTAAATACAATTTTATGAGTTTAACCAAGTTATACATCAGAGGAGACTCTTAGATTTTACTATAAGTTGCACAATCTATATATATAAAATCGTAACTAAGCTACCTACTCATAATCAACGCCCAGCCCAAACCACTGAACCTACAATCATGAAATTTGGCGAGTATATTCCCTCCATGACGTAAGCACCCACTAAGAACGGATTTTTCGAAACTCATTCTCTAAGTGGGTGAAAAGAGGGTTAAAAGGGGTAAAATGTGGCTTCACGGTTTTCTTAATATCTCTTAGGTCCAATAAGATATCGACTTGGTTTTTGCTCACAATGATTACTCATGTAAATATTAAAAAACTTATTTCAGGATTTTGTTCTAATCGACCCCTAAAGGGGTGAATCTACAATGAGGGTGAATTATAGAACCCTTCGCATCTTCTGTGTTTATTGTGTTATAAAATTCATTTTTGGCATATAGGTGCCTTTTTAAAATATTTAGAAAGTGTTTTGACGGTTTTTTTAATTTTCACCCCTAAAGGGGTAAATTGGTATTTTTTATTCGATAAAATTTCGTCTAGACAAAGGAACATAAAATTCGGGGATTATATCCCTTTTATGACTTAAGAATCCCCTAAGAAATGATTTTTCGAAATTCGACATCTCAGGGGTGACAAGGGGTGAAATGTGTTTACACGGATTCCTCAATTTCTTTTAGGTCAATAATATATCGCCTTGGTTTTTGCTTATAAAGATTATCCTTATAAATGTTAAAAAACCTATTTCAAGATTTTGTCCTAATCATCCCCTAAAAGGGTGAATCTACAATCAGAAACAATTATAGAAACCGCCGTATTTTCTGTGTTGGTTGAGTTATAAAATTTCTATTTGGCATATAGATGTCTTTTTAAAATATCTCGAAATGGTTTTGACAGTTTTTCAAAATTTCATCCCTAAAGGGGTAAAAGGATATTTTTTATTTAATAGAACATCCCTTGGATATAGATACATGATATTCGCAACGTATATTCCCTCCATGAGGTAAGCATACAATATCTCTTAAATGAGTTATATACTTGGTTTTTGTTTACAAAGGTTACCCATATCTATCTGTAATCTATATATATATATAAAATCGTAACTTAGCTACCTACTCATAATCAACGCCCAGCCCAAACCACTGGACCTTCAATCAAGAAAATCGGCGAGTATATTCCCTCCATGAAGTAAGCACCCACTACGAACGGATTTTTCAAAACTCATCCTCTAAGTCGGCGAAAAGGGAGTTAAAAGGTGTAAAATGTGGCTTCACGGTTTCTTTAATATCTCTTAGGTCCAATAAGATATCGACTTGGTTTTTGCATTAAAAAACTTATTTCAGGATTTTGTCCTAATCGACCCCTAAAGGGGTGAATCTACAATCAGGGAGAATTATAGAACCCGTCGGATTCCCTGTGTTTGTTGAGTTATAAAATTTCTGTTTGGCATAAGGATGTCTTTTTAAAATATCTCGAAATGTTTTTGACAGTTTTTAAAATTTTCACCCCTAAAGGGGTAAATGGGTATTTTTAATTTGATAGAACATCCCTTGGACATAGATACATGATATTCGCAAAGTATATTCCCTCCAAGAGGTAAGCACTCAGTAAGACGGGATTTTTCGAAATTTAACCCCTAAGGAGTGAAAAGAGGTGAAATGTGATTGCAAGGATTCCTCAATACCTCTTAGGACTAATAAGATATCGTCTTGAATTTTGCTTAAAAAGATTACCCATATAAATGACGAAAAACTCATTTCATGATTTTGTCCAAATCAACCCGCCAATAGGGGTGAATTATACAACCCTTCGTATTTACTGTGTTTATCGAGTTATAACATTCCTTTTTGGCATATCAGTGTCTTTTTAAAATATCTCGAAATGGTTTTGAGAGTTTTTCAAACTTCACCTCTAAAAGGGTAAATGGGTATTTTCAACTCTATAGAACGTCCTCTGGACAAGATATATGAAATTCGTAAAGTATATTCCCTCTGTGATGTAAGCACCCACTAAGACGTGAATTTTCGAAATTCAACCCCTAAGGGGTGAAATGTGATATCAAGGATTCCTTAATATCTCTTAGGACCAATAAGATATCGACTTGGGTTTTAAAGATTACCCATACAGATGCCAAAAAATGTATTTCAGGATTCTTTCCTAATCAACCCCTAAAGGGGTAAATCTATAATCGGGGTGAATTATACAACCCGTCGTATTTCCTTTGTTTATTGAGTTATAACATTAATTTATGTCACACCGGTGTCTTTTTCAAATATCTCAAAATAGTTTTGACAGATTTTTTAAATTTCACCTCTAAAGGGGTAAATGGGTATTTTTATTTGATAGAACTTCCCTTGGATATAGAGACATGAAATTCGGGAAGTATATTCCTTCCGTGATGTAATCACTCACAAAGAAGAGATTTTTCGAAAATCGAGCCCTAAGGGTTGAAATGCGATTTGAAGGATTCCTTAATATACCTGAGCAACAATGAGATATTGACTTGGTTTTTGATTACAAAGGTTACCCAAACAAATTTTTGAAACAGTAATTCAGGATTTTGCCTTATTCAACCCCTAAAGCGGTGAATCTACATTTGGAGTGAATTATAGAAACCTTTTTATTTCCTGAGTTATAACATTCCATTTTGGTACATAATTTTCTATTTAAAATATTTAGAAAGCGTTTTGAAAGTTTTTTAAATTTCATCCCTAAAGGGGTAAATTGGTATTTTTTATTCGAAAGACAGTCCCTTGACATAGAGATATGAAATTCAGGAAATATATTCCCTCCATGTCGCAAGCACCCGCTTATATGGAATTTTTCGAAATTCGACCCTTACGGGATGAAAAGTGATAAAATGTTTTTCCTCAGATTCTTCATTACCTCTTAGGTCCAATGATATATTGATTTGATTTTTGCTTACAATGTTTTAATCATCAACCTAAATGGGCGATTCTAGATTCGGAGTGAATTATAGAATCCTTTGTATCTTCCGTCTTTGTTGTACTATAACTATGTTGTACTTTTTCGCATTTAGGTGTCTTTTTTATATCATTAGTTTCAAGATCATTTCATTTTGACCGTTTTTTTTATATTTCACCCCTAAATTGCTATTCTTACATTACCCTAAATTACATCAAAACATTGGTATTTTTTAGTGGACAATTGAAATGCGGGAACTATATTTCTTCGAAATTGAACTGAAAATTTTACATTAATGAGCCTCTAACGGGGTGAATCTACACTTGAGGAGAGAGTAAGCAATGTGATATATAGAGAACCATGACATAAAATAATTGCACGATGATGGCAGACCGTCAATATACCGTAGCGAAGCACGGGTACTCTGCTAGTTCTGTATAATACATTGTATTAATTTAAATAAAATTTTCAGCCCTTGAAAAGGGTCTGAAAATTTAGACCGAAATATCGGGTATGAGTAAATATTGAGTTTACTTTTCGCCACCGCTACTCCCAATAATGTTTACTGCTATAATATTGGAACGGAATATTAGAAATACAAATATATATATATATATATATATATATACAGGGTGTTTGTTTGAAACGGGGCACCCCGAAAATCTCCTTAATTTGTAAAGATACCAAAAATCTTCAGAACATAAGTTAAACTAGACAAAATGGCCCATCTAAAGGTTACTATAAGAATTCTGAGGCACTTCCGGTTTCACCGGAAAAGATGTCAATTTTTGATCTAGCATAGGGAATCGATAATTTTATATTTTTTTCCTAAAAGTACATTAAATTAGCTTTACAATGACACCAAAAAGTCATATTTTTATGTTAACCATTTCAAAATGGCGACCATTTATTTACAAAATAATAATCGACATAAGTTTTACAAAGTTGAACGTAGCAAGCTTTGAAAACAATAAAAAAAGAAACAAAATATCTCTAAAATAAACTATTTGACTATTTAGAAAAAAAAAAAAACTATTACTTTTTACAATTATTTTAATAAAAAATTACAAATGTTCGATGTTAAGTTATTTCATGTTATTTCATATAATAACATTTTTCAGATGGAGTGCAGCTAGTCGTCCAACATACTATCCATATGAGAGTGCAGTTGACGAATTAGCAAATGCAGTAGCTAATGAAAATTGGAAAGATGGACAATGGATATCTTTACTGTAAGTTCTCAATGTTTATAGTGCTGGCAAAAAATACCGAAATATTCGTTGGTAAATATCTCTCTCTATCAGCCAACTTTTATGCATAAAATAGCTGGCGCGTATGGTTTTTGTTAAAGTCACTGGATTATACAAAGTACCGCAAGCCTTTGAAGAAGCCGACAGACCCCAGGGTTTGATTGGCAACATTGCTTCCCCTATTAAGCAAACTAAAGCAGCAATTTTTACGTTCTTAAGTTTACGTCTACGCTGTCACATCTCCCTCTCTCGCTCTCATTAAATAACCTTCTTTGTCAGCGTTTTGAATATTTAAGGTTAAGTTTAATTTAAATTTATATATTATATCCATTTTATTTAATAAAAATTAAAAAAGTAATTGAAATTGTACCACAATTTTGTTATAGTGCATTTTGATTAAAAAAATTGTGATTACAATGTTTAAAATAAAAAGTAGTCTCTTATTTTTGTAATGTTGGAATCACTGAACATCATTTGTGTTGGCGACATTTTTAACCCCTGCATGGCCGCCGTTGCGGTACTTTGTATAATCCAGTGACTTTAGTTTTTGTTATATACATTTTTTCTGTAACGTAATTGATAAGTGAGATATTTCAATTTTAAATAGCACAGAAACTAATCGTATCTATATTTTTAACCCTACCAGTGACTGTATTGAAGGCGGAGGTCAGTTTCAAAACTGAAAATTATAAAAAATATCTTGAAGAGGTCAACGACACAAGACCCTTTAAGTTTATTAGCATTACTAGGTTTAGAACCAGAAGAAGTAGCTAGCACGGACGTTTAAATTTAATTTCTAATCTCGCTTCTTAGACACTTTTAATTTTAATATAATAATAATAATGACGTGGCCCAAAAGGTTGATGAAGTTTGCGATTAGTGGTCGCTTGTCAAGACCTGACAAACCCACTGATAATAATAATGAAAGATTACTTAGTTTCTTTTCACTGTTACCAATGGCTATGGAATAGTGAGGTACTGTACGAGCCCTGTCCACTTTCAGTTGGCCCAGCTATGAAATTTTCAGTTTCTTTAGAAATTATTAAATAATAAGTAAAAATAAATGCCGCTTTGTACATTTTTTGACAATATAATCATATTAGAAGCAAAGGGGTCAAAATTTATTCCGTTATTCGACAAGAGAACATATAATATGGAATTGTGAAAAGTGGAACAGCGTGCAATGGAGCGATGAGTCTAGGTTTGAAGTCTGTGTAGGGGACAACCGGAGCAGAGTTGTTCGTCAGAAACATGAAGCATATCATCCCGCATCTGTCATGGTGTGGCAAATTTCCAGCATCTGTCATGGTGTGGGGTTCAATGTCTGCAAGAGGTGTAGGAAAACTTCACTTTATCGATGGCATTGTTAACACAGCCAAATATTTAAGTATTTTAGAGGAGTCTCTGTTGCCAACTATGGAACTTGCATTAATCTCTGGGGAGGATTTTATTTTTCAACAAGATTGAGCCGCTTGCCATACGTCAAAAAAATCTTTGAAATCATTCTATTCCACTTTTAGAGTGGGTTTCAAGTAGCCCAGACTTATCCCCCATCGAGACACTTTGGCACGAAATGAAAAAACGATTGCGTATAATACCGGCTAGAACAATTCCAGAATTAAGACTAAAGCTTCAAGAAATATGGGATAATTTTACTCCTCGACAATGCCAAGACCTTGTAGATACTATGCCTAGAAGAATTAATGCCGTTATAAAAATGAAAGGTGACGTTACCCAGTGGTAACTTCTGAAATAGGTTTCCAAGTTACTGGCTTTCCAATGGAAATATAATTTTTTTCTTATTAATTTACTTTAATAGTTGTAAATATTAATCGTAAATCTCTAAAATGTTTAATTGAAAATAAAATATTACCTAGATTTCATAAGCTATTCGCATTCTGTTAATTGTTAAAACACCAATAAGTAAAAATTTCGTAGCTGGGCCAACTGATAGTGGACAGGGCTCGTATATGCTATTATTTATTTTGAGAAAAAGAGGAAATAAATTCACTTTTGGATATAGTTGCAGGATTTGTGATCTAGAATGTGAAAATCACAACTTATGACAGGTATCACAATAAATTGTATAAAATGTATATTTGTGAGGCGGAGTCAGTTTGGGCACCAAGATAACTATTCACGGGGGGGGAGGTGTTTTCAAGCTATGTCACTATTTGTGTATTTTATGTTTTATGTTGTGTTGAATATTTTGTAGACAATCTGAATTCGGTTATGACCAATATGGTATGTTAATTGGCCAAGTCCAGAGAACAGATCTTTCTGAGCCATCTTTAACTACAGTCAAAATGACGAGTGCCAGAAAAAGGTATTGGGGAACATCACACACAGAAGCTCTGAGACATAATGTACAGCTATTTGGAGTCGATGACCAAGGTCTGAGCTTTGTCATAGGAGTAAAATCATTTAAACGAAGATGTCGACAGTAAGTATCTAAATACGTATTATAATAATAATAATAATAATAATATTTATTTATTGTCCACATACAATACATAATTATTAATGATATTGATACACAGAAGTTATAAATTAAGTTCAAAAAATTCTTTAAAACCATACATTGGGTTTTCAGTCAATAAGTTTTTAATTGTTTTTACCGACCGTCAACATATATAAGGGAGGTATTGTGATCATACCGATTTTGACATTTCGAGATTTCGATGGATCTCCACGAATTGAGGTCCATATATAACGTTTTGACTATTTTTAGCATGATGTCTGTCGGTCTGTCTGTCCGTTCGTCTGTTTGTCTGTCTGTCCGTCTGTCCGTCTGTGTACACGTGTAGAGCAAATTCGGCTGAAAGGATTTTTATGAAACTTCATATTTAAGCTTCTGCCATCAATGGCACAAGTTGATCAACTTTTGGTAAAAATCGGTTGACTAAAAATGGAAGTTTACTCGTGTCGATTTTAAGATTTTTGTGAATATTTCACAACAGAAAAATATTTCGAAAAAAATTATTGAACAAAAGTTGCTATAAAAGCAATAACTAATAACTTTTATTTGAGACATTTTTTTTGATAAAACATTTTGATAAAACGAAAAATTTCGAATAATTTTTGTAAAATTTTTCGAAATATTTAGTCTCAATTTATATTAGTCTCAATTTTTTCATACTTATATGTAACGTTTCCATGGTCATGATAAATAATATCTCTGTTAGAAAATATTAGGCCAAGTTATTTCTACTCTGCTGCTAGAATGTATTTTATATAAGTACTTTACGATGGCGGTCGGTCCTGTGGTGGCCACAGCTGATTTTTTTAAATTGTACTGAACTTAATTCTTTGGTAGAAACTGGTAACAAATTCATAAACTTTATGGAATAATAGTTAATACTATATCTTGATTTAATTATTCGTGTAAAATTGGGGTAAATATTTGATTTATTACGTGTGTTGTAGTTGTGAACGTCTTCATAAGAGACAAAAAAAATTAGGTTTTGATGGGCATATACTAAACAGTGATAGATAAAAGGTGATGGTAGTGTCATGATTCTAAATTATTTAAAGAGTAACCTACAATCGGCTCTATAAGATGCACTCCCCATCACTCTGTAGTCTAAAAACTCTTTCAGCAGAGGCAGAGTGTCCCCATGCTAAAAGAGCGTATGCTATGTGCGACTGAAATAACGCAAAATACGTAATTAATAAAACATCTCTTGTAAATGATTTTTGTAGGTTTCTTAGAAGAGATTTAGTAGGTTTCTATAGAAATTATGATAAAATAAAAGTTATATCAGCCAACGGAGTGGACGAGCGCACTAAGTCGTGCGGTTAGTACTGGTGGAAACCCAGTAGGACTGTCCGGTCGATGGTTCGAGCCTCCTTCGTTGGTGATATTATTCGGGCGAGAATAATATGTTTACATTACTCCCATTTTCACAATCATTCACCCCTCATCCAGGTGTAGGAGCTCGCCCCCTGGCGTCGGCGATTAGCCTCGTTGCAGAAATAGGCCGATGTAAAATAAATAAATAAATAAATAAATAAATAAATAAATAAATAAATAAATAAATAAAAAAATAAAAGTTATATAGGTGAACGATTTTACCTCTAGGTGATTGTGGTGGTTGTTCTAATATTACGAAGACATAAAATAAAATTATCATTAAAATAATATATTTGTTTTAGGTTACGATATGGCACTGTAATCCTCCCTAACAGGAAAGTTTATAATATAACAACGGATTCAGATTTATCAGTTTCTGATATAGTGAAAAATGAAATATTTCCTGGAGTTATTCCTTTCAATTTTAAAGGTATGTTTCTAAATATTACTCAAATTACTCAATATCTTAAAATATGGTATACATTAGGGTTGTACATCGAAGGCAAAACATCGATGTTTAACATCGATGTTAACATCGGCGCCTTACTATCGATGTTGAAAAAATATCGAAGGAAAAACATCGATGTTTCCGATGCATCGATGTTTTAGTAATATTAAAAAAAGCTATTTTTTTATATTATATAGGCTTTATTTAATAATGTAAAGATAAAATACGAAAAAAAGTAACTTATAATACACAAAAAGCATTTATTAGATTTTAAATAGAAATATCAATCTTTTTTAATAGTAATTAATTTCACATTAACATTACCCAATATAATAATCCTAATATGTTCCTAATATATTTACATTTCTAAAATGAAATATTGCATTTTATTATAATTCTAATATAGTAATCTTAATGTTAATTTTATATTATTTAACATAAAAATAACATACTGTCATACACATTTAACACTAACATAGCAATCCTAATATTAATTTTACACTAACATTACAATATAATAATCCTAATAATAGTTTTATTAATAAATAAATTATAATTATATTTCCCAATACGGTAATTCCAGGGATTGGAGGAATAACAACTGGGAAAGTGTCAACAAGACTCAAAAACCAACAAGTTTGTTGGCGTCGTTGGTCGTTGCATTGTTTGCAAAAATTAGAAGTTTCTTCTTATTTTTTTATTATTCTGCTAACTGCTAAAAAGAATAAGAACTAACACTATTAGTATTGTTATATCACAATAGATAGCGCTTATATTTTGTGTACTAATATTAATAAAAATTAAAATTTTAAGATTCGAGCGCTCTAGCAGTAGTTTCTGAATTTCAAAGTTTAAACATCGACATCGGTAGTAGACATCGATGTTTTATCGATACTATCGCCATCTGACCATCGATGGTAAAACCATGGATGTTTTTAAAACAAACATCGATGTTTTCGATACATCGATGTTTTCGATACATCGATGTTTTTTTCCCATCCCTAGTATACATTACTTTCAATAAATGGGATTAACGAAAGTAACATCATATTGATCTTATTTTGTTTTTATTTCTAAATAAATGGTTGCTAGTCAACTAATGAACAAATGGCGCGCAAATAGTTTTGAATATGTCAAAAATAATTCACAGAAAAAACCGCGTATTTTAGACAAATTAAAGTGACACCCGCTGTTCTAACAAAATAGCAAATTTTGATCAAAATTGTGTTGAATTGCAAGAAAGAAGATCCAAATCGACTTAAATAACAACCGCCAAATAGTCCAGATTTTAATGTATTGGATCTTGTTTTTTTCAATTCTATACCATGAAGCCATCCTAGCCACGCTACTGTGTAAAAATATTCTAATTGTGTATTGTTTTCAGCTAATGGTGTGAATTATAAATGCAGAGCTTTTACGTACATGCATTCCTCATCAGATATTGTAAATAATGAAATAAGAGGCTGGAGATGTAAATTAATTAAAATCAGTATTATCATCAATGACCATCAGGCTATGGGTTACATTACATACTGGAAAGATCATAAAGGTAATGAAAGTTCTAAGTAATTAAATAACCGCTCCATCCTCTAGGGTAATTGTCCCAGTGATCTTACACTTAACATTATTTTCCTTAAAATTAAGAAACAGTAAATGTTTATGATGAAACCTATCTGGAAAACGTCAATAATAATTACAATTTTCATACCTAATATTTTATTAAAGCATTATTATTTAATGACTCCAACAGAGAATCAAGACTGGTTTTTTGTTATATTTTAACGTTTCTACGCCAGTAAATGTGCTCATGTTTACATTAGGGTTAATTTGTTTTTCATTTGACAAATTTTGGGTAATCTTAGGGAATCTTAATCGTCTGTTACTACAATTTCTTCTTTAACTTTCAAACTTCATCTGACTGTCATTACCCCTAAGCGGATTAATGTGAAAACAGATACAAATTTCTGGGAAAATATAAATAATTAAAATAAAATATAGACGTAAAATAAACAGTTTAGAATTAAAAGAAGAAGTATAGAATCCAAAAGAAAATGTATTCAGAATAACTACTTATCTTAATTAGAATTAGTCTTAATTAGATCGAAGCGTTGAAAAAACGATATACGTACAATTATTCCTACGGATTAGCTCAAACTGATTAAATACGCTGTAGCTTATGTCTATCATCTATCCTCTTTCCCTCAGTTCTGTCAACAGTTACGCAAAAAGTATATTTTCTGAGTTATTTGGGTGACCGTCATTACCCACTGACATTAGTATACAGGACGAACCTAAAAACTACAACTTCGATTGCTATACATTACAATATATTAACTTAATATTTAACAAATTAAGGCATTAAGACGGTAATTGGATAATTGCTAAATAAAAAAAAACAAGCAAATATATGTACAGAAGAATGAATTAATTTTAATTAATAGTGCTTTGAACACTAAATGTATGAAGGCGACGTTTTATAGTGTTTAAACTAAAATGAAACAAATTTTGAATAATTAAGTGTGCTAGTAGCACAATATATCTTCTTCAGTCGTACCATCTAAGTTCGCAGAAAGTTAGAAATAAGACCTGGAGTATTTTATTATTTTTGAGATTTCTATCAATATAAGAAACAAAACTAATATGTTTTACGAGCTACTTTTTAAGTTTATACAAAAACTTAGAAAGAAAAAATATTTTTTGGAACAAACTGTTTTATTGCTTTTCAAAATATTCGCCTTTAATATTTATACACTTTTGCATGCGTTCAAACCAATTCTCGAAACACTTTTTCTACTCTGAAGTTGGTATATCAAAAACATGGTTTTCGAAGGCTTGAAGAATGATGCGACATTTTTGGTTGTTTTTCCTTATTTTGTCGATGACTTCTGGCAAACACATTGTTAGATACCATTCAGCATTAACTGTTATCCGATCCTCTAAAGGAATGATTGCGATATGTCCAATACAACCTAAGAAACAAGAGATCATTTTTTTAGAAGTTTTTCGTGTACGAACTTTTGTAGGTGTCGGTTCATCTTGGAAGAACCAAACAGTGGATTGTTGCTTAGTTTCCGGTTCATATGAATAAATCCAAGTTTGTCATTATAATGATGTTGTATATGGATTTTGCAGTGCCTAAGTTGAATTTTTTTAGCATTCCCCTACACCAATCAATACGATCCTTTTTTGATTTTCGGTTAAATATCGCATAATCCATCGGGAACAGATCTTTTTAACAGCTAAATGTTCATGCAAAATCGAATGTATTTCGATTTTGGACATTATTATGGACAGTCTGCGATATGCCAAAGGATGCCTCTATCTCACGGTAAGTCACATGTTGGTCTTCTTCAATCATTTTGTGCACAGCATCGATGTTTTTTTGAATCTGAAACGATTTTGGTCGACCTTTTTTATTTGTGCGCGTAAAATCGTGCTTCACGTATTTCAGTTATATCCACGCATATATTTATTTAAAGTAGTGTCAACGATGGCGAAAAGTAATTTTGTTGCTTTAACAAGTGCAGCATACATAGTAGTGCACATACTTACGCACACACATAGTAAATAAAAAATTGATGTGAAGTGTGAATTTTCACACATTGCAGGGTTTTCGCAGGTATATAATAAGTGAAGGCGGCATGCTGAGTGTGTAGGACAAATTTTGCTTTGTAGTAACCACGGCAAAATGAACGATCTTTTTAAAATAATTTATCGTCTGTTAATCTCAGAGCTTTAAAAACAAATTTTATGTTAAAATATTTTTTTGTTAATTTTAATTCGAATACCTAATATCATTATTTAGGTTTCTAAATAAGTGCAGTATTTTTTTTATATAACAAGGTTCATTATGATTTTGAAAATTGGGCCTATGGCTTTCATTGGTTGTCTTAAATCATACGCTCCGCCCCTCTGGCTTCGTATAAATGACACAGAATGAAAATATAATTCCAAGTGGTTATTAAATTTACGCTCTTGAAAATTAAATTCAAAATGTGCTAAAATATAACTAGAATTTTAACAAATTAATTTAAACATAATAAATATGAAAAAAAAAAACAAAAAATAAAATTGACTCCACAAGCCAGGAACGAACCTGTGTAGTGAATAACGATCCTGTGTGGTTGTCGAGCAACTGAGCCACTAGACCAGCAAACGCTTATCAACTTAGTGTGTTATAAGAGTATAACATGTATGCATCGTTAACAAAAAAACACAAAAAATGCGTTATTTTCCGAAAACATAATCTGATCAAAAATTCCTGTTGTACTATTCCAGTTCACACCATTATACATTACTTAGAATTTTTTCACATTTTTAATTTAAACCATCTGGGCTACAGGGTGTGGGACAAAAATTTTTTTGCACAATTTTGGCAAAAATCGCCTCAAAATAATTTATTTTGCAAAAATTAAATTTTGATCGTTAATCCACGTACTAAGAGCTTTCATTTGATACCCTACTCAGAATTTTAAAAAAATATTTTTTTTTTCGATGAGCACATATTTGTTTATATTTTTAGGGGGATATGTTTTTTAGATGTTTTAGTATTTTTCCTATGTGCGGGTCAAAAAGTTGTACAAGCATGCCAATTTTCAACTCTCTAGGTTTAGCCGTTTGGCTACAATTTTTACCGAACAGACAGACAGACAGACAGACAGACAGACAGACAGACAGACAGACAGACGACAAAATGACGGTATAAGGGTTTTTTGGTCATACCTACAAAACCCTAAAAAAGAAAAAACAAACGGTGATGGATGACATAACTATATAGAAGCAGGGAAATATATAATGGTACAAATTTGCTAGCAGATGTAAATGCAAGAAGTTAGTGGACAATTTCAAAATTTTGTTCGAATGTCAACGGCAGATTTTGAACTACTCGTTAATAAAGTTGGTCACAAAATTGGGACGTAAGATAAAAAATTTAGAAAGGTTGTTCCCGCAAAAATACGAATAGCCATAACCCTACGTTTTTTTGCAACTAGGGATTCTCCCTTAAACACATCTTAACCCCATGACTTTTCAAAACCAACTCTCTTTAAAGTCAATTCCCTTTAAAAAGAGAACTACCCTGAGCGGCTTACATCGTCCAACTATTAAATATCATTTCACACCCTGTCAATCGAGACGACATTTATTATTCATAAATTAAATTGTATAATCTCCCCAGATAAGTAACCAAACTAATATTCAGACTATATATCACTATATAGACTTCTATATATCAGACAAAGATTTTCCTATATGGTCCAAATACTTCTAATCTAATTTATTGACAGAGTTGTCATCAATATTACAATTTACGATTTCCTTTTCATGTTAAGTTTACAAAAGTCTTAAGTTACAATAATAAACTAGTCTATCCTTATCTTAAATACCGTTTCTAAGAAATAGATTATTTTTTAACATTTAACATTTTTAATATTTTACTCTAATTGGATGATTATATTGAATTTATTTATTAAATTTTATTTCTGAAATAATATCAAAATTACCTCCCTTACAGCGAAAGTACTTCATAAAGAAGGAAGAAATGAAAATCAAGAAGAGAGACGGTTTAGAACAATGTAAGCGAGCTAGAGAAGTAAAAAGGTTGATGAGAGAAGAAAATAATGGGTCAAGAAAAAAGTGCCAAAATTGAGTATTTAAGCGCCGCTTTTACAATCGTTGGATAAAGCTCGGATAACGCTATTCCTGGTATAAAGTCAAAAAATAGATTTTACAATGCTCGGATAAAGCTCGGATAGGATAAACACCAGAATATCTTATTTGGGCAACGACACTTCAGATAAAGGGCAATATAAGTTATTCCCTTGCCCTGATTGGTGAATAAGAATTTGTTTCCCAGCAACAGTAAAAAAATTAAATTGACATATGATGAATGTCACATTATAAGATTTTATTTGAATTTTTATTACAGTTATATAATTGTGGTGGCAGCAGCATAGTTAGCTCACTCGCTTTGAAAGTGTTGAATCATGAGATCTACCTAGCATGGGCAAAAAGATAAAAACAAAAATTGACTGTTGCAACCATAGGCTCAGATTCTTTACAATAAGTGCCTGTATCTAAGTAATTTTTGGAGATATGGGGCATGATTCACAGGGCACGTAAAACCGGTGGTCTCGGCTACTGTAAAAAGTAATCGTTAAGTCATGTCAGAGGACACTAGTCTAGGGTGACCATTTTCTTAATAAGGCAATGCGGGACGGAGCAAAAAAAAGGTCCTCATCTCCCAAATCCAAGTGAAGAGCAAAAAAAGTCCTCTTCTCCCAAATCTAAGTGAAGAGCAAAAAAAAGGTCCTCATCTCCCAAATCCAAGTGAAGAGCAAAAAAAAAGGTTCTCATTTCAAGTTACAAGTTACAAAATGCGGTACAATGCGGGACAAAATGTTAAAATGTGGGACTTTTGCGGGACGCATTTTAATGCGGGACAAAATGTTAGAATGCGGGACAGTCCCGCAAAAAGCGGGACGAATGGTCACCCTACGCTAGTCGCGACCTGAAAATCTCTAAAACCTAAACATTGCCGTACGATATAATAATAGTACAGTAATCATTAAAACGGAAAATTTCATTTAACGCAACCCTCATATTGAATAATAAATTAATTTCAATAAATATCACATGAAGATACCATTGAACCTGTCAAAAATATCCTATCTGCGTCAGCCGTGATGTACAATGCAGTGGTGCCTCTATCGGTAGGGTCAGAGGCCAATAATTAAGATATTGAGAACTGTCACGCTCGGATACGCAGTCTGGTGGTCAAATATTGTTGTACGCGACTCTAGTACTGTTTGAAATGATTACATATTTTCTAGTGTTGATTTTTTGTTAGAATGTCGATAGATACATTTTCATAAAATAAAAATGTACTGTGCTTAAATTAACCTGTTCGCTGTTAGCATATTGACAGCTGAATACTAGACAATTCAGACATATTGCCTTGAAAAACAGCGCCGCCAACGGTAATGTCACTTCTCAATAATTTTTCATTATGACATATGTCAAATGTATCGACATTTTAAAAAAGTGACATTTTTTAATACCAACATGGCATACAGCTTCAAAGGTGCAAACTATTGAAAACAAAATTTCCTTTTAGTTTGTTCTTACAAAAGTGAACAGCTTATACAGTCTGTTTCAAACGGTTAGGCGGAACTAAATGGGAATTTCGTTCTTTTAGGTTGTCACGAGAAGGGACCTTGCTTGGGTAATTTCATTTCTTACGTTGGAATGTCAAAATTTAAAACTCCAACAATGAAACCATGGAAACGAATGACTTTAAATTATTTTTTTACATATTTTAATAAAAAAATAAATAAATAAATGGGAAATTTGTATTAAGAAAGACAGAAAAAATCAAAATATAAAGAAAATGACATTTTAAAATGATATTAACCTTAACAAAAAAATGTTTATTGTAAGTATGATTTACAAAGCTTAAACAAAACGGCCGAAAGGCACGATTTAAACGATGAAAGTAACTAGATTGCAAAATCTAGTTCCGCTTAACCGTTTGGAACAGACTGTATCTGTCTCAATTTGTAATACGAAACTAAGAGGAAAATTTGATTTTTTATGTTGTCTATTTAAAATATCATCTTAGGGTGGTACTGCTGAAATGGCACCTTTCAAAACATTTGACAATTCATATTTGACATTAAATTATATGTCAATTTATTTTTTTAATTGAAAAGTATTTTTATACAACCAAAATAAGAAAATAACATCAGAAAATATGCATAAGAGAAAACAATTAGATAAATATACAAAAAACACATATATAACGCTTATGAAAAACTTTTAGAGAAAAATGGAACAAAAATTAAAAAGAAGCGAAATTATAGACCTTGTGGCAGATATTTTTTCAGTAAATCTTGGTGTCCTTTTTGTTGTGAAGCATAAAATAATTTACCCATTTCAATTTCTTTAGATTTCTGAAGGAGAAGTAAGAAAAATTTTAAAGGAAGGTGTAGAAAATTTAAGACCGACGAACATGGGAAGAGGTAATAATAAGAAAACAGATAGAACCACCGACTACATGTTTCGGAAAGATTTGCAGAGAAAAATTTGGGATTTACATTCAAAAAATTAATGTTATTGTTTAAATATGTTATTAAATTTTGCAAAAGAAGAATTAGATTTATTATTATATAATATGTATTTTTGTTTTTTATATTTTATCACGATATTTCATTGATAATCGTAATATTTTTTTACTATTATATGAGTAATAATCGAAAGTTTGATGAAATAAATATTAATATATACATTCAAAATATTTGACATGTCAATTACAATTTTGACATGTCAATTTAGTAATAACCTCAATAATGATGAAACTTAACCATACTATTAAAAGCCGATTTACAAGTTCACATGATTCTACAAAAGTCTATTTACACCACAACAGTCACTAAAGTAACCAGATCTAGTTTCGTATTACAAATTGAGACAGATTATAGTAATTCAAGAATATAATGCAAGAATTAGTCTTTAAAGTAATTAACTTTTACAAAGCTCGGATAAATAGCGGTATAACTATCTAAGGAATAAGTTTATTCCGATGTTTAATCGAACGTTCGCTTTTACAATGCATTTTTTATTCTCGGATAGTTATCCATGGTTTTATTGTAAATAAAATAAAGTTGGTATTGTTTGACACATAAACTGACATATTAGAAAAGTCATATTTTAAATTGACATTATTATTAACAACATCTTTGAGCATGTTTGGGAAAATATTGGAAGATTTCGAGATATTTTAATATTTTACTTACATAATTATAAAAATGAAAATATTGAGTTACGACGGTCTTCGTAGGATGGGTCGATATGACGATTTATATACGCCTTCTTATCATTTGTTAGTTATTCGTAATGTTTTTGTTTTTATTAGATATAATTTAAAAAACTTCGTCTTAATTATTTTTTAGGCAAAGGTTTGCAACTGCCCAAGTTTTTAAAAACTCCATATAAACATATTTTGTATCCAGAAAAGAAATACGTAGCATCCTTATACGAGAATGAATGTAGATGTATATCTCTCTCTGGACAACTAGGAACCCATTTGGCTCTTCTGAAAACAGTTGAAAACAAAGAGGTAAAGGTATTTCTATAAGTACTACACAGTACCGGAAGATGCAAATTCGGAAACAGAATTGGATCTTCCTGTGCTTCGTAGGCGACTATCTTATCACGAAGGCACAGCATTGAGCTGCCAGTAAATTTTGTAGTATTTTGCTTTTTTCATTTTTAGTTCTTAGTCCCAAATACCATGTGTATCCTTACAACAGCTTTTAAACATCAATTGGAGAATAGTCAGCGGTTAAAGGAAGCTTTGGATGATATGTGCAATGTCAGCTATAAGAGAGTGGAAGGCAGTTTATCCAAAGCATGTCAAAAGTAAGTATTTAGAAGTAATAAAGTATTAAACGGTGTTCAACCATCTCTCTGCCATGATTGTATAGTCTATTTCACGATAAGATGAAGTGACTATCTACTTATGGTCCTAAACACAGTGGGTGGTAATTACAAATAACTCTAATCCCTTGTTTGTACCCATAAACTAGCCAGAGAGGTATCAGGTAAAAATTACATTACACCATGTAATGACACAATTGTAACAAGAAATAAATGAATATAACTGTCCTCAGTTTTAATAACATGATTTACACAATTTTTCCAACTATCTACAAGGATATTTTCCGCTTCTTTTTTTATAAGTTCTATCACAGTGCCGTTTAAAGTGGGAGAAACATTATTCCGTTTTATTCTCGCCTTTAACTGACTCCACATTTGTTCAATAGGATTGAATATACAATAATACGGAGGTAGTCGTAAAACTGTGTGTCTTTTGCATTGAGCAATATTATCGCAAACATATTCTTTAGAAAAACTATAACTTTTTAATAATTTAATTAAACAATTTATTTTTATAACTTTCTTCAAAGTAAATATCATTTTTATATAAAAAGTCTTGGATTTCCTTCTTACTGTTTGCACTATTCGGTACTTTATTTAGTTGCCGACTATGGTAACTTGCATTGTCCATAACAATAACACTGTTAGCCGGTATATTCGGGAGTAATTTATTTTCGAACCAGTTTTCGAACATTTCCGCCGTGGTATCGTCATGCTAGTCGAGTCTAGAATCTTTGATATTTTTCGCAGAAAGCAAGAGTGCATTCGGTATCCATCTAGTTTCAGAACCTGCATGAAGTATCGTAATACGTTTACCTTTATTAGACGGTGCTCTTGTTTGACATTTATTTGACGTATCCACCCAACCTTTTGAGTTTGTTTCATATGTGTCGTACTAAGTTTCATCTAAATAAATTATTGACCTTTTATCTTCTCTGTATTTTTTAATGTTTTTTAAATAATTTTTCCCTCCCCCCTTCCATCTTCGTGCAACAGGTCTAATGTGCTCCCCGACCATGCTGTCATCTCTCTACACCTCTTCGCGAGGTGCTCTATATCTTCCTCCTCCTCCCCGCACATCCTGCACATCTTTTCCTCCTGTTTCCTCCAATATCTATTTCCTCTCTCTTCATTCCCGCACCTTAGCCTTGCAATCCTCCTAACTCTCCCTCCTGTACTTCCTCTTTCTCCCTTTAAGTAGCTTGGTACCCCTATAGTTCTGACCTCCTTATATCTCCCTGCGCTCCTTGATTTGTCTATGCTGACTGTCCTTTCTTGCTCCCCCACTTCCTTATCCCTCCTTCACAACTCCTCAATCACGCTTATCCCGTCTTTTCTTCTCCTTTCCACCTCTGTCGCATCCACTCCGCATCTCCAGTAATACTCTTTTCTCATCGCCCCCCATGCGTACCATCTTCCTTTCTGTTCCTCTCTGGCTCTTTCCTCCCAGCATTCCCTCACTATTCTTTTGTCTGTTTCTATTCTAACTTTCTCCTCGTGCTTAACCGCCCTTCCTTCCTGTACCCACTTTCATCTTATCCCTTTTCAGTTCCTCTCTTACAATATACCCTAGTGTTGTACTATCTATCCCTAAGATCCATCTCATACCTCTTCTGTACTCGTTCTACCTTCTCCCATTCCTTCCATCTCCAAATTTCCACCCCATATAGCAGGATGTTCTTCACCACGGCGTCAAACAACCTCAATCTCCATCTAATATCATCGTTAAACTTCCTCTCTCCTATACACCACAACTTCCCCATGACTATCCCTGCCTTCTTTACTTTTTCCCTTATGTGTATAGCCCCATTGTTCCTCGCTAGTACATATCCCAGGTATTTTAAAGTCTTCACTTCTTCTATTTCTCTGCCTCCCCATTCCCATTTTATCTTATTTCTTCTCCCTCCTCCTTTACCGAATACCATTACCTTCGTCTTGTCCCTGTTTACTTCTAGTTTTTTTCTTTGGAAATATTTATCAGCCCTTTCTATCATTCTCTTAAGCTCCTGTTCCCCCTCTGCCATCAATACAATATAGTTGTACATAAAATATTGTATTTGTCTCGCATATAATGACTATATTACAATCGGATGATGGTAATAAACTTCATCCTTGTGTAAAATAGCCTCCATTATATGCTTGTTATAAAATACTATTTTTAAAGTTCTTGCATTGCAGACCCTCTATGGGCTTTGTTCATTTATTAAATACCTACGAAATCTAAAAATGTGTTAAAATTCACACTTTACATAATATTTTTAATTTTAGGGTTACAAGTGTATTATTAAATGAAACTTTGCATGAAGACATTGCATCTAATGTTAAAGAGGAATTTAAGACATTGTTGTCAAATAATTTAGAAGATAACAGTCAGACATATTGGATTATAAAATTATCAAGTGTGGAAGAGAACACTATTCCATTTGTTCCACCCAGGAAAAGGGAGACACCTCTATATTGTAAATCTGTAGAAGATATTATAGATAAGATCCCTATTTGCTGGGCAGAAGCTTTTAAAAGTGAAAATGTCAAAATAAGAAGGTATGTTTAGTAAGTAATGCATCATTTTCATGGTAGTGTCAATGGCGTGATAGGGATGAGAGGCGTGGTGTTATATTTACAAGTTCGAATTTCATGGTAGGGTTGGAGGCGTGATAAATGCGCGTTTTCGGTTTTGACAACATTTGTATCTAACCCAAATCTAACCTAAAAGTTTATACAATTGTTTGGAGTAAACGGTTATTCAATTTCATTAAATATGTCGTCAAATCGAAGGATACGTCTAGCTCTTTTTTATATATATTTAGACTTATTGCGATATGAAGAAAAACGATGGTGGGTACGTCCCATATATACATAGAAACAGAAGGCAACAGGGTGATTATTTTAACTTGTTGCAAAAAAATGAGACACAAAAAAACTTCAATTACAAGAAAAGAATTTAATACAATATGTTTTTTTACTTGACATCACAATTAGAATGAAGATTCAGTTGGCCCCTGCTTGGGGGTGTATTATTAGTATACCCACTGCATGATATTTCTGCAGACCAGATATTTGAAACCGAATCCATAATAATAAAGTTTATGACTGCAGACGACATTGTAAAAGTTGCTATTTCGCTACATCAATTTACGTTTTTTAATTTTTGTTTAGAAAATTAATATAAATGTCTCGCTAAAGATCTCACCATTCCGAAAAAATATATCTGTTTCTATGGTTTCGACGGTGCGGCCAGCGCTAGAGTTGAAATTTCTGAACTTGCGACACCGCGCTTGTAACACTGCGCCTACGACACCATGGTACGGTTTTTTTCAAAATAGAGCGATCCTATTGCTTGAACTTCTTGTTCCACGCTTCCAACACCAGAATGAAAATGATACATAAAATTCCTTAAAATCAATATTAATTGTTGAGTTAACGTGAAGTTTAGGATAAGGTAAACTTAAAGAGATTCTTTACTTCACAAATTATTTTATTGTCACTAGACGTACTGCCATCTTCTGAAAAAAAGATTTTAAAACAATTACTAGCGCGGGCTTTTTAAATCACAAATTCCCGCTACTTTTTTGACAGAGTAGTACACACAAAACTGATCTCTACAACTTACTTAACTCAGAACGTATCAGATATTCAGAGCCTCAGTACTGGGGGGGGGGCGGAGGGGTCGACGGCCCCTAGTGCACTAAGGAAAAGGGCGCCGATGGGCTTGCTAAGGGGCACCATTGAGGAACTTTTTTTTTTTTGCTCGTCAGGTGGATTTTTAGAGTTGAGGACCTTTTTTTTTACTCGTCACTTGGATTTTGGGAGGCGAGGACCTCGTTTTTATTCGCCAAGGGCGACAAAACATGGCTCTGCCCCTAGCGCAAGTTTTCCTTACTGCGGCTCTGCGGATATCTGTCGGCTATTCACATATTGGGGGTGTAATATTATTCAGGCTGAACTGTTTCAACAATATTGTTTTCTAAATCTATTGATTTACGGCGATGTAATCTTTCGCCTGTTAACATGTGGGATAACAAACTGTTGAAAAATGTAGATGAAATGAGATCTCTTTATCTTAATTCAATGTTCGATGTTATTTATTTTGACTTTTCAGTGATAAATTCAAATACTTTCACCAATTGCGCAACATTGTGATTTTGGAAAGCAAATGGCTGCAAACCAAAATTTCACATTATTTCAATCATAAAATATTATGCAACTAGGGGCCTCATCCCGGTTACGCCGGTCTTCTTCCCTACGTTGTTAAAACTCGTCGCTTCGTGACTCGTTTTGATATAATAAGGCATTTTGTCGCACTTGTCGATTATAAAACTCGTCGCTCATCTTTTTTTAACACTTTTTATGGAAATTCCTTCTGAAAATGTCTTAAGTTTTATCTTTAATTCACCTTAAATATTTAATTAGTTTTCTTCTGTCAAGAAATACGTTTAAAATGTGAAATCTCGTCACTTTTTAAATTGCAAAACATTTGACAGCTGTCACCTTTTGAAATCTTGTAAGCATATTTTTACCTCAAAATGATCCAATGTTGGCCCAGATTCTTTCCGAAAAATGTTTTCTGATGCCTCAAAATATTATCTCGCACGTCAAAAAAGCTATCTTGAACCATTATCACCACTTAATACTTTGATTAATCCTGAAATTTTTAATATATATACATTTTTTTTTAACACTATTTTATGGAAATTCGCCTTGCAAATGTCTTAAACTTTATCGTTAATTCACCTTAAATCCTTAATTAGTATTCTTCTGTCAAGAAACACGTTCAAAATGTGAAATCTCGTCCCATTTTAAAATGCAAAAAATTTGACAGCTGTCTCCTTTTGAAACCTTGTAAGCATATTTTTGCATCAAAATATTCAAATAATGGTCCAGATTCTTTGAAAAATGTTTTCTGATACCTCAAAATATTATCTCGCACGTCCAAAAAGCTATCCTGAACCATTATTACCATTTAACACTTTGATTCTCGCCGTAAATATTCTGGACCGACCGTCTTGTATTAAGAATATTCTTGAATTATCGTCTGATAAAACCTGTCCGTGCCGATCAATGGTGACTTTGATTCGACAGGGATTCGAGGAAAAAAAGCGTGATTTTTATCAATAAAAATTAGTCAGTACCCCCTGTCGAAATAAAATTAAGCCTAAGCACTAAAAAAATATCACCCGGATAAGACGGCGGTTCATTTTCCTCTCTCCGCGTTACCGGAAAAATGAAAATACACCAGAAGTTGAATAGAACATATATACCACACTTGTACAATATAATAGTAGATATTCAATTGGAAATAACAAAACATCTTTTGGAAATGGAAATTTGTTTTAAGTTGTAATCATTTTTAAGGCAAAATGGAGAAGAAATTTTAACAAATATAGCAGTCCTTGTTCAACAAGTTATACCGTCCAACATTTGCGGTGTTATGACAACCATTAACCCTGATACTGGATATACTGGAGAAATAATTATAAAGGCAAACTATGGAATTGACATGGTATGGAAACTAAACAAAATAAAATAATTCGATAATAACATTATGTAATTTTATTTAGGAGGCATCAGATCCTGATATAATAACAGTTAAGAAGGATATCCAAAATAAAGTGACAATACATTCACAAATAGTTGGAGAGAAAAAACATTTCTATACAGTGACAGATAAAGAAATGTACTTGTGTAAATTGGACGATAGTGTTAAAAACTGCATTTGTATTAAAAATGAACAGTCTTTAAAATTATCGAAAGTTGCTATGGAGTTATCAAAGACTTTCGGTGAACCAAGATACGTAGAATGGGCTCTTTATAAGGTAATTATATTTATTTATTTATTTATTTAATACATCTGTCCCAACAACATAGCCAAAATTGGACAGGAACATAATTAACAATATTGAGACTTAAAAATTAAAAACTATTAAACATAAGAAATTATAATACACAAAAACGAATAAATTTCTAGAACTTTATATGAAAATTATTAGAATTATTAGAACAGTTCAATTTTTATATTCTGCTCATAATATGAACACATCCTGTTCAATGAGGATTTAAGGAATAGATTGGTATGTGCCTGGGGAAGATAAAAAAGTGAGGAATGCCTTATACGGAAAGATGGGATGTGGAAATTTAATTGTTGAAAGGAAAGTGGATCGTCAATTAGATTTGATGCTAATTTTTTAAGATAGTTTATGGAGCTTAACTCACGACGCTCACTTAAAGATTTGGTGGAAAAAATATTAAGAAGGGTACTATATGAGAGATCGAAAGGGGGGTAGGATCCCATAACTTTAAAGTAGATGAACTTTAAAAATTTATCTTGCACTTTTTCAATGGCATTCTTTTGAACCTCATAAATGGGATCCCATACTATTGAACAGTATTCAATTTTAGAGCGAATGAATGCATAATAAAGTGTGAAGATAACGTTTATATTCGAAAAAGTGCGTGAAATCCTAACATTTTATAGGACGAAGAACAAATCGTCTCTATATGCGAGTTGAAAGTAAGTCTACTATCAAACTCAATACCCGGGGACTTTACTTAATAATAGTGTCAATAACATTGAATCAATAATATTGACCAAATCACATCAACAAAATTTTATGAATACCACATGATCGGCATTGTATACTCACTCATATTCTGTTATTGTCATTATTTATCAATTATTTGATATGATACTGGGCACACGCCTCCCTTGTGGACGCATCCACACTATGCCAGTTGGTTTTGCTAACTGGCAAAGCCGTAAAGACTGCTCATCCTTTGGATGCGTTTTCATCCGATCCGAATAGATTTCGGACGACAAGACAGTTCATCCTATGGATGCGTTTTCATCCGATCCGATTTCACATATCGTCCACTGGACGCGGAATGCGACGCGAGTTGGAGAATTAATTTGTTTCAACAAGCTGTGAAAACAAGTTGTGCAATGGATAACCTTATTTTTCTGGAAAACTCTTATTTAGTTAGACGCTGACTTCCAAAAAAGAGAAATAAATGATGGACTAATCATATATTAGAGAAAAGATATCTTTGAGAATTTCATCATCTATATGAGGATTTAAAAATAGACGAAAAAAATGTTTTGATTATCACCGATTGAATCAAGACACTTTCCATTATATTTTGGATGCTATCAGTCTAACATTTATATTTCATTATATTTTGGATGCCATCAGTCTAAAATATGTCTGAAATTCCCTTCGTTCGCATGAATTCGCATGTAAAATCCCATCAGAATGGGATCGTTGGCACGTCGGCTGTGTTGGTACGAAATCGGACCGATAACTTCGTATCCACTGGTTTTTCCCAAAAATTTTCCAAATTTTTCCCTAATAGTTTTAGGTCATTACGGACCAAACATTAATTTTTTCTAGACAAAACAAGGTGTGAGAATTCCAAAAGTTCAACCTCAAATCTCTGTCTTACCTTTTTTGAGATATGAATTTTTAAAATTACACAAAAATCAAAATTTTCAATAGTTTTAGGTCATTACGGACCAAACATTAATTTTTTCTAGACAAAAAAAGGTGTGAGAATTCCAAAAATTCAAACCTCAAGTCTCTATTTCTTACCTTTTATGAGATATGAATTTTTTTAAATTCTAAAAAAAATCAAAATTTTCCCTAATAGATTTAGGTCATTACGGACAAAACATTATATTTTTCTAGACAAAACAAGGTGTGAGAATTCCAAAATTTCAAACCTCAAGTCTCTATTTCTTACCTTTTTTGAGATATGAATTTTTAAAATTACAAAAAGTTTCAAAATTTTCCCTAATAGCTTAAGGTCATTACGGACCAAACAATATATTTTTCTAGACAAAACAAGGTGTGAGAATTCCAAAAATTCAAACCTCAAGTCTCTATTTCTTACCTTTTTTGAGATATGAATTTTTTAAATTACAAAAAATCAAAATTTTCAATAGTTTTAGGTCATTACGGACCAAACAATAATTTTTTATAGACAAAACAAGGTGTGAGAATTCCAAAAATTCAAACCTCAAATCTCTATGTCTTACCTTTTTTGAGATATGAATTTTTAAAATTACAAAAAAATCAAAATTTTCAATAGTTTTAGGTCATTACGGACCAAACATTAATTTTTTCTAGACAAAACAAGGTGTGAGAATTCCAAAAATTCAAACCTCAAGTCTTTACCTCTTACCATTTTTGAGATATGAATTTTTGAAATTTACAAAATAAAATCAAAATTTTACCAATTAGTTTTAGGTCATTACGGACCAAATATTACAGAAAAAACATCATGAAACTAAATTTTATAAAGATTTAAACACTAGGTCTCTATTTCTTACCATTTTTGAGATATAGTTTTTGATTTAATACCCAAATTTCCAAAAATAACTACACTTTCACGAGACCCAATATATTCAATGTTAAAATACGTACAAAAAATAACTTTATTAATTTATAAGAAAGACATTTTAATGTTATCTCGATTGTTTGTTAACCACAAATGAATTAGCATGTGATTAAAAAAATAATTAATCCTCTTAAATAAGTTGATAAGGAAATTTTATTTTTATATCATTAGCAGGAATTACATAAACATTCATGCGACGAAACATGTTTATCTGAAAAAATATATAAACTGTGAATTTTCATAGTTTACAGGATATCGTAGGCAGGGCCGATATTAAAAATATTTGAGAAGATAACATTCAAAATATGATTTATCGCAGTAATACAGTTTTGAAATTATTGTAGAAAACATTACAAACCAATTTGCAACAAGTTTGGAACCTAATTTTACTACCTACTTACTTTAAGGTCCCAAACAATTAATTCAAATATGTTATTAAAATTTTAAAGCACTAAATTACGAAAAATCGATATTTAAATTTGACAAAAATCACGTTTTGCATGAACTAAGTGGACAAATAATGGTTTAAATTGACAAAATAAGGATTAATCCCTCAAATGAAAATACCCTCGACTTTCTTCGGTCATCTCAAGCATTACTTATGTACATTCTCGGGATTAAACCATCACTTTACTCCCTAGATACATCATTAACTATTTTTATTGTTGGTAGTAATAATTAAATGCATTATTGATGATTTCAGGATCACATTTACTTGAACGCAGGCTGGCCAATAACACGGAATGCGTGGTCCAGTTTCGACCTAACTCATGAAATGGACGCAGCTATCATGTCCAAGAAAGAAAACATATCTTTTAACAGAGTTGGAAGAATTTTAAGTGGAGCAGTTAGTGTTCTTTCTCAATCCCTTTATTTGAAAGGATTTGATGAAGGATTACAGGAAACTTCTAATGATGAATTAAATATTTTTAATATTTATGTGAAGAAGATATTGACTTCTGTCTGTCATCATGTTGGACTTAATGAATATCAGGTAACTATTATATAAGCATAATTTCTGAAGATGTACCTGAAATTGATGTTCATAATACAGAATTATTGTTAGTAGTGCTTAATAATGTCTAGTATTTTGTAATTTAGTAGTACAGATTTAGAAACACGGAGAGGTTGTATTAAATGACATTAAAATAGTGTGTCCATCATACTGACTGATTTTAATCATACACTTAACAGCAAAAGTCTACATACATCTGTATAAAATTATATATTGTGAATATTATCATGTGAAAAACGTTAATTTTTCCTAATATTTGGATAATTTTTCAAAGATCTATCAAAATGTTTCTCATATATACATAATTTAAATACATATATTTTGTTTTTGATTAACAGTATAGTTGTATGATATACAAGTTTAGATGAAACAAACGCAAAAGTGAACATACATCATACAAAAAACAAGTTCTTATTACAAGTATGAAATGCGGATTTTTTTTTTTTAAATAAAACACATTAAACTCAAAAAAACAGTAAAAGTTTATTTATTCAAAGTATGCTCCATTAGAAGTTATACATTTTTCCCATCTTTCAGGCAATTTGTGAATACCTCGTCAGTAGAACTCTTCCCCTTTCCCCGCAAACCATTCATCTAGCCATTCTTTCACATTTTCATATGAACAAAAGTGCTACTCGGCAAGTGCGTGACCCATCGATGCGAACAAGTGGTAATCTGAAGGGACCAAGTCTGATGAGTAAGCGGCATAGGGTAGCACTTCCCACTTGAGTGCCTCCAATGTGTTTCAAACTGCTTTTGCCTTATGTGATGGAGGGTTATCGTGAAGAAAGATTACCTTGTGCTGTCTTCTTTCGTATTCTGGTCGTTTTATGAGCAGCGAATGGGTCAATTCGATCAGTTGTTGTTGGTAGCGTTGGGTATTAACTGTTTCACCAGGTTTTAACAATTCATAATAGACCACACCCTTTTGGTCCCACCAAGTATAGAGCATTGTCTTTTTGCCAAAGCGATTCGGTCTTGCAGTTGATGTGGATGGTGAGCCTGGGTTCAACCATGATTTTTTGCGTTTGGGATTTTGAAAATAAATCCATTTTTCATCGCCAGTAATGATACGATGCAAAAAAGACTTTCTTTTGTATCGTGCAAGCAAAATTTCACAAGTGTTTTTGCGTTTTTCCATCTGCCTCTCATTCAATGCATGTGGAACCCATCTGCCGACTTTCTGGATCTTACCCATCTCTCGTAGGCGATTGGGAACAGCTTGTTGACTAACGCCTAACTGCTCTGCTAGTTGTTTTTGTGTTTGGCTATCGTCTTCCTGTAGCAATGTTTCCAATTTTGTATCTTCATATTTTTTTGGAGGTTTTCCATGTTCTTTGTCTGTAAGATCAAAGTCACCACTTTTGAAACGCCGAAACCATCGTTCACACGTATCTTGCGATGGAGCATATTCACCATAAGCTTCTCGAAGCAGTCGATATGATTCAGCAGCAGTTTTTTTCAAATGAAAACAAAACAGTAGTACTGTCCGCGAATGCTCATTATTTGGCACAAAATTTGACATTTTTAACACAGTAAAACAAAACTATGTGATCACTTTTCAAATTATAACCTATACGCATTTGACACTTAATGATAACTTAACAAAACGCCATATGTGTTGAAACTTTGAACTATACACACTGTTTGCGCGGCAAGTTTGAAAAAAATTCGCATTTCATACTTGTAGACCTGGTACTAGCGGAAACGCCTTTGGAGGTTAATATGTTTCTCTAAATACTCTGGAATGCATAATAAATGATGAAAATGAAAAATAAAAATTAAATGGGGTACCAGTGTCTCTACCATCACAATACTGAATCACAGAGTGATTATTTAATGGCGAGACGACGTCACTGAATTTTACGTGCTGTCTAACAGAAATACTGGTGAATACTATGACTATAATAACTATGATTATGAAGAAAAAAAGATTATGCGCATGCGCGCATAATCGCCTGCTACGATGTGTATGAAACGGCAAATTATTAAAACTTCCAGTGATGTCGTCTCGCCATTAAATAATCACTCTGTATTTGTTATACAGAATACTAAAATTTTAAAAAGAGATTCGTTCAATTATATCGCAAACTTTTGTTGTCTTCATTATTTAATTCTTCCATCATTTGGTCCAAGTACTCAGTAATTAAAATATTTCGCGAGCGAAACGTAAGGGATTTAGAGGTTCTCGTTCGATTAATGTTTAAGCGTCGATATGCCCAATTTAATGGTTTAAAAACGCCTTCCAACGCAGCATTAAATAGTTTAGGAGATATAGAATCTTCCTGGCGTACTCCTTGCTGTAAATTAAAACATTATCTTGATTAGATGAGTTACGTCCGTAAGTTAGTAATTATAGTTGAAGGTAATGGGATTCGGACCAGTCAGAAAATAAAAACAAATTTATTAACTTCGCTAACGTTTCGATTTAATTTAAATCTTCATCAGAGCTTAGTTAATATGTTTATGCTTATCTCTAGTCATATGCTTATCTCTGAGTTCAATAACCGGACAATATGATGTATTCTCCATTAATTTTAAAATTGTTATTTTATATCGTGACTATTAACTAAGCTCTGATGAAGATTTAAATTAAATCGAAACGTTAGCGAAGTTAATAAATTTGTTTTTATTTTCTGACTGGTCCGAATCCCATTACCTTCAACTATAATTAAAACATTATATTTTCTTGTGGACTCTCGCAACAGCGTCTACCTTTTTATATTCATTATTTATAACACGCAAATATCTGTAGTCTATTCGATCATCTTTAAGCGCATCGAGCACTGCCCATCTTTCGATCGAATCGAATGCCTTCTCGAAATCCATGATGGTCCATATTGTTCATACGATAAATAAAATAAACCTGAAGTTATAATTTATTTTCAGATATATCTTGAATGGATTAAAAAAATGGAGGACTACTACATAATACAAGATTATTCGGATATTAGTGAAAACCTTCTGGAAGACATTGATGCAAAAGAGAAATACATGAAACCAAACCAATTCTCTCAATTCTGCAAAAAATTACAGGTACAAAGCTATACATGTTTTTATACCACTGTCCATTTATTTTCTCTTTGACTAATAAGCAAATGTTTTAGTACTACTGGGCTTATAATTCTTGTGCCAAAGAAGCTAAAGCTATATCTAATGCACTGTTTATTAAGCATAGAGATAATTCTTTGGGTTGTTACAAGGAAATAGATAAACAAATTACCAAATTAATTAGAATTGGTCAATTATATTTTAAAACTGCTCCATTTAAAGCTAGAGAACTGCCAGGAGATCAAATATCAGGTAAAGAAATATATGGTAAAATTTCAATTTCAAGACCAAAAGAGTATATAATAAACAAAGGTTTAGCTCAATGTAATGCAAAAAAAATTAAGGAATGTATCTATTGTCCAGTAACAAATTAAATATACAAGCAATACACTTGCGCGCTAAAAATTCTTATTAAACCTATATTCAATAGACAGAGAATACAACAGTGGCCAGGGACGTAGCCAGGATTTCAGCTTGGGGGGGGGGGGGCAAAAATAACAAAATATTCTAAATTGGTCGGTACAACCTTAATTACATGGCTTGGGTAGAAAATAACAGCGTTCTAGGTCAGGGTTCGGCAACCTTTCAGTGACAAAGAGCCAAATCTATATTAAAAAAAAAACACAATAACAAGAAAGAGCCGCTAAAAAATATATGCTATATTTAAGACAAAAACGTAAAAATTGTTTATTTGTTTTAAAATAATCAAGTATTACAATAAATTAATATTTACTTATACATTTAGTTTGTGATACCTATTGTAGTTGCCAGTATAATACAATATAATAAGTTTTTTAATGGGACGATTGCCCCTGTATAGTGTTCTATAAGACTTCAATATTTTGTGAATATTCAGTAATCTTTAACTTAAGGCAGCACTCAAGTTTCAGGTCAGTAAGATTACTTCTTAACTGACTCTTTATTAATTTCATATGTGAAAAGATTTGCTTACAGTAATATGTGGATCCGAAAATTGTCAGTAGCCCAAAAGCATAATTTTTTAAAAGATTGAACGATTCTGGAAGAAAAAAAAGCTTCGAAAAAAACTTTATCTACATTTTGAAGATTGCGAATTTTGGTCCACTTATGCTGGGAAGATAATTTTTTTTTTTTATATATTTATGCAGGCACGTTTCCATGGTTATCGTAAATTATAAATACATATTATGAAATTGTCAACGTAATAATAACTACTCTACTGCTTGAATGTATTTTATACAAGTACTTTGTGATGGCGGTCGGTCCTGTGGTGGCCATAGCTGATTTTTAGGGTTTTGTAGGTATGACCAAAAAACCCTTATACCGTCATTTTGTCGTCTGTCTGTCTGTCTGTCTGTCTGTCTGTCTGTTCGGTAAAAATTGTAGCCAAACGGCTAAACCTAGAGAGTTGAAATTTGGCATGCTTATACAACTCTTTGACCCACACATAGGAAAAATACTAAAACATCTAAAAAACATATCCCCCTAAAAATATAAACAAAAATGTGCTCATCAAAAAAAAAAATATTTTTTAAAAATTCTGAGTAGGGTATCAAATGAAAGCCCTTAGTACGTGGATTAACGATCAAAATTTTATTTTTGCAAAATAAATTATTTTGAAGCGATTTTTGCCAAAATTGTGCAAAAAAATTTTTGTCCCACACCCTGTAGCCCAGATGGTTTAAACTAAAAATCTGAAAAAATTCTAAGTAATGTACATTGGTGTGAACCGGAATAGTACAACAGGAATTTTTGATCAGATTATGTTTTCGGAAAATAACGCATTTTTTGTGTTTTTAACTAAAATATGTTAAATATTTAATTCGCTATGTAACACTTCAGATAAGAAACTCTGGTAGCTCAGATGGTTTCGTAACGCACTTTGTAAATTGCAGTGCGAACGTTGCAGAGTTCGAATCCTGTTAATTTTATTTTTTTCTGTTTTTTTTTTTGCATTTCTATTTTGTTTAAATTATTTTGTCAAAATTCTAGTTATATTTTGGTATATGTTGCATTTATTTTTTAAAAGCGTAAATTTAATAACCAATGGAAATTGTTTAAATTATAATTTAATTCTGTTTGACGAAATCAGAGGGCGGGACTTATGATATAAGCAACCAATGGAAGCCATAGGCGCAATTTTAAAAATCTTACTGAACCTTGCTGTATAAATAAAATACTGTACATATTTAGAAACTTAAATAATGGTATTAGGCATTCGAATTAAAATTCATAAAAAATATTTTGACATAAAATTTGTTTTGGCATCCCAAATAATCATCATTCAGTTACTAAATACCTGCAAAACCCAGAAATGTGTGAAGATTCACACTTCACATAAATTTTTTAATTTTGCAATGAAACTGAGATAGTAAAAAATATTTTTTTGTACGTTTTTCGAGGTTTTTTCAGCATCTCAAGAAATATTAATCGCAACAATTTTCAAAACTCCTGTAAAACTTTCTTTCGAAAATTAGGTATTTCCAGGACTATTGGTCAACAGAATATTTCAGAAGTTTTGTATAAATTAACATAAATAAAATGCAATAACTAATTCTTAAAATTTAATATATTCTATTGGTTTTTAGATAATAGTACCGAAGATATTATAATTACATCAACAATCAGGTCAACATCTATCGAAATATTTAATAAATTTAGAGCTATACAATATATTCTAAGTAAAAAAGGACTCACAAAACAGTTTTGCAAAGTAAACGCTACTGAAGGATTTGAATGGCTCAAATCAAATTGTCCGCAAGTGGCAATAAATGTTAGAATATTTATCAGTGAACTTGGACATCGCGGGGTTAAAGAAGTAAGTATTGTATACTTTTAAGTGTCACGTAGCTGCATGATGCAAGTAATAGGGATTGTAAATTTACCGACTTTTTCATTTACCGGTAATTCGGTAAATGAAAATTAAATTACCGGTTTACCGGTAATTTACCGTTTTTTTTTTTCTTGAAAAATAAAATTAAGGTGATATTATAAAAATATAAGTCATTTTGATTTCCATTTCATATTTTTTAAGTTAAACAAACTATAATAACTTTTAGAAACAGAATTAAAATAATACAGAAAAATAAAAATACAACAAAAATAATATATAGTACCTATTACAGTCTGTTTCAAACGCTTAGGCGGAACTAAATGGGAATTTCGTTCTTTTAGGTTGTCACGAGAAGGGACCTTGCTTGTGTAATTTCATTTTTTACGTTGGAATGTCAAAATTTAAAATTCCAACAATGAAACCATGGAAACGAATGACATTAAATTATTTTTTTACATATTTTAATAAAAAAATAAATAAATAAATGGGAATTTGTATTAAGAAAGACACAAAAAATCAAAATATAAAGAAAATGACATTTTAAAATGATATTAACCTTAACAAAAAAATGTTTATTGTAAGTATGATTTACAAAGCTTAAACAAAACGGCCGAAAAGCACGATTTAAACGATGAAAGTAACTAGACTGCAAAATCTAGTTCCGCTTAACCGTTTGGAACAGACTGTACCTAATACCATTTTATTGATTACCAATATGTATTTTGCACAATCTTAAGGCATAATATTAGAATCTTGTATTAAATATTTGTATTTAATTATTTTAAACAGTTGTTAGAAGTAAAAGATTTATTTAAGGTTCAAATTTTAATGTTATTTTACAATAATATTGCATTAGTTTAGTGTCCTGTCATAATGTGGTGTATTCAAAATTGCTATTAATTTAAAAAATACGTGAAATATTTACATATTATTATTTTTCAATATTAATAAAGAAGATATTTACTTACTCTTTAAGAAAAAGGTTGATTATAACGATTTTAAACTTTTAAAAATCACAAAAAACTGCAGCGTGCAGACTGCAGAGCACAATTCACATTCATATGCTAACTGGCGGATTCTGTACGATTTACAGCGGATCTTAAACCCAAAATAGTTTAATTTAAAATTACACAAAAAATATCTCCCATAAAATTAATAATTAGGTATATTTTACACCTTTTTTACTACCGGTAAATTTTTGTAATTTACCGGTAAATTTACCGAACGTTTTTTTGTCAATTTACCGGTTAACCGGTAAACCGGTAAACCGGTATACAATCCCTAACAAGTAATACAAGGTGTCTTAAAAGAAATTTTATATTTAGTGGATCGATTAAAAAAAAAGTAAGCCGTATATAGAAAAAATGTTTATTAATTATTAAAATACACTTTTTGGGGATTTATTTCTTAAAAATAATATCGTCTAAATGTAGACCCTCGCGTTCTCGGCACTCATTTAATCGAACAGTAAAATTACTTATGACGTCTCGGCAGGTGGACTCAGGAATGGCTGCCTATTTGTGACGGATATTTTCTTTCAAATGCGCCAGTGAAGTCGGTTTATTGGCGTAAACTTTAGATTTAAGATAACCCCATAGGAAAAAGTCCATAGGGGTTAAATCTGGACTGCGTGGAGGCCAATTTATGTCACCTCTCCGGGAGATCAATTTGCCTGAGAAAATTTACGAAATTAAGCCTCTGACTGGCATCTTGGGGCTTTAATTCTTGCACCAATTGAATTTTGTAGGGGTGCAGCTTTAGGTCTTTGTGCATAATGCGATGTAATGATGATCTATGCACATTTAAAGCACTTGCGCGCTTCCGAATTGAAAGGTTCGGGTCGTCACGAACAGACTGATTAACATTCTCCACGTTTTCTACCGTTCTTGATGACCTAGGTCGCCCGGATTTTGATTTATCCAGCGTTGTACCAGTCTCTTCAAACTTTTTAACTCAATGTCTAATGAGAGGAATGCTTGGCGCATCATTTAAGTGGCGAAAACCTCGAATACTGCAGAATTTTCTACGCGCTACAGTCGCCGAATCACCGTTTTTGTAAAACTCTCGCACGCATAATGCGCGGTCTGCTCCCGAGAAACGCTCCATAGCGACTGCATTCCCAAGAGCCAGGCTACCGATTGACATAACCGCCGCGCCCCTCGGATACGTTGCGTTCACGCAGTAAGCTAAATAAATATAAAATTTCTTTTGAGACACCTTGTACAATCACATCAGGGGGTCTATTCTGTAACTTACACATTGACTTGTCACCTATGTACACTGTACTGTCCCCTATGTGGTGTTGTTTTGTATTCGACTGGCATCCCAAATAATTATCATTCACTTACTAAATACCTGCGAAATCTTGTAATGTGTGAAAATTCACACTTCATATCAATTTTTTATGATGAAGGACTTTCTTCTTGAATGATGAATTTTTTACAAAACTATAGTTCAACGTTGACAAACTGAACGAAATTAATTGAAACTTGCCAAGTATTGTACAAAAGGTTTATCAATTAAATTCCATTACATTAGTTCTTGGTAGGTGACGGTCGATGATGACATTCACCGTACTTTTTGATCACTTCTCATACTTCTATGAAATGTAACTTTCCCTGAAATCATTCATAATATACTTTTTATATTACAGACAGACTTATTAAGTAAAACTTGGGATATGGATAATACGACAGTAATAAAAGCTCTACAGTTATTTATTCACAAATTCGAAAACGAGGATAGTATACCAAATTTTAAATCAAGGTTTGTATAAAAACTAAAGTATGCCCGCCGCAATCGTGGTTCCAGTTATCAAAGAACCTTTGGTTGCGAGAAAGAAAAACATATTTCCACCCTTGTATATCAAGTTGAGGCTGATGAAACAATTAGTGAAGGTTTTAAATCGAGATGGACTTTGTTTTGGCTACTTTACACTTACATTTCCTGGGATTAGCACGGAAAAACTTAAAGCCAGAATATTTTACGGTCCTCAGATAAGGCAGCTTATTAAAAATCCACAATTTACCTAATTGAATACATAATGAGATTGAATCTAATGCTTGGTGTTCGTTTCTTCAAGTAGTTCAAAATATTCTTGGAAAACATAAGGCAGAGAATTACATAGAATTAGTGGAAAATATGCTTTCCAACTTTAATATTCTCGGTTGTTACATGAGCATAAAAGTTCATTATCTCCACAACTACTTAGATCGGTTACCAGAAAACCTAGGTGATTTTAGTGAAGAAAGGGGGAAAGATTCCTTCAGGACATTAAAACTATGGAAGATCGATATCAAGAAAGATGTGCGAGATATGCGAGACTGTCCTGAAAAATTTTTAAGTGATAAATGATGAATATACAGGGTGTCTGTTTGAAACGGGGCACCCCGAAAATCTCCTTTATTTGTAAAGATACAATAAATCTTCAGAACAAAAGTTAAACTAGACAAAAAGGCCCATCTAAAGGTTACTATAAGAATTCTGAGGCACTTCCGGTTTCACCAGAAATGATGTCAACTTTTGATCTAGCATAGGGAATCGATAATTTTATATTTTTTTCCTAAAATTACATTAAATTAGCTTTACAATGACACCAAAAAGTCATATTTTTATGTTAACCATTTCAAAATGGCGACCATTTATTTACATAATAATAATCAACATAAGTTTTACAAAGTTGAACGTAGCAAGCTTTGAAAACAATAAAAAAAGAAACAAAATATCTCTAAAATAAACTGTTATAACTAGTTATTATATGAAATAACATGAAATAACTTTATTTTATTTTTTCAATTAAATGTTTTATAAATAACAAGAGTTTAATAGTTTATTTTGCTTATTTTTGTTTGAAAAAAAATTGTATTAATTGGTAGTAAGTCGTTATTTGTACCTAATTATGGTTTATGTACGATATACCAACGAAGAGATGACAGATATGGTTCTGATATACGGAGAGTGCCAAAGAAATGCGGTTAGGGCCCAGCAACTCTATCAGGAAAGGTATCCTGATAGAGCTCAGCCGAGAATGCAGTATTTTGCCAAATTAGGTTCTTCCGAAATTCAAAAACGACGTATTTAAAAGACAGAGTGTATTAGACAACACCAACGACGATAGAAGATTTAGAAGAAAGGGTTAGAAGTGCAATCCGGGATATCCAAGAGTGTACTCTTATAAGGACGATGGTAGAGTTTTTATTAAGAATGAGAAAATATGTGAACAATAATGGTGGTTTGATCGAACATTTGTATTTTTTTTTTTTTTTTTTGTAAAATAATTGTATAAAGTAATATAATCTGTCTCAATTTGTAATACGAAACTAGATTTGGTTACTTTGGTGACTGTTGTGGTGTAAACAGACTTTGGCGTATCCGTGTGAACCAATACTATGACAATATTATAAATGTATTGTCAATATACAACATAAAAAATGAACTTTCAATGTTAGTTCCGTATTACAAAATGAGACAGATAATAGTTTTTTTTTCTAAATAGTCCAATAGTTTATTTTAGAGATATTTTGTTTCTTTTTTTTATTGTTTTCAAAGCTTGCTACGTTCAACTTTGTAAAACTTATGTTGATTATTATTTTGTAAATAAATGGTCGCTATTTTGAAATGGTTAACATAAAAATATGATTTTTTGGTGTCATTGTAAAGCTAATTTAATGTACTTTTAGGAAAAAAATATAAAATTATCGATTCCCTATGCTAAATCAAAAGTTGACATCATTTCTGGTGAAACCGGAAGTGCCTCAGAATTCTTATAGTAACCTTTAGATGGGCCTTTTTGTCTAGTTTAACTTTTGTTCTGAAGATTTATTGTATCTTTACAAATAAAGGAGATTTTCGGGGTGCCCCGTTTCAAACAAACACCCTGTATATTTATCTACTTTGTGAAATAAATACCTTACTTTGTATTTTTTGTTTTTAACTAGCAATTGGAACAAATAGTAATAGTAATAACGTGAAATGTTAAACAATAAGATGATTTTATTTTAAAAGAGGCCAATATAGCGTATCTCAAAAACTAGATCTGATAGACCAAATCTGACGGCTATTTTAGATTCTGCACCCAAAAATTACCTAGAAACAGTTAAAAAATCGCAGGCACCAAAATGGCTGTTGGGCTGTGTTATCGAATTTTATTTCACATTACTTACAAGATACCTGAAAAACCTTGAAATGTGTGAAAATTCACACTTTACATGAATTTTATAAATACTCCCTTAAGTATGCATCTACTTTCTATTATTAATGTTTATTTTTTAGGTGGAACTTCAGTTGGATATTGGATTTAGTTGGTTTATCATTTATAAACACCACTCCATATGATGTGATAAGATCAGCGTTGGCAAGAAGCATTCACAAAATGAGAATTGCGTACCTAAATCTGGGCCAGAAGTTGGTTGCTGAAGGACTACTTCCGAATGTAGAGTTAATTTTCCATTTAACACATTATGAAATTGGCAAACTTATATCGAACAGAAATCCATTTTTAGTTAAAAAGTAAGATGGACTTTTATAAGAATAACTAATGTGTACTAAATATACTATATATTGTAGCAAATAGCGGGTTATAATACATAATAGCAAATATTAAGATTTATTACACCATTTATTACAAAAAAAAATATTTTTTTTTTGAGTCTTTATTTTAATGACTATATTCTGATTCTTTACATCGAAAAATACCTAAAACCTTCGTTTATTTTTGAAAAACTTTGCTTTTGTACCTTTTAGTGCGATCAATATATATTTATTTATTTTTATGACCATATGAGGAGAAGCGCGTTATATTAAGTAAGGGTGGGGACGAGCGGGTGGAAAGCAAGTGGCATTTCACTTACGTGGTTCATAGTCGGTATACGCATGCGCATTGCAGCGATACAACGCATTTTGTGTGGCGGCAGATCCAAAAATGGCGTCAAAAAGTTGTAAGCACGAGGTGGACTCATTCTGATATATTTGCGGTGAATTTATCAAAACAAGAGAATGGTTGGAATTCTGATGGGAACGCATCCCATCAGAAATCCAACCATCTTAAAATCCCCTATCACTGGCCAGGTATACTCATCATACTTTAAACTCTCAAGCACTATTTTAAAATTTTCGTAATTTTCTTTGAGCTTTACGGAATGAGCCAAAGGAAGAGATGGAAATCTATTTCCATTGTGAAGAAGGACAGCTTTTAAACTTTTTGTAGAACTGTCTACGAAAAGACGCTAGTCAGAAGGAATGCATGAGATTCTGACCGCCTTGCATAGGCGGTTATACTAAATATCCTTGCTACCTTTATTTTTGTCGGAACACAAATAAAGAAAATAATGGCCAGTGACGAATTATCACAAATACTCAATACTCATGAAAGGAAAGCCTGAAAGCAGTGGTTCATGGTTTTCTCGGAAAAAAACAGAGCAGACAATTACAAAGAGCTTATTACAACTATGCTTGATAACTTTAAACTCATGGGTTGTAGAATGTCCCTTAAAGTGCATATGTTACATGCGCACTTGGACCAATTTAAAGATAACATGGGAGCCTATTCGGAAGAACAAGGTGAACGTTTTCATCAAGACGTGATGGATTTTGAAAGTCGTTATCAGGGGCAATACAATGAGAGTATGATGGGGGACTATATTTGGGGGCTAATACGAGAAAGTCCATACAATCACAGACGAAATATGAAAAATAATCATTTCTAAATTTTTTTATATATTCTGTTACAGTAAGTTTGTTTCGAATGGTTTTCTTGTAACTAATACCGATTCAATTTCATAACAAAAGTTTGTATTATTTTTACATACAATAAAGGTCTGAAAAAAGGGAAATTTTCTTAAAATCCGTAATTTCATTCTGATAGCTACAAAAGCAAACTTTTTCGGGTAAAACTATTTTTTCTTTAATTAATGATGTGAAACAAATAAAAATCAGATATGCAGAACCCAGACTCAAAATTCCTGTTGACCGGTATTATTGATGAGGATTAATGCGACGAATGAGCCTGTTTCATAGTACCCAATTTTGATATGTCGGGCTTTATCTTCATTAATTTCAAGCGTAAGTCAGGTTCAAGTTGCAGCGGTGTCCTATATTTATTTTTAATTAATAGCATGGCTGAAAATCCAGTTTCGCAAAGATATGATTTTTTTGAAAGACATTAAAATTTTTATCGCATTGTCGGAAATATACTTAGGTATATTCATCTCTTCTTTTTAACCAAAAAATAAAGTTCTAATGTGAAAAGGGTAGAAAAGAAAAATTGATCTGAAGTGCCGCTATGATAGGCTGCTCCTGTAAGCGTAAATTTAAGGGGGCGCCTAAATGGAAAAAATATATATGTTTTTGAATAATAAAGTAATATAGATTAAAACAAAATGTTAAAAAGGGGGCCATTTTATAATCATTTGAATATTTTGTGTAAAAATTGTACCACCAAAAATAATGTAATGTACCATAAGTGGTACATGTACCATAGTTTGAGAAACCCTGTACTAGAGTATTATTAACGTCTGGACTTGGAAAATTGAAGTTTTTCTATTCGAATGGAAGTCATTTGTGGTGATATTATGAAGAAAATACCTTGGTTTTAAAGACTAGGCAAATGAAACATGATTCAATTCCTCTGTCTTTCTAACCAGGTTTTTTAAAACGTGTTTGAGCCAAGTGGTGTTCTCTCGCTCTCAGCTGTTGCGCCTTTGTCTTTTGTTTACGTTGAGGTTAGTTTGTTGTATAATTTAATATAATATTTTAAAAAAATGATTTTGGAAGAACAACTAATTAATTTAAACTTATTCAACTAATTAAGTGAAACATATTCTTCTAAGCAGTTAGCAGAATACGAAAAAATAAGAAGAAACCCCTAATTTTTGCAAACAATGCGAACGACCAACGGCGCCAACACACTTTTTCTTTTTGAGTCTTGTTGACGCTTTCCCAGTTGTTATTCCTCCAATCCCTGGATTTTTGTAAGTTGTCATTAGCTATTTTTTATATATTGAAGTTGGCTTTTCCTGAACAAAATGATCGAAAGCTTCAATTAATCGATAAAAGTAACTAAAATTGAAAATCTAGTTACGCCTAAACCAAAGGAACAGAATTTATTTCATCTTATTTCAAAGTATAAAAATAATTGTGTATGACAGTGTTATTTTTATATTAAATAATATAAAATTAACATTAAGATTACTATATTAGTATTGTAATAAAATCCAATATTTCATTTTAGAAATGTGAAAATAGTAAGGTCTGTTCCTTTGGTTTAGGCGGAACTAGATTTTCAATTCTAGTTACTTTTACCGATTGATTGAAGCTTTTGATCATTTTGTTCAGGAAAAGTCAACTTCAATATATAAAATAATATCTAATGACAAATTACAAAAATGAAAATTGCGGTTAGTTTCACCTAATCGTTTGGAATAGACTGTAGGTACAAATTAGGATTATTATATTGGGTATAATAATATTAATGTGAAATTAATTACTATTAAAAAGAAATATTTCTATTTCAAAATCAAATAAATGCTTTTCGTGTGTTATGTGTTACTTTTTTCGTATTTTATCTTTACATTATTAAATAAAACCTATATAATATAAATAAATAGCTTTTCTTTAATATTAAGAAAACATCGATGTTTCCGATACATCGATGTTTTTCCTTCGATGTTTTTTCAACATACGATAGTAAGCGCCGATGTTAACATCGATGTAAAACATCGATGTTTTGCCTTCGATGTACAACCCTACTTGGATAGCGTTCTTCAGAATATAAAATTGTAATTATATTATTTTTTTACTTTTAACTAGAGCCATAAGAAGATCCCAGCTTTATCCAATATGGGAAAAATTACAAATATCCACAATAAGCTGTGAAACAGTTTTAGCCAATGAAATTATGAAATGTGAAAATGAAATAACATCGAGACACACGGGAATTTCAATAGTATCTGGACATGTTACTGGACGGGCTTGTGTTATAAATTCTGTCGAAGATTTTGAAAACTTACTGGAAGGTAACTATTAAAAAAAATCTAATATTAGAAGAATATTAACTATGCAAGGCTGTGGCCGCAAGCGTTAAATCGTTTGTACTTGCTGTTTGCTTGCTTATGTGAAATATTTTTGTGTAAAAAATATTTACACAAATTACAGGTTTTGCTTAACGGCTATAAACTGTGGGTGCCTTGTGTATACGCTGAAAATTGACGTAATACTGACCATATTACCTACTAATACTACAATATTACCTGAATGGGGGGTTTGTCAATATAATGGCAAGCAGGAGTGTATCCAGGGAGCTGATGGGCTTCAGCCTCCAACACTAAAAATATGTTTTTATGAACCTCATATGTCCTGTAATTGAACGTGAGCCAGTCGTAAGAAGAAAAAATCAGCTGTAGCCACCACAGGACCGACCGCCATCGTAAAGTACTTGTATAAAATAAATTCTAGCAGCAGAGTAGAAATAACTTGGCCTAATATTTTCTAACAGAGATATTATTTATCATGACCATGGAAACGTTACATATAAGTATGAAAAAATTGAGAAAAATTTTACAGAAATTTTTCGTTTTATCAAAAAACGTCTCAAATAAAAGTTATTAGTTATTACTTTTATAGCAAATTTTGTTCAATAAATTTTTTCGAAATATTTTTCTGTTGTGATATATTCACAAAAATCTTAAAATCGAAAAGAGTAAACTCCCATTTTTAGTCAACCGATTTTTACCAAAAGTTGATCAACTCGTGCCATTGATGGCAGAAGCTTAAATATGAAGTTTAATAAAAATCCTTTCAGCCGAATTTGCTCTGCACGTGCACACAGACGGACAGACGGATAGACAGACAGACAGACGGACAGACAGACAGACAGACGGACGGACAGACAGACCGACAGACATCATGCTAAAAATAGTCAAAACGTTATGTAGGGACCTCAATTCGTGGAGATCCATCGAAATCTCGAAACGTCAAAATTGGTATGATCACAATACCTCCCTTATATATGTTGACGGTCGGTAAAAATTGGCCGTCTGTCCGTCTGTCCGTCTGTGTACACGTGCAGAGTGTGCAAATTCAGCTGAAAGGATTTTTATGAAACTTCATATTTAAGCTTCTGCCATCAATGGCACGAGTTGATCAACTTTTGGTAAAAATCGGTTGACTAAAAATGGGAGTTTACTCGTGTCGATTTTAAGATTTTTATGAATATTTCACAACAGAAAAATATTTCGAAAAAATTTATTGAGCAAAAGTTGCTATAAAAGCAATAATTAATAACTTTTATTTGAGACGTTTTTTGATAAAACGAAAAATTTCTCAATTTTTTCATACTTATATGTAACGTTTCCATGGTCATGATGAATAATATCTCTGTTAGAAAATATTTGGCCAAGTTATTTCTACTCTGCTGCTAGAATGTATTACTTTATGAAGTACTTTATGATGGCGGTCGGTCCTGTGGTGGCCACAGCTGATTTTTTGTTTTAATATTAATTATTTTAACAAACTGTGATATTTTAGGTGATATTGTCATAACCAAATTTACTGATATTGGATGGTCCCTATTCTTGCCGTCGTTGTCTGGAATTGTCATTGAACATAGTGATTTTTATGCTGAAGGTAAGTTTTACGTGAAATATTAATACTAGTATATAAATTAGTTCGTTTGTGTGTATGTATGTAAGGGAAAACTTTTATATACCAGCCCCATTAAGAATAGAAAAAAAAGATATTCTCCTGATAAAAAAAAAATATTTATTTATTCACAGTTTAGCAAACAACAACAACAATAATTTAAACAATATAACTCACCTTAAATAATAGATATTATATAAAAAGAAATAAACGAAAAAAAAAGCAACAATAGAGTTGACAAATTTTAATGAAATATCGAACTTGATAAAGACATCTGGGGACAATGAAATTACAAATACCCATTTAAAATACTTACCAAAAAAGCAATAGTTTATATTATAAAAAATTAGCTGTGGCCACCACAGGACCGACCGCCATCATAAAGTGCTTCATAAAGTAATACATTCTAGCAGCAGAGTAGAAATAACTTGGCGTAATATTTTCTAACAGAGATATTATTTATCATGACCATGGAAAAGTTACATATAAGTATAAAAAAATCGAGACAGAAAAAATTTCGAAAAATTTTACACAAATTATTCGAAATTTTTCGTTTTATCAAAAAACGTCTAAAATAAAAGTTATTAATTATTGCTTTTATAGCAACTTTTGTTCAATAAATGTTTTCGAAATATTTTTCTGTTGTGAAATATTCACAAAAATCTTGAAATCGAAACGAGTAAACTTCCATTTTAAGTCAACCGATTTTTACCAAAAGTTGATCAACTCGTGCCATTGATGGCAGAAGCTTAAATATGAAGTTTAATAAAAATCCTTTCAGCCGAATTTGCTCTGCACGTGTACACAGACGGACAGACGGACGGACAGACAGACAGACAGACGGACAGACAGACAGACAGATAGACGGACAGACAGACAGACAGACGGACGGACAGACAGACCGACAGACATCATGCTAAAAATAGTCAAAACGTTATGTAGGGACCTTAATTCGTGGAGATCCATCGAAATCTCGAAATGTCAAAATCGGTATGATCACAATACCTCCTTTATATATGTTGGCGGTCGGTAAAAAAAAACTGATATAGCCTCCAACTTTATTAATTTGGATAAGGCACAATATCGGCGCCCCCTTTTCTTGGCGCAAGGGGCAATGTCCGTAGTTGCCCCCTTTCTACGCTACTGAATCGAGTATTTGTTTTATTTCTCTATTATTGTATTCATTGTATTTCTGTATTAACCTGTGTATTTTTTATAGGTCCAATTCTGGCCTCTTTGTACCAAATTCCGTGTATCATTGGTGTAAATGCAGCAACAAAATACTTTAAGACTGGAGAAAAGATATCACTGAAAGCAGACAACTACGACATAACTTATCAGAATGGTACTATCGTCAAAGTTGAAGAAAAAGAAACCAGAGAATAAAGAAATAAATGTTTTACATAAAGAATGAATTCCAGTGCGTCATGGTCTACTTTTAAATAGTTCGATACATATTCTGTAAATTAAAAATTCAAATACTGTTATATATTAAAATAAAATGTGTAGGTATAATTTTGTTAAAATTAAATTGTAATTATTTTTATTGAATTAGATGAGTTATGTCCGTAGATTATAGATAACCTCTTTTAATATTGCAGCGCCAATGTGGCAAAATCGAAACTAATCAAATAGACCATAACAATTTTTTGACATATGGACAATACGTTGTTATCTAACATTTAGAAAGAATTTATTAATATTTTTGTCTTGATTTGTGATTTCTTAATAAATATTACACTTATGCCAAAGAAATACAAAATCTAAAAATCCAAACAAATGTAACACGTGTATAGTCTATTTCACGAAAACATGAAGTGACTATCTACTTATGGTCCTAAACACAGTGGGTGGTAATTACAAATAACTCTAATCCCTTACTTTAACTTAAATCTTACAAGTCCAAATCATTCTCTGAATCAGTCTGTAAATTAATGATTATAGTACGTTCTATTTGAATATAACTGTCCTCAGTTTTAATAACATGATTAACACAATTTTTCCAACTATCTACAGGGATATTTTCCACTTCTTTTTTTATAAGTGCCGGTATATTCGGGAGTAATTTATTTTCGAACTAGTTTTCTAACATTTCCGCCGTGGTATCGTCATGGTAGTCGAGTCTAGAATCTTTGATATTTTTCGCAGAAAGCAAGAGTGCATTCGGTATCCATCCAGTTTCAGAACCTGCATGAAGTATCGTAATATGTTTACCTTTATTAGACGGTGCTCTTGTTTGACATTTATTTGACGTATCCACCCAACCTTTTGAGTTTGTTTCATGTGTGTCGTACCAAGTTTTCAAATCCTTTCCTCACTTAACTTCTACCTTATTCCGCACAATCTACCTATCGTATATCCGTCCCCTTCTTGAATTTGCATTTGTAGTTTGGTCGCCTTACTTACAAAAAGACATTCAACTTCTGGAGGGGGTTCAGAGGCGCGCCACCAGATTGCCAAGAGGTCTCCGCCATATGCCGTATGAAGAGCGCTTAAGAATTCTCGACATTCAACCTCTGTCAGAGCGCCGAAAATGTGGAGACTTAATCCAAATATATAGGATTATAACGGGCAAGTTCTCTACCGATATGTCGTCACTTTTCCACCTTAATACCGACCAGAGGCTCCGTGGCCACCACCTGAAGTTGAAGCACGAGAAGTTTAAACGACAGCCAAGGCAGTTTTTCGTCACCAACCGTGTCTTCAACCTGTGGAATTCTCTCCCGGAAGAAGCTGTGTCTGCCCCAAGCATAAACACCTTTAAAGAGAGAATAAGTCATTTATTTCCCCGAGCAATGTAATTTTAGTTCTATATTTAATTTAATTGTAAAATCTTCATTTCTTAATTTAAGTAATTATGTAATTATTTGTTTATATTAGTATATCATGCAACTAGTTTGTAAGTATAAAATGTATGGTTCAATTGAGCATAACAAGCCCTGGGCGTCTGCTCTGATTGTAATAATAATAATAATAATAATTATTATTATTATTTGCCAAGGGCGCCAAAACCCAGGTTTGCCCCTAGCGCAAGTTTTCTTTACTGCGGCTCTGGAAATACGTATAGAGTAACATTAAACTTATATTTGTGAAACTTACCGAGTGTCTTATTTATTAATCTTATAAAAAATAAAATATAGTTGAAAATTAAAATGTAACGTCTACATATCTATTAAGGTCATTGAACTTAGAGAAATAACCGCTGACCAGTCCGTATTAATGTTACATGATTATTTTTTACAAGCTGGTGCCCGTACTACTTACGTTGTTTGGTATATACATTTTTCTACTTCTGTTAAAAAAACTGTACTATATTTCACTTGTTTTTGTGCATAAAATGCGTTTTTAAGTGATAGTTAAAAAATGTAAAAAGTGTTAAAAAGTTTCATTATTTCACATTTTCAATAAGCTTAATACATCGGCTAATACACCACTATCTCTATGGACTTACATGAGCTCATAACCCTATGAGCTCATCATACTATTAAGAACTATCTCAAGGATTGCAGGCGTGTCCGTACAGTGAGTCCACTAAAAACAATTCAGTGGACTCCAAAAAAAAATTTTTTTAACTAGCCTTAATTATCAACAGTTGAAAAATGTATTTTACTTTTAATACATTTTAATAAAAAAAAAAAAAAAATCAGCTGTGGCCACCACAGGACCGACCGCCGTCATAAAGTACCTACTTATATAAAATACATTCTAGCAGCAGAGTAGAAATAACTTGGCCTAATATTTTCTAACAGAGATATTATTTATCATGACCATGGAAACGTTACATACAAGTATGAAAAAATCAGCTGTGGCCACCACAGGACCGACCGCCATCATAAAGTACTTATATAAATTACATTCTAGCAACACAGTACAAATAACTTGACCTAATATTTTCAAAAAGAGATATTATTTATCATGACCATGGAAACGTTACACATAAATATGAAAAAATTGAGACTTGGAAAAAATTTCGAAAAATTTTACAGAAATTATTCGAAATTTTTCGTTTTATCAAAAAACGTCTCAAATAAAAGTTATTAGTTATTACTTTTATAGCAACTTTTGTTTAATAAATTTTTTCCAGATATTTTTCTATTGTGAAATATTCGCAAAAATCCGAAAAACTCCCATTTTTAGTCAACCGATTTTTACCAAAAGTTGATCAACTCGTGCCATTGATGGCAGAAGCTTAAATATAAAGTTTCATAAAAATCCTTTCAGCCGAATTTGTTCTGCACGTGTACACAGACAGACGGACAGACAGACGGATGGACAGACCGACAGACATCATGCTAAAAATAGTCAAAACGTTATGTACGGACCTCAATTCGTGGAGATCCATCGAAATCTCTAAACGTCAAAGTTGTTATGATCACAATACCTCCCTTATATATGTTGGCGGTCAAAATTTTACAAAAATTATTCGAAATTTTTCGTTTTATCAAAAAACGTCTCAAATAAAAGTTATTAATTATTGCTTTTATAGCAACTTTTGTTTAATAAATTTTTTCGAAATATTTTTCTGTTGTGAAATATTCACAAAAAATTTAAAATCGACACGAGTAAACTCCCATTTTTAGTCAACCGATTTTTACCAAAAGTTGATCAACTCGTGCCATTGATGGCAAAAGCTTAAACATGAAGTTTCATAAAAATCCTTTCAGCCAAATTTTCTCTGCACGTGTACACAGACAGACGGACAGATGGACAGACAGACGGACAGACAGACAGACGGACGGACAGACAGACTGACAGACATCATGCTAAAAATAGTCAAAACGTTATGTAGGGACCTCAATTCGTGGAGATCCATCAAAATCTCGAAATGTCAAAATCGGTATGATCACAATACCTCCCTTATATATGTTGGCGGTCGGTAAAAAAACAGATAAAGCGTCCAATTTTGTATGTATAAAAATCTTAACATGGACCTTAACAAAGAGAGATCGACAACACCTCGCAAAGAGCAAGATTTCGCTTTACGATAAAATTTTTGGAAAAGACATGGCTAAATCCTATATATGTTATGTTTTGAAACAAAAGGGTGACACGGCCAAAGCTTATTCTATATAGATGTGCTTTTTCTCTAGTCAATTGGTTTTGATGGGAGCATACGGTACATAACCTTTTTTACAATTAAAAATATCCTAAATAAATAAAAACTTGATAAATTGTTTGTCACTAATTTTAATTCAGATTTTGCAGTGGCGCGCGGTCCATACTTTCGGAAATACTTCTATGCACCAGTAGTGTCAGTATGCATATTAGTTTTACTAATGTTCAACTCATTTGTATTATGGATAATGCGGTCATGCGCTGGAAGAATATCGTTCGCTGAAACTCGTTCCAATATTCGATTGAAGTATATCTTGTACATATCAGCAACTATTTGAGTTTGGTAGTCATCCATAACAGCAATTATTCTTCTTTGATTCGTTCTTACAAATGCAACAAATGCATTATCTGAAAAAATTAAATTATTATTACAATTATTTTCCATATACGAGGGGTGTTTGATAAGTCAGTGACTTTGATAAGAGATGGCGCAACGATCGCAAATTTGATATTTGCCATTCTTGGTAGACAAACACATTAAGCTTCAAGTAGATCTGTGAAATAGTATTTTTAAATCTTCGGTCTATTCGAATATATGAATATCTAATTGTTTTATTGACCTAATATCCCAAGAAGCGACTACATTATTTAGTATATTTTTAATAGCGTTCGGAAGCGGATAAGTTTGTGTATTTGCTAGAATAGAAAAAAGTGAATTTGCTGTCTTGATAAAGCACGTTTTGCGTGAAAAACTTATTAATGAAACTGAAACAAAGCTTAGCTAGTATTATGGGAACTCCGTCTCATGGAATGGTTCACTGAATTTCGTTGTAGTCGTACGAGCACGAATGATGCTAAGCGCCCGGGACGTCCGAATGAGTTCACAACTGAAGAGATGGTCAGTAAAAATACGCAAGATAGCCAAAATGGTTGACATGTCAGTCGAACATGTTTCATATCCTGCACGAATATTTGGGCATCAAAAAACTATCAGCAAGATGGGTGCCACGTCTGCTCACAGTGGATAAAAAATAGAATCGCGTGATCAATTCGAAGCAATGTTTTATTAAAGTTTTTTCGGCCTTTCATAACCATTGATGAAACATGCAGACTTGTACGTGCATGTTAGCACCGACCCAGTGACGCAGCTAGGATTTTGTCTTGGGGAGGGTCGAATCAAATTTAGAGGGCACGCGGGCCTCATACGGCTCTCAACCTAATTTTTTGTGGCCCCTGAAGCGGTAGTCAAAATTACTTGAGCTTATTTAGGGGAAAAATATATTTAAAAATGTAAAATATACTCTCTTCCCCTTTTCTGTTTATAGAAAAATGTCAAGAAACCCTTATTTAAAGTTCCATCACTGCTGATCATTTTGTATGTATAATAGACTGCGACCCAAATCAGTTCGACACCCCTGCTGTTGGATATTGATGTTTATATCAAATAATAATTACATTATTTGTTGATAAAAAAATGTAATTGTTAATCCATGTATCAAAAACTTTCACTTGATTTTTTCTTCGATAAATACATATTTATTTATATTTTTCGTGGGATATATTTTTGAAGTCTCAATATTTCTCTTACTTATGTTCAGTTCTCTAAATTAGCCGCTTGGCCACAATATGTACCGAACGAACAGACTCATGTGACGGAATAAGGATTATACCTACGAAAACCTAAAAATAACATGTAAATATGTATTTTCTGTTAATTTCAACACTAATCATAATAAAATATAGCTTATTATTATAGTAAAATACATAAGTGATTTAGCTGTACGATAAATTTGTTGAATTTTCATTTAATTGAACCTTCAGACGGGGCTTGTGCCCACTGTTGTTCAGTACAACTTATATCAGTCCTTTTTGTGTGTAAAACATCATAATTTCAAAAATACCTAAGAAGATATTGATATTCACATTTATTTACAAAATAAAACCAAATACATACCGATTTTAAGAGTGCGATTGTCTCCAAAACTATTCTCTTTATTATATTTCTACTATTTCTACTCTATTTCACGTTTGAGGTGTCATTTCAAAATTACATTCTAAAGGTTATACCGAAGTCAGATTTTCACTTTATCTTATCTGAATCGAGTAATTAGTTGTTTAAAACAGTTTTATCATTTGACTGGGCAAATATTTTAGTCGATGTGTCAGGGGGAAAAGGATCAACGCTCCCCTTCATATAATTCGGTGGAGCATATTTGGAAAATGATGTATTTTCACTTGAACAATAATTATGTCACTTTATCAAGAGTAGGCAATCTTAAAAAAATGTTTATTTATACGAAAAAAAATGCCAATATTGTTTACAATGAAGTAATTGAAAAATTAGCTACTGTTGTGGTTAACAAATTTTATCTTCAACTCTCCGAGCAGCGCCGTGTAATCTGCTGATCCTGGGAGGGGCCCAGGCCCGTCGCCCCCCCCCTTGGCTGCGCCACTGCACCGAACACACGATACACTTGCGCATACACTTATCATCACATCAGTCGAGTGTTTTGCTCAATAGGAAGTTTATAAACATTTTTGCGTAATTAGGAAGTTTACTTAAAGTCTGCTGTCAGACGCCATTTTACAAGCGCTGGTCCATGGTCGCTATTATTTTACTTGGCCAGCATCAACACATCGTCTGTATGGTACGCAAGTACAAGTATCCGCCAGTGCTACATGTTACGGACAGCCTCAGAACTATCGTTGGCGAACGCTGGTACATCGTCTGTAGGCGCCTTTATAGATGATTACACAGAATTGACATTTCCGTAAATGTATAAGAGTCGTACTTTCGGATTCTGTATAGCTTATAGATTTACGGATTTACGAATATACGGGAGTGTCAACAGAGTTGTACCATAAGCTACCTTGTATATACGAGCCCTGTCCACTTTCAGTTGGCCCAGCTATGAAATTTTCAGTTTCTTTAGAAATTATTAAATAATAAGTAAAAGTAAATGCTGCTTAGTACATTTTTTTGACAATATAATCATATTAGAAGCATAATGAAGGGGTCAAAATTTACTCCGTAATATTTAATTTGTGATTATAAAAATAATATTCGTAAAACAAACGTATTTTTTGAGTTCATGTATTCTTGTACTGTATATAAAATAACTGGGTTTTTGCGGTAGCTATGCGTAGTAGGCGTTAGAAAACTAAGTTTGTTTATTGACTGTGATGTATTAAAAGTGTTAAGTCTAAATAATTTTAAAACATGGGCAGAGGCAAAGCTATTGATGAAAAAATTCGGTTAATCATTGTGAACTTAGCAAAAACAGGAAAAACCAATTCCGAAATCAGAAAATTATTAGGTTTGTCAAGATACAGTATTAGAAATATTGTAAAATTGTAAAAAACAAGTGGTTCAGTTGCCCCAAAGCCGCAGTACGTGAAGAAAACTACACTGACGGACAATGACAACGTGCATAGAAAAGAATTATTAAGGATAACAGATGTGCTAACTTCAGTCGATTGAGTGTACTGTGAAGAGATGTTGTTGGAAGACGTGTTTCAAGGTCTACATGTCATAAGGAAGCTAAAAAATTAGGATTTGGAACCTATTAGGTATTTTTTTTTTTAACCGGACTCTTAAATGTATATTTACAGAAATTTATAAAACTTTCTTAGGCCAAGGAAAAACCATAGTTGACGTCTAAGCAAAAGAAAAACAAATTGAAATGGGCAAGAGAACATAAAATATGGAATTGTGAAAAGTGGAACAGCGTGCAATGGAGCGATGAGTCTAGGTTTGAAGTCTGTATAGGGGATAACCGGAGCAGAGTTGTTCGTCAGAAACATGAAGCATATCATCCCGATTGCTTGAAAAGAAAGGTGAAATTTCCAGCATCTGTCATGGTGTGTGGTTCAATGTCTGCAAGAGGTGTAGGAAAACTTCACTTTATCGATGGCATTGTTAACACAGCCAAATATTTAAGTATTTTAGAGAAGTCTCTGTTGCCAACTATGGAACATGCATTAATCTCTGGGGAGGATTTTATTTTTCAATAAGATGGATCCGCTTGCCATACGTCAAAAAAATCTTTGAAATGGTTCCGTGATCATTCTATTCCACTTTTAGAGTGGGTTTCAAGTAGCCCAGACTTATCCCCCATCGAGACATTTCGGCACGAAATGAAAATACGATTGCGTGTAACACCGGCTAGAACAATTCCAGAATTAAGACTAAAGCTTCAAGAAATATGGGATAATTTTACTCCTCGACAATGCCAAGACCTTGTAGATACTATGCCTAGAAGAATTAATGCCGTTATAAAAATGAAAGGTGACGTTACCCAGTGGTAACTTCTGAAATAGGTTTCCAAGTTAATGGCTTTCCAATGGAAATATTATTTTTTTCTTATTCATTTACTTTAATAGTTGTAAATATTAATCATAAATCTCTAAAATGTTTAATTGAAAATAAAATATTACCTAGATTTCATGAGCTATTCGTATTCTGTTAATGAACACCAATAAGTAAAAATTTCATAGCTGGGCCAACTGATAGTGGACAGGGCTCGTAGATAACTTGTCTCCAACCCATTGATTAAATGAGAATGATAAAATATACATTATTTTGATGTATTTATAACATACCTCTCCTTTGATCACGAGGATTCTCTGACTTCAAATCCAGGTCAACATTTGTCACATTTCTATCTCCAGTTAAAGTAGTTATATGAAAATATTCCACTCCATCACGAGTTACTGTCTCCAGTGTAAAATGGAATTTGAAATCATTATTATCTAAAATATGATGCGATTAAATATCTCATTTAAAACAAACAAAAAAAATCTTAGATAAAAATATGAAGAATAGAGGAGGAAAAAAGTCTGCGTACTGTTACAAATGTTTAATAATAATAATAATAATAATAATAATAATGTTTATTGACTAAGATACTATACAGAGTAGGTATTGTTTTTAGTCAGTCAAAATACATAAAATACAAAATACAAATTTCACAATTATACATTATTAGTTAAAATTTACATGCTCTAATTCCTCAAAGCTGTACAATGGATTTTGACACAAGATTACTTTGAGTTTTGTCTGGAATTTTTGAAAAGGTAGCTTTCTAACCTCCTCAGGTAAAAGATTAAAAAATTTAATTGAATAATAACTGCAGCAGTTTCTGGAAATATTTAGGCGTAGAAAATTGGAGCGGATATTGTTTCTCGAACGAGTATAATGGCTTTGTGTTTCGCTGTTGGTTGGAATATTTTGCAAATTTTTAAAGATATGCAACAGGCAGTGATAGATATATAAGGATGGCAGGTACATTATATGGAATCTCACAAAAAGATCCCGGCAGTCAGCTTGGAAAGGAGCATAGGCCATTATTCTCACAACTTTACGTTGTAGGGCGAAGATTCTCTTGGAAGCTGGCGAATGTCCCCAGATTAATAAGCCATAGCTTAGTTGGGAATGAAAAAGAGAAAAATAGGCTTTTAGAACCACGTCAGTATTAACTTCTCGTTTTAAGTTTCTAATTAAATAAGTAGAAGATCTTAGTTTACGACTAAGAAATTCCGTATGTTGGTCCCAGCAAAGATGGGGATCAACATGAATGCCAAGGAATGTTACATGTGCGGGATTGTCGTAGTCATGTGGTCTAGTTGTTACAAGAAGGTTCTGGGATTTGCTTGCGTTCAAGCATAATTTATTGCTAGCGAACCATAAGTTGGCATTGTTGATGAGGGGTTCATTTTCAGATAGAAGTAAGTTTAAATCTGAATTTACAGTTAACAGAGTTGTACCATCAGCGTAAAGGATTGTTTTGGACTCCATGAAAAGGGAGAAGTCACTGATATAAATTAAAAATAGTAGTGGGCCGAGAACTGAACCTTGGGGGACACCGAGAAGAAGAGGAAGAGGTTCAGATTTGTGGGGAAGAGGTTCAGATTTGTGTTTAACTACAATATGATCGAGAAAAAATGATATGCCACTCAAAATCTAAAAAATATATATACTTTTTTTTATTAAATACATATTTGTTTATATTTATCTCGGGATGTGTTTTTTTTTAATTCTCATTATTTTTCCTATAACTGGGTCAAAGAGTTGTATAAGCATGCCAAATTTCAACTTTCTATGTTAAGCCGCTTGGCTACAATTTTTACCGTGCAGACAGACAGACGGTTTACTTTTATTTAATAAACTTTTTAGAATTATACTGTGCGCCCCCTTAATACTAAAATACAATACACACGAATATTTATTAAATGTGTTACTTTCAAAAGTATTTACACGAGTGTTTACTTCAAATTAAAATATGATTACTTACCGAACTTCCAGGTGTAAAATGCATTATTATTAACAGGAAATCCTAAAACTTTCGCCTTTACTATTGCTGGACCCATCATCTTAAAATGAGGAAATGAAATCTTCACTTCTCCTGTAAGAGTTTCTGGATCTAATCTAATAAATACAAAACAAATAGAAAATAAATTAAAGTGTGGATAAACTAAAGCAAACAAGAAAAAAAAAACTTTATAATACCAGTGTAACCTCGTTTTTCGAAAGCATCTTTACTTGTACAATTCGTTTCTCGAACAGTTTTTTTGAAAATATTTTGTACCTTCACGTCAAACTAGGCACGCACCCAGGAATGGGAGGGGGACAGAAGACAAAATTATGACCATATCACCGAACCATATTTCAGAGCAGGTCTTACCAAGGAGTTAAAGAGTACGGTGTACGTTTGACTGCGACGAAAGTCTTTCGTTAATCGTAGCAAAAACCCGTTTTTTTTCATAGCATTATTCACAATATGTTTCACATGGTGCTGAAAAGTCATCTGTGAGTCAAATATAACACCGAGATCTCTAATCGTGTCTGTTCGTGGTAAAGTGCAGCCATTCATGGTATAATTGTACTCAATAGCCTCACGTTTTCTCGTAAAGCTCATAACTTTTCATTTTAAGGTATTGAATGTTAAACCAGTAGCCTCACTCCACTCGCATATTTTGGCAGGATCGTTTTGCAGCTCGGTGCAGTGTGACCTGTTAGTAATTTTGCAAGATATTTTTATATCATCAGCAAACATTTCACACTCGCAGCTGCCCACAATGTTTGGAATGTTATTGACCACAAGAAGAAACAGTAAAGGCCCTAAATTACTCCCCTGTGGCACGCCACTGGTAGACGAGTAATTATTTGACCTGCAACCACCAAAGTCAACATATTGTAAACGGCCACGCAAGTAGGTGTCGAACCAAGTGCAAGTGTTGGCAGAAAGTCCAAACTGATTTAAAGCTTTGAGTAAATGATCGAATTTTATTTTGTCAAACACTTTAGTCATGTCAAGATACACAGCATCCACTTGAACCCCCTGATCTAGACAAGAAGCTATATAGTCAGTTATAGATAGCAAGTTTGTAACTGTTGATCGTCGCGGCATAAAACCATGCTGTTTTCTGCTGATGGCAGATGATACATGTTCAAACAGGTATTTGTAAATAATTTGTTCAAATACCTTGGCTGGGGCAGAGAGAATAGACACAGGTCTGTAATTTTTTACTATTTTTTTGTCACCACTCTTATGGATAGAGCATATTTTGGACATCTTCCACCTCGAGGGAAAAGTATTCATATCTAAAGATATTTGAAAGATTATTCGAAGTGGATGAGCCAATATATTACCACAACCCTTAAGTACAAGGTGTCTCAAAAGAAATTTTATATTTATTTAGCTTACTGCGTGAACGCAACGTATCCGAGGGGCGCGGGGGTTATGTCAATCGGTAGCCTGGCTCTTGGGAATTCAATTGCTATGGCGCGTTTCTCGGGAGCAGACCGCGCGTTATGCGTGCGAGAGTTTTACAAAAACGGTGATTCGGCGACTGTAGCGCGTAGAAAATTCTGCAGTATTCGAGGTTTTCGCCACTTAAATGATGCGCCAAGCATTCCTCTCATTCGACATTGGGTTAAAAAGTTTGAAGAGACTGGACAACGCTGGATAAATCAAAATCCGGGCGACCTAGGTCATCAAGAACGGTAGAAAACGTGGAGAATGTTAATCAGTCTGTTCGTGACGACCCGAACCTTTCAATTCAGAAGCGCGCAAGTGCTTTAAATGTGCATAGATCATCATTACATCGCATTATGCACAAAGACCTAAAGCTGCACCCCTACAAAATTCAATTGGTGCAAGAATTAAAGCCCCAAGATGCCAGTCAGAGGCTTAATTTTGTAAATCAGGTGATTGAGCGATTTTCAACGTTTACCAACATTTTGTTTTCGGATGAAGCTCATTTTCATCTTAATGGCCACGTAAATAAGCAGAACTGCCGCTACTGGAGTGCAACGAATCCGAAACGCAAACATCAGAAACCCCTATATTCGCCTAAAGTGGCCGTATGGGCTGCGATGTCGGCGCGAGGAATTATCGGCCCTTACTTTTTTGAAGACGAAAGGGGGCATGCAGTTACAGTGAATTCAGAGCGTTATGTGGAGATGTTAGACAACTTCTTGGTACCTGAACTGCAAAACTTTCCTGGCTATAACCAAAGAACATGGTTCCAACAGGACGGAGCAACTTCACACACGTCCAATATGTCTCTGCCACGTGTTCGTGAAATTTTCTCAGGCAAATTGATCTCCCGGAGAGGTGACATAAATTGGCCTCCACGCAGTCCAGATTTAACCCCTATGGACATTTTCCTATGGGGTTATCTTAAATCTAAAGTTTACGCCAATAAACCGACTTCACCGGCGCATTTGAAAGAAAATATCCGTCACGAAATGGCAGCCATCCCTGAGTCCACCTGCCGAGACGTCATAAGTAATTTTACTGTTCGATTAAATGAGTGCCGAGAACGCGAGGGTCTACATTTAGACGATATTATTTTTAAGAAATAAATCCCCAAAAAGTGTATTTTAATAATTAATAAACATTTTTTCTATATTCGGCTTACTTTTTTTTTTAATCGATCCACTAAATATAAAATTTCTTTTGAGACACCTTGTACATAGGGCGGTAACTGATCGGGTCCAAAAGATTTCTTTGGTTTTAACTTCTTTATTGACCACTCATTATATACAATATACTTACGTAAAATTATTGATATGTGCCTTTTTGTGTCCCGATAGCGCAAGTTGTGGCAGTTTTGCGTCAACTTCTAAACTAGTAGTATTGTATTTGACTGCCAATGAATTTATACGTAGAGGATCGAGAGATGGTATATTTAAATGCCTAATACCATTGCAGAGATGTGGTAGCCATTTTCTAGCCTGTTGCAAGAGACACTCATTGATGTTGGGATCAAATCGTCCACATTTTTCAGTTAGTTCTTCAGCTAAAAAATAAATAAATATATAAATAAAAGTAGTAAATAAACAGTGTCGGCGTCTTTTTAGCCTTTTCGCCATTTTAAAAATGGCTCCAGTGTAAAATTTATGTAATCTATTAGGATTTTCTACTATCTACTATGTTCAAATTGCAATCACCATAGTAGAGATGGCAACGATTAATTGAATGATTGAAATAATCGATTACTTTGTTTCAGTTAATCGATTAATCATATGATACAGTAGAACATCGATTATCCAGACCTCGATTATTCGAATTTTCGATTATCCGGATTCTTTTAAACGAGGAAATTATTTTACGAATTCGCTGGGTTACGCCTCTGTGTACCGATTTTCACGTCATGACCTGTCTGGACGTGCGATTTAAATATTTTCTTTTAATATTACCGATATCCGATATGTCATCGAAAAGAAAACGTGTTGTACTATATTTAAAAGACAAATTAGATATCATCAGTGCATTGAAGTGAGGTGACTCAGGACGTTATCGGTCTGATAAATATGGCGTCGCCACTCGCACAATATCGGATATAAAAAACAAAGTGAAAAAATTACACAGTTTACTGAACGTATATATACAGTACCTAGACAAAATATTATAACCACTTACAAAAACAACTGTTTATTAAAAATGCCGACATATAATCATATGCTACTTTATTTATTTCTTTAACATATTGTGTATTTATTAAAAGATAAGCTATTTTAAACATCTTCAACTGTGTATTTTTATTCTGAGATTGATTTGCAAGAATAAAAAGTACCGATTTTGTCCTGGCCAGGTAACTCGCCGGATGTCAATTCTATCGAAAATGTTTGGAACCTCCTGAAAAGACTTGTTTATGATTTAAATAATACTAATAAACTAGTTAATAGATAATATTAAAAAAGTATGGCATGGCTCTCCAGAAATTGAAAATTGTATTAGGGCATGTATTGAGAGTATGCCTCGAAGAATTGCGGCAATAATAAAAGCAAAGGGGGGCAACACAAATTATTAAAAAACATTTTATAAATGTACTAAAATAATTTGAAATAATAAAATACAAAATAAAAATAAAATTGGTGTATTACTATTTTGTTGATTTTGTGTAAAACAATGATTTTTAAAACATCATAAGTGGTTATAATATTTTGTCTAGTTACTGTATATCAATAAAAAAGATTCATGCTTAATGTACGTAATTTCTCCTCACTTTTTTTTTCGATTATCCGGATTTTTAGTTATTCGGATTACCTTCATCCCCGACCTAGTCCGGATTAAAGTCACTGGATTATACAAAGTACCGCAACGGCGGCCATGCTGGGGTTCAAAATGTCGCCAACACAAATGATGTTCAGTGATTCCAACATTACAAAAATAAGAAACTAGTTTTTATTTTAAACATTGTAATCACGATTTTTTTAATCAAAGATGCACTATAACAAAATTTTGGTACAATTTCAATTATTTTTTTAATTTTTATTAAATAAAATGGATATAATATATAAATTTAAATTAAACTTAACCTTAAATATTCAAACCGCTGACAAAGAAGGTTATTAAATGAGAGCGAGAGAGGGAGATGTGACAGCGCAGACGTAAACTTAAGAACGTAAAAATTGCTGCTTTAGTTTGCTTAATAGGGGAAGCAATGTTGCCAATTAAACCCTGGGGTCTATCGGCTTCTTCAAAGGCTTGCGGTACTTTGTATAATCCAGTGACTTTAGTCCGGATAATCGAGGTTCTACTGTATTTCGGTTTCAATTAATTAATATTTAATCGATTAATTTATTATCAATCGATAATTTTATTTTATTTTCAAGAAATTACTTAGTTGTATTGTTGAAACACTGATCGGTAGATGACTTTGCTCTCTTCTTTTCAATAAGTCCGTAGATCAGTGCTTCCCAACCTTTTTTTCATGGCGGACCGGCAAGCGACCTAGAAAAAATTTGCGGACCGGCAAGTTTAGAAAGTAATGTGTATCGCAAAATTATTACAAGTGATGAAATCATTTTCGTCTAGTTTAACTTTTGTTCTGAAGATTTTTTGTATCTTTACAAATAAAGGAGATTTTCGGGGTGCCCCGTTTCAAACAAACACCTGTATATATTTTTTAATTTCATAATCGATTATTTTCTACCAATTTAATCGAAAATCGTTTATAACATTTCGATTAATCAAAGGATCAATTAATCGATTAATTAATTTTTATTGCCATATTGCGAGATCAATATCTCATTTTACTAGCCTTAGTTAATTTAGCTTCTACTAAGTTGGCAACACTGGCATCGAGTGTACAGCAATTTTCTTATATAAATTAAGATATTATGACCTAATGGTAATAAAAAAATTGGCGACAATAATAAACACAGTCCGTATATAAAATGATAATTAGTACTTAGCCTGGTCTGAACGGTCGATGGTTCGAGCCTCGTTCGTTGGTGATATTATTCGGGCGAGAATAATATGTTTACATTACTCTCATTTTCACAATCATTCACCCCTCATCCAGGTGTAGGAGCTCGCCCCCTGGCATCGGCGATTAGCCTCGTTGCAGAAATAAAGGCCGATGTAAAATAAATAATATAATAAATAGTACTTACGTAAAGTATCAGAATTAGCATGTAGAAAAATGGCGAATAACATTAAAATTTTATACATTTTTCAAATGTTTTTACTCACTGTGTGCTTGTTACCACACACTAATTTATAATTATAACTCGGACTTGACCTTTTATTTAGATTGAAGTCGTCAGTGTATTACATATGATAAAAGAGCTGGTTTTTCCTTGTTGATGTTATTCGTGCTTATAAATTTTACTGTAGATAAAAATTATTGCAAATAGACATTCTTAATTATTTCGTCTATCTTAAATCATTTTTCCCTAGATTTGTACGAGGGCTACCTTTTAAGTTTTTACAAAAACTAAGAAAGAACATAATTACATGTGAAAATAAAGTTTAAGAACTTAAAAAGAATAAATAAATTCGTCTGTATCCGTCATTAGAGATGGAAATTAAATTTAATTAAACGATTAATTGATCATTTGATTAATCGAAATATTATAATCTATTTTTGATTAAGTTGGTAGAAAATAATCGATTAATCGATTATGAAATAAAAAACATATACAGTCGCCGACAAAAGAAAAAATCAGCTGTGGCCACCACAGGACCAAGGCTTATAGAATCATTCAAGGCTTGTAGAATCTACCAGGTCTACAAGTATGAAATGCGGATTTTTTTCAAACTTGCCGCGCAAACAGAGTGTATAGTTCAAAGTTTCAACACATATGGCGTTTTGTTAAGTTATCATTAAGTGTCAAATGCGTATAGGTTATAATTTGAAAAGTGATCATATAGTTTTGTTTTACTGTGTTAAAAATGTCAAATTTTGTGCCAAATAAAGAGCATTCGCGGACAGTACTACTGTTTTGTTTTCATTTGAAAAAAACTGCTGCTGAATCATACCGACTGCTTCGAGAAGCTTATGGTGAATATGCTCCATCGCAAGATACGTGTGAACGATGGTTTCGGCGTTTCAAAAGTGGTGACTTTGATCTTACAGACAAAGAACATGGAAAACCTCCAAAAAAATATGAAGATAGAAAATTGGAAACATTGATACAGGAAGACGATAGTCAATCACAAAAACAACTAGCAGAGCAGTTAGGCGTTAGTCAACAAGCTGTTTCCAATCGCCTACGAGAGATGGGTTAGATCCAGAAAGTTCGAGCCTGAATGGGTTCCACATGCATTGAATGAGAGGCAGATGGAAAAACGCAAAAACACTTGTGAAATTTTGCTTGCACGATACAAAAGAAAGTTTTTTTAGCATCGTATCATTACTGGCGATGAAAAATGGATTTATTTTGAAAATCTCAAACGCAAAAAATCATGGGTGAACCCAGGCTCACCATCCACATCAACTGCAAGACCGAATCGCTTTGGCAAAAAGACAATGCTCTGTACTTGGTGGGACCAAAAGGGTGTGGTCTATTATGAATTGTTAAAACCTGGTGAAACAGTTAATACCCAACGCTACCAACAACAACTGATCGAATTGAACCATTCGCTGCTCATAAAACGACCAGAATACGAAAGAAGACAGCACAAAGTAATCTTTCTTCACGATAACGCTCCATCGCATAAGGCAAAAGCAGTTTGCAACACATTGGAGGCACTCAAGTGGGAAGTGCTACCCCATGCCGCTTACTCACCAGACTTGGCCCCTTCAGATAACCACTTGTTCGCATCGATGGGTCACGCACTTGCCGAGCAGCACTTTTATTCATATGAAAATGTGAAAGAATGGCTAGATGAATGGTTTGCGGGGAAAGGGGAAGAGTTCTACTGGCGAGGAATTCACAAATTGCCTGAAATATGGGAAAAATGTATAACTTCTAATGGAGCATACTTTGAATAAATAAACTTTTACTGTTCTTTTGAGTTTAATGTGTTTTATTTAAAAAAAAAATCCGCATTTCATACTTGTAGACCTGGTATAAGCCTTGGGCCACACTGTCTTTATACAGTCACTGTAGGGAAAAGAAGGGAGCAGAGTCATCATATGATTAATCGAATAACTGAAACAAAATAATCGATTATTTCAATCATCGTTGCCATCTCTATCCGTAGTTAGTAGTTTGGTCGTTTGCACACGGCCCGGATTTGAATCCCGGACCAAATATCGATACCCCCACCCCCCTCTTAGTTTATTAGAATCAACAATTTATAACACAAATGTAACATAATTAACTTTCATAATTAAGTATCGAAAAAGTTAACATTTTTCATGACTTAATTACATTACATGTATAATTTTAAGCAATTAAAATATAACAAATTACAATCATAAGCTAATATGCATAGGGAAAAAATTCAAAAAAACCTATATAAAAGAGCAAAAAAAAATAATAATAATAAAATAATAATAATAATAATGTAACTAAATAAAAGTAACAACAGTAATGGTAAATAATGACGATAATTTAGAGTAAAATCTGCTTTGTTATTTTATGCTTATATTTTTTAAATGGAAGTTCGTGTAATTTATGTTTTCCAGTATCTTGAATAAGAGGACTATCATTAAAGGGACACTTAGCAAAGAATTTCTCTGTTAGCTTGAAAATAAAGTCTTTTGTTAATTGAATATTTTGTTAAACGAAGGGAGAAGAAGAGACGAGAGGCGCGAAGGACAAAGAGAGAAATAAGGAAGGGGAGGGAAAAGATAAGCAGATTTGATGAGGGAGAGAATAGAGTCAGACCACCAACCGATAATAGTAGAGATAAGGAGGGGGAGAAAGAGAAAGGATGAAGAGGAGGTAAAGGTACACAAAACTGGACGGAGAAGGGAATAAGTAAATATATGGCAACAATTGAGAAGGTGGAATGGAAAGGAACGGGGGTGGAGAGAGGATGGAGAGAGCTGAGAGAGGGAATAGAGAGAGCGGTGGAAAAGAGAAAAGTAAGAGGGGGTGGGGCTATCGATATTTGGTCCGGGATTCAAATCCGGGCCGTGTGCAAACGACCAAACTACTAACTACGGATAGAGATTTTATTGATTTATTGAGAAAATAGGGGATACAACAGACTTCAAAGTCCCAAAAGTGTCCCTACATTAAGTATACACAATAGAATCTACACATGTAGAAAAAATAAAATAATATAAATATAAATACATAAAATATCAACAATAAGCAAGAAATATATATTAAGAATAACAAAATAATAAGGTATACAACATATACAAATAAATACTTTTAAAGTAAATAAAACAAAAAAGGAAATTAAAAAACAAATAAAAAGGAAAATATGTGTGTACACATACAATGTATACACATATATATATAAAAAAAAAAACATGTAACCAAATTTTACAAACTGTCACAAATCAGTTTTCGAAAATTGCCAAAACTCATATAAAAGATGTCAGACAAATTATTTCTCAGTAGTAATTGATTATAAAGAGTGACCATTCGATTCAGTGAACTCATCCTACAAGATTCCGTCCTAGCAGCATTTTCCCGAAACAAATAATTTCTTATTCTCATTCCAGGGGGTGGAACTTTGATATAAATATCAGATAGGATGACCGAACAATTTACGCCACCGTTCCATATGTTATGTAGAAATAATAAACTACGAATGTCACGCCTGTCTTTAAGAGATCTAGTAGAATATCGCTCTAATATTGTTTTAGATGATTCATACATAGGGTAAAAACCTGTAGTTCTGTATTCAACACTACGTAAAAATTTAGTCTGGACAACCTCTAACATCTTAATATATTTACTCTGAAACGGTGACCAAATCACACAAGCATATTCCAGCCTGCTACGTACCAATGAGTTAAATAAAATAATGTATGTTCGAACTTGACTGAAGTCTCTCGCCATTCTAAGTATAAAACCTAATGTTTTAAAACAGTTACGTACAGATGTCACTATATGACTGTTGAAATTTAGAGATAGCAACGATTTAGAGATTTAGAGATTTAGAGATGGCAACGATGATTGAAATAATCGATTATTTTGTTTCAGTTATTCGATTAATCATATGAGTCCAAAGATGGGGAAGAAGCCATGGTGGGGAATGAATTGTAGAAAGGCGAAAAAGGAAGCGCAAAAGGCCTGGAGGAAAAAAATAAAAAGAGGGGGGACGGAAGACGAATAGAAGGGAAAAATGAATCAATATAAAAAAACTTGCGAGGAGGAAAAGGAAAAGCACATGAAGAGGCAACAGGATGAAGTTGAAAAGATAAAGAATGAAAAACAAGCGTGGGAATATATAAATAAGGCCAGAGAGAAACAGGTAGGAATTAGCAAGAAGATAACTATAGAGCTGGATGGAATTATTGGAGGGAAGTGAAGGCAGAAGGGAAGAATCCGAGGAGGAACAAAGGGTATGGGAAGCAAGGGAGGGGGATAAATCGGCAGAGAAAGGAAGAAAAGAGGCGGAGAAGGAAGAAGAACCAGCAGAGGAGGAAGTGTGGAGCGTAATTAAGAGCCTGAAGAAGGGAAAAGCGGCAGGACCTGATAAAATAAAGAACGAAGCATGGATATATGGAGGAGAGAAAGTGGTGGAAAAAATGGCAGAAATAATCCAAGGCGTGTGGAAGGGAGAAGGATACCCAGAATAAATGTTTTTCTTTCAGGTCATTGAGTATTTCGTCCGTAATAATATTTGGCGGCAAGTTTCTTATAACTAGTATTAATTCTCTTTCGCAGAAGAGGGTTTTTATGGTAAACTGAATGTTCGCTGATTCCAATTCTCTCCTAACATAGTAAAAATCATTCAGATTTTTTGTCAATAATATTAATTTCTGTCCTCTGTGCTTAAGTTCAAGTTCTTCTTTCATGTTTTTCATCAATACCGAAATGGTACTAACATGGTTCTGAAAGTAGCTGTAGATTACTATAACTGGTACTCTGGTACGTCTAACTTGACTAATTACATTGCTTTCATCGTCAGAGTTATCTTCAACTTCACTGAGACTGTCAAAAGTATTACTAGTAGGAATATTGTAATATGGTCTTACATTAGTCTTTTTAGCATTAGGTTTTTAGATCTTCCATTGCTGTTCTTTTCCTGGATGTTGAAGGGATGGACAGAGGGTCCACCCCATTAATAAGTGCCATAATTAAAAAAAAAAAAAAAAAAAACTCAGAGATCACTGAAATTTTACATAAGTAAAATTTAAGGTTATTCACCTTTAAGTTTGTTGAACGTAACTAGCAACTATATTAGTGACACAAACAGAGTTGCTTGCACTAAATTTCACTTTTAAATCACTACTTATCAGGGGGGTGAAACTCTAATGGCAAATCGAAAACCATATTACGTTCCATAACCCAACACGAATAGCGCTCCAGTCGCTGCCAGTCGCTATAGCTACGCGCATGACAGGATGTTGCCTGTTACGGCTTATGTTACGGCTCTGTCATTAGCGTCAAAATCTGTAATGAGTGTCAAAATCGTCTTCTGTAATTTTGTAATTTCATTGTTTAATTCGGAAAATGGGTGTTAAATGTTTTGCTTTGGGGTGTGATAGTAGTGAACCTACAAGATATCGCTTTCCAAACCCGAAGACTCGTGTGGCTCCAGAATTGTATAAAACGTGGATGAGGAACATTGGAAATCCAAAATTGGATGGCTTGTCCATGGAAGTGTCCATAAATATTAAGTATTAGTAAATATTATGTTATATGTTAGTCTACTTAATAAATAATTATTTCTGCTAGTTATTGTTTTTCTGTTTCTGTATAATTCCTAACTGCTTGTTCTTAATTGTAAACATAATTAAATGTTATTATTAAATGATACAATTGTTATGATTTAATAATAACATTTAATTATGCTTACAACTATATCCACTGAAGCATTTGAAATACCCGCGAAAACCCAACCCTTTCCTCCCCTACCAATTTTAGTTCCATAACCCAACAACTACAGCGCTAATATGGTTTCAAAAAAATATAACGGCAGTTTCGCATCTATTTCCTTCTTTATCTATGCTACTTATTCAATAAAAATAGTTAATTGATTAAATGTCAGATTGACAGGAATGACAAGCGAAAGTCACAATGCCTCCCCCCTCATTGATATGAGAGTTATAAGGTCACAATAACAAAAGATGAAAATACTGAAAGGGGGATTCAAACTCATATCCCCGTGATCTGTAAGCAATCGTCTTACCACGAAGCCACGGAAAATATTTTGATAAGTTTTATTTTTAGAAGAAAGATAACCTTTTCTAAAGGATTAAATAAATATCAGTTTTATATCGTGTTTATTAAAAACAAATGATGGATGCAGGGCGACAAATCAAGGAAACAAACGATATTTGACTTTTGGTTCCATTTGTTCATTGGTGCAGAGGATGAGTTAGTTACAAATTTTGGCACATTGGCACCATGGCACAACGATGGTTATTTGCGTCTAATATAATACAACTTTATGACTAGAATATTACTACCTTAAGCATACAATAATAAATACATTCATATATTTCTATACGTAGAATAGAAATTGATGCTATTACTGATGGCAGTAGGCTTGATTTCGAAAAATTTACTGAAGAACAACAACACGACTCTGAACTGAAAGATTTAATTCAGAACTGCAATTCAGGATAAAACTGGATTGCAGTTAAAAAATATCCTTGTTTCGTTACGAACACGGAAATAATCTGCGATACTTCAACAGGAAATCAACGACCATTTGTACCGAAAACATTTTGTAAGATAATTTTTAATCATATTCACGGTATTTCTTATCCTGGTGTTAATGCCACTGAAAAATTAATAATATCTCGGTATGTTTGGCCAAATATGAAACAAGATTTACAAGATACAGCTTATAATCAGCGCCGCAGTAAAGGGGGGCGGATGGGGCGACGGCCCTGGGCGCACTAAAGAAAAGGGCGCTGACGGGCTTGATTAAGGGGCACCATTGTGAAGGCAAGGACCTTTTTTTTGCCTTGATGTTGGGAGGTGGATTTTGGGACGGGTGAGGACCTTTTTTTTTGCTCGTCACTTAAATTTTGGGAGGTGAGGACCTTTTTTTTGCTCGTCACTTGGATTTTGGGAGGTGAGGACCTTTTTTTTGCTCGTCACTTGGATTTTGGGAGGTGAGGACCTTTTTTTTTGCTCGTCACTTGCATTTTGGGAGGTGAGGACCTTTTTTTTTGCTCGTCACTTGGATTTTGGGAGGTGAGGACCTTTTTTTTGCTCGTCACTTGGATTTTGGGAGGTGAGGACCTTTTTTTGCTCGTCACTTGGATTTTGGGAGGTGAGGACCTTTTTTTTGCTCGTCACTTGGATTTTGGGAGGTGAGGACCTTTTTTTTGCTCGTCACTTGGATTTTGGGAGGTGAGGACCTTTTTTTTGCTCGTCACTTGGATTTTGGGAGGTGAGGACCTTTTTTTTGATCGTCACTTGGATTTTGGGAGGTGAGGACCTTTTTTTTGCTCGTCACTTGGATTTTGGGAGGTGAAGACCTTTTTTTTGCTCGTCACTTGGATTTTGGGAGGTGAGGACCTTTTTTTTGCTCGTCACTTGGATTTTGGGAGGTGAGGACCTTTTTTTTTTGCTCGTCACTTGGATTTTGGGAAGTGAGGACCTTTTTTTTGCTCATCACTTAAATTTTGATAGGTAAGAACCTTGTTTTTATTTGCCAAGGCCGCCAAAACACGGCTTTGCCCCTAGCGCAAGTTTTCCTTACTGCGGTCTGCTTATAATATGTAATATAAAAAGAATAAAATATTTTTGTATTTTTCTTTTAACATGTTGTTCTTTTGACGAATTTTATATTAAAAATGTATATTTATATTATTTTGACCAAATAAACATTATAAGCTGTTCACTTTTATAAGAACAAACTATAGTCTATAAATATTACAAAAAAATTTCGAAATTTTTCGTTTTATCAAAAAACGTCTCAAATAAAAGTTATAAGTTATTGCATTTATAGCAATTTTTGTTAAATAAATTTTTTCAAAATATTTTTCAGTTGCTAAATATTCGCAAAAATCTTAAAATCGACAAGAGTAAACTCCCATTTTTAGTCAACCGATTTTTACCAAAAGTTGATCAACTCGTGCCATTGATGACAGAAGCTTAAATATGAAGTTTCATAAAAATCCTTTTAGCCGAATTTGCTCTGCACGTGTACACAAACAGACAGACGGACGGACGGACAGACGGACGGACAGACGGACGGACAGACGGACGGACAGACAGACCGACAGACATCATGCTAAAAATAATCAAAACGTTATGTAGGGACCTCAATTCGTGGAGATTCATCGAAATCTCGAAATGTCAAAATCGGTATGATCACAATACCTCCCTTATATATGTCACTTTATCAAGAGTAGGCAATCTTAAAAAAATGTTTATTTACACGAAAAAAAAAATCCAATATTGTTTACAATGAAGTAATTGAAAAATTAACTACTGTTGTGGTTAAATTTTATCTTCAACTCCCCGGGCAGCGCTGTGTAATCTGTTGGTCCTGGGAGGGGCCCAGCCCCCCCCCCCCTTGGCTGCGCCACTGTTTGTGGTTAACAAATTTTATCTTCAACTTTCCGAGCAGCGCCGTGTAATCTGTTGGTCCTGGGAGGGGCCCAGGCCCGTCGGCTCCCCACTTGACTGCGCCACTGATGTGATTCGTACACATTTTTAGAAATTAATAATAATAATAATAATAATAAGTTTATTGACTACAATACATCATATAGTTGTTTACAGTCAGTCAAATTACATAATTAGATATACAAATTAGAAAAAAAAATTAAAAATGTTATAAATATAGACCAGTTTTGTTGTTTTTGTAGATGAAAACATGACTTAGTCCTCGTTATTAATACATATATTTGAAAAATCTAATTTAGAAAGTTCTTCTAATGAGAAGACAGGATTTTCAATGATATATTGTTTTATTTTTCTTTTAAATATATGAAATGGGGCATTTCTGAGGTTAAGGGGAAGTAGATTAAAAAAGTGCTGAGAATAGTAATTTGCACTGTACTTACATTTATTTAGTCTGATGAAATCCGGACATAGATTTGATTTGTTTCTAGTATTGTAAGTATGAATATGTCCATGAGTAATAAAATCACCAAGATGACTGTGTGCATAAAGTAGGCAATGATATGCGTACAGCGCTGGAAAAGTCATTATGCGTAGTTCAACAAAGCAATGCTTACATTCAGCTCTGTACGATAAACCCAACATTAATCCTACTAATCGACGCTGAAGTGAAAAATTTCTCGAGGAAAAGGTGGAGTGTCCCCAGGCCAAAATCGCATAAGATATTTGTGATTCAAACAGCGCGAAATAAGCTATTTTTAATATATCAATTGATATTGATGCCGTAATGTTTCTGATTAAAAATATTTTTCTGCAAAGTTTGCCACAAAGTGTGGATATATGAGGTTCCCAGTTTAGCTTTGGGTCTAAACAGATTCCAAGAAAACACACCGAATCTGGATTTTTAAAAGAGTGAGGTCTGTTGATGATCAGTAACTTTTGAGTTTTATTTTCGTTCAATGTTAACCTGTTTCTAACCAGCCAGTCAGAAGCATTTTTAATGTTTAGGCTGGTCTGGGGATCTATATCAGGGCTTCTTAAACTGTGGGTCCCGACCCCCCGGGGGGTCGCGAGGCTACTGAAGGGGGGTCGAAAAGATCTGCTACTTTTGGGTAATAATAAATAAATTTTTAGAATCTACAAGGTAGATTCTACAATGTCGCGATATTACACCTACATCTACGGTCAATATTAATTTCATTACATGGTGGGTCGTTTAAAATTCCTAGGCTTGAAGGGGGTCGCTATATGAAAAAGTTTAAGGTGCCGTTGCGAAGCCTATCTTGTCATAACATCCACCGCCCGGTGTCCGTAGGCGCCACTAGTCAAACTTAGAGAGAGATAGTTAGCTCGAATATTTGCCAAAACAGCTATCAAAATTTGCTTCTAAGCAGATAACAGGTTGATGAGTACATATTTTGAAATTTAAATCGCATATACAAAATACTTGTATAGTCAATACGCTACATATTAAAGTCAGTATAGCAAATACCGTATTTTTTAAAAGCAGAAATTTTTTCTTATTTTGTTAGGTCAATATGCCACCCAGACGTAGACCTTTATCCAAAAGTCACAAACGAACTAAAAAAGCGAAATGTCAAGATCCTCCATATTTTGTAAATAAAAAAATAGCCATCGCTGGTGAACTTCAATCATAATTGTTACATTTAGGGGCAGACTTGAATTTAAAAATAAAATTACCTAAAATTTTAGCATAGTCAATGGCGAGTCAGATAACAATACAGATACAATAACAAAATAATTAATATTATTTTAAAAAAATTTATGTGAAGTGTGAATTTTCACACATTTCAGGGTTTCGCAGGTATTTAGTAAGTGAATAATGATTATTTGGAATGCCAAAACAAATTTTATGTTACAATATTTCTTTTTTTTATTAATTTTAATTCGAATGCCTAATACCATTATGTAAGTTTCTAAATATGTGCAGTATTTTTTATTATATAGCAAGGTTCAAAAAAAATTTGAAAAAATTCCTCTTAGATAGATATATAATCTAAAAATATTTAGTGAAGGCGTAATGCTGAGTGTGTAGGACATATTTTGCTTTGTAGTATTCATTGTAAAATGAACAATATTTTAAAAATAATTTATCATCTCTTAATCTAAGAGCTTTAAAAACAAATTTTATGTTAAAATATTTTTATGTTAATTTTAATTCGAGTGCCTAATACCATTATTTAGGTTTCTTAATATGTGCAGTATTTTTTTTATATAGCAAGGTTCATTAAGATTTTGAAAATTGCGCCTATGGCTTCATTGGTTGTTTCTAGTCATAGCTCCTCCCTTTGATTTCGTGTACATTCAAACAGAATTAAATTATAATTTCAACAATTTCCACTGGTTATTAAATTTACGCTTTTAAAAATTAAATGCAACATTTGCCAAAATATAACTAGAATTTTGAAAAAATAATTTAAAATAAAAATGCAAAAAAAAATAAATAATAATATTGTCTCTTCTCGTGGGATTCGAACTCATTTTCTTGGGCAGAACGCTAGTACCGTAACCATTGCACCAAGATACACGTTACAGTTTAGTGTGTTATATAACTATAAGTTTTCAACATTATTAGCAAAAAAACACAAAAAATGCTTTTTTTTCCAAAAACATAATCTGATCAAAAATTCCTGTTGTACTATTCCGGTTCACACCAATGTACATTACTTAGAATTTTTTCAGATTTTTAGTTTAAACCATCTGGGCTACAGGGTGTGGGACAAATTTTTTTTTGCACAATTTTGGCAAAAATCGCTTCAAAATAATTTATTTTGCAAAAATAAAAATTTGATCGTTAATCCACGTACCAAGGGCTTTCATTTGATACCCTACTCAGAATTTTAAAAAAATATATTTTTTTTTCGTTTATATTTTTATATTTTTAGGGGGATATGTTTTTTATATGTTGTAGTATTTTTCTTATGTGCGGGTCAAAGAGTTGTATAAGCATGCCAAATTTCAACTCTCTAGCTTTAGCCGTTTGGCTACAATTTTTACCGAACAGACAGACAGACAGACGATAAAATGACGGTATAAGGGTTTTTTGGTCATACCTACAAAATCCTAAAAACAGACATTATATCAGGGCCTCGAACCGTTATTTTTTTCGTTTCGGTTTTTGTTCCGGTTCAATTAAAAAAATATGTATCAGTTCGGTTCGGGTTTTCGTTCCGGCAAAAATAACGGTTTTTTCGGTTTTCGGTTCAGTTCCGAATAATGTTTTAAATTTTTTATTTGTATTAGAAATTTATTTTCTGCTATAATTTAAAAGAAAAATGTATTCTCTATTCTGTAATGATCATATCAAGGTCGCTGCCAGGGAGGGTTTTGGGCGTCGACCCCCCCCCCGCAAATAATAGATGCGTATTTTTTTTTACTTATCAGTTAAAATATTACGATTTTTTTCTGCTCATCAGTTTAAAAAATAATCCCAAATAAAATGTATTTTATATTTTGGATCACTCCCATAAACATTATCTTTTTTCGGTTCAGCAAAAATAACGGTTTTTTACGGTTTTCGGTTCGGTTTTTGCGAATTTCATGTATCTATGTCCAAGCAACGTTCTGTCGAATAAAAAATACCCATTTACTCCTTTAAGGGTGAAATTAAAAAAAACTCAAAATTATTTAGAGATATTTTAAAATGACATCTATGTGCCATTTTAAATGCTATGACTCAACAAACACAGGACATACGACGGGATGTATATTTCACCCCGAATGTAGATTCGCCCCTTTAGGGGTTGATTGGGAAAAAAAATCCTTTCTGCAAGTTTTTTGCATTTGTATGGGTAATCTTTATATGCAAAAATCAAGTCGATATTTTATTGGTCCTAAGAACATTAAGGAATCCTTGAAATCTAATTTGACCCTTTAAGGATGCAATTTTAAAAAATTGTCAAAACCATTTCGAGATATTTAAAAAAGACAACCATCAGCCAAAAAGAAATTTTATGACTCAACAAATACAGGAAATACGACGGGATGTATAATTAAGTCCGAATGTAGATTCACCTATTTAGGGCTTGATTAGGACAAAATCCTGAAATAAGGTTTTCGGCCTTTGTATTGGTAATCTTTATAAGAAAAAACCAAATCGATATTTTACTGGTCCTAAGAGAAATTAAAGAATCCTTGAAATCATAATTCACCCCTTTTCACCCTTTAGGGGTGACATTTTAGAAAACTGTCAAAACCATTTCGAGATATTTTAAAAAGACACCTATGTGCCAGAAAGAAACGTTTTAACTCAACAAACACAGGAAATACGAAGGGATGTATAGTTCACCCCGATTGTAGATTCACCCCTTTAGGGGTTGATTAGGACAAAATCCTGATATAAGTTTTTTGGTATTTGTATGGATAATCTTTATAACCAAAAAGAAAGTCGATATCTTATTGGTCCTAAGAGATATTATTATATTATTCTGATAATAAACTATATTTTAAACTTTTTCGGCTATTTTATTTATTGCCTTACTGAATAAAAATAAAAATGTCATTTTACCTATTTGTTATTTGAACGTTTAGTTAAAATTATATACTTTAGATTTACTTTTAAATATATCATATAAATTATATTTACCAAGTATTAATATTTGTTTATGTAGCAAAATAATGCTAAATAGAGTCTAATCTAATCAGTTTATGGCTAGCCATAAAAGAAACTAATGCTTCGATTGGCGAAGCGCATGTGGAAATAAATTTGATATAGAAGCGCACGGCCCACAGTCTAACGGATAACAGCTGAACTATTTTTAACATTGATACAGATACAGAAAATTATATTTACCAATTCATCTCGAAAACTATTTAGTTTTAATGAAAAATATAAATATAAGGTTGTTCTACTATAAATTCTGATCGCTCTAAAGGAAACCAAATTCTTTTCAAATTTGTTGTTTTTAAGATAAATAGGAATGTGTTTGTATGCATGCAAATCTAGCGAAAAACTGGTTTGCGTCCCCGATTGAATCGCCACCTTAAGAAGCCCTAATCTATATCACCTAAGGATGTTGACTGGGTTAAGATGGTAGTATCATCCGCATATAGTATGGCATTTGAGTTCAGCGCTAAAGGAAGGTCATTTAAGTAAATTAAAAAAAGTAAAGAACCTAAAATCGATCCTTGTGGGATACCAATATCGATTTCGGAACATGTCGATACATCTTTGTTTAATTTAACATATTGCTTTTTACATGTTAAGTATGATTTAATAAGCAAACAGGCATCTTTAGTGAAGTGGTAATTATCCAGTTTACCGACCAGTAGATCATGAGGCACGCAATCAAAAGCCTTACTAAGATCGAGAAAAGTAGCCATGCAGTAGCCACTGACTCCGAGTGAGTCCGTAGCCAATCTCAATAAACTCAGTATAGCGTCACTAGTCGATTTACCTTGTCTAAAACCAAACTGGCATTGACTGAACAAATGATTGCACTCAAAATATTGCATAATTTGAATGAAAATTATTTTTTCAAAAAATTTGGAAATAACAGGAAGTAGAGAAAAAGGACGATAGTTGTTCAAATCTTCACAACTTCCCTTTTTGAAAATGGGTATGACTTTAGAATTATTTTACTGCTTTTAATTTTCAGCATAAGCATAATGCTTACAAATCCGCTCTCTACTTATGACCTTTCTTTGTCAGTACACAAAGCTTCCTCATAAGTCCACAGTAAATAAATAAGGAAAAATAGAATGATCTCTTTACCTCTCGCGATATCCTTTAAGACTTTCTTTTTTATTTTAAATTCTTATAATAATAACGAATCACCAAATTTCCCCAGCTATCACAGCATTATCAGTTATAGGCCACTATTTTAATAAGACATAAGAAAAAAGGGGAGTTATCTATTAAACTTATGATTCACTGTACATAAATATTTGCGAGCAGAGCAGCACAGCGGCTTACTCTGTTTGGCATAGTCGTGTGGTCTTGTTAATATGTTTAAAATATTGTTGCTGGCCGCTATTTTCCTGAGCGTTCGTGGTGCTAATATACGTAAGTATTTTATAAATAATAATAATACTAAATAATTAGCAAAACCTCAGATATTAACACAACTACTATCTGGTCCAACGTTTCTCAACCGAGGGGCTGCGAAGTCATATATGATCGAAGCTTCAAAATAATATAATAAATTTATTCATTTTCTTCTATAGCTAGTACAAAAATAAAACTAAAAATTGTATAATCCGCACTAAAGTCACTAGATTATACAAAGTACCGCAAGCCTTTGAAGAAGCCGACAGACCCCAGGGTTTGATTGGCAACATTGCTTCCCCTATTAAGCAAACTAAAGCTACAATTTTTACGTTCTTAAGTTTACGTCTGCGCTGTCATATCTCCCTCTCTCGCTCTCATTTAATAACCTTCTTTGTCAGCGGTTTGAATATTTAAGGTTAAGTTTAATTTAAATTTATATATTATATCCATTTTATTTAATAAAAATTTAAAAAATAATTGAAATTGTACCACAATTTTGTTATAATGCATCTTTGATTAAAAAAATCGTGATTACAATGTTTAAAATAAAAGCTAGTTTCTTATTTTTGTAATGTTGGAATCACTGAATATCATTTGTGTTGGCGACATTTTTAACCCTAGCATGGCCGCCGTTGCGGTACTTTGTATAATCCAGTGACTTTAGTCCGCACCATATTACTTTTGAAGATCGCAATATAATAAAACCAGTGACGAAGAGAGACCTCCGCTAGACTTGCCCTCCCATAAAAAAATTATGATTAAAAAAAATATATTTTTTAAAAAATTATTATTATTATTATTTTAATTTAAAAAGTTTTAGGTAAATCTTGAAAAATACATCAAATTATGTTCATCAAATTATATTTTATGACTGCTACGATATTAGTTTCTCCATACATTCTTCATTCTCCATTCTTCTACTTCCTGGTTTGTCCTTCGTAGCCATATCCCGTCCACCATTTTTCCTTCAAAAATCTTACGTAACACTTTTCTTTCCCATATTTTAACCCTGTTTTGTTCTGATATGTTTAGAGTCCACGCCTCGCTTCCATATGTCACTATTGGTCGTATCACTGTCTTATAGATTCTCACCTTTGTTTTTCTTGAGATATTCTTACTTCTTAGTAGTTTACCTAGTGCGTGGATACATTTATTTCCTGCCATTAATCTTGTCTGTATCTGAGTCCTTATCTCTGGACTACATGTAAATACTGTTCCTAGGTACGTGAATAGGGTTCTTCCCAATTATTAGGAGAATTTTTTAGTACCAGAACGAACTCTTTAAGTTAAATCATTTTTGAGTTATCGTGTATACACACAGCCACACACACACACAGACACACACACATACGGACGGCACTTCGAAAATAGGTTTTTTGGATTCCCTGGACCATGAAACGTGGTCATCAGTCAAAATCTCGACATCGAAAATTTTCGCGATTACAATACTTGCCCCTTATATATAAAGGTCGGGCAAGTAAAAATTTGAAGGAAAGATCTACTTTTTTCTTAATTATTATTTTTATGTTTTAGCACCTGAACTCCTCAACACAAAATGTGAAAGATTTGATCCAAATATAAACAACTGTCTTCTAAAACTGGCAAGAAGATGGCTTCCAATTCTCTGTGATGGCATAAAACATGCAAATATACCCACATTTGACCCTCTACGTATTCATTCTTGGAGAATAAAATATAATCACAGTCAACTGGTAGTTGATGCTGAGCTACCGCAAATCAATATAAATGGACATAAACAGGCTCATATCGATTATTTTACGTGAGTATATATTACCCATTAGGGGAGAATGTTGTACTTTGGAATACTTTTTAACTTTTCTAAATAAGAGTTTCCCAAACTGTGCACCGCGAGTAATTTAGACAAACGAAGTTTATTTTCTATGCACCATTGATTGAATACGTAACATTGGTCATTAGCTCGTGTTTGAAGGTCTTGTGGATTAAGACAGTTAATCAAGAGGTTAGTGTCATCGGCACTTCAGATTCCGAGCAAGTAATATAAAATGATAGCAATTCTTGTGTGTCTGAAATAAAAATGTGTCTCGATTCTCACATTTCTTAAAATGGTTGATCCAAAAAAACTGAATAAAATCGCAATAATATACAATGATGGGAACCGAAATAGTTCAACAGGAATGTTTAGTTAGATTAGAACTCAGTCGACAGACAAATGATTTTTCTTACATTTCATCATACATAAAACCAGATTTACTTTGAATATACATATATATATATATATATATATATATATATATATATATATATATATATTTGTTTTACCGCTTATGCAAGCCAATTCTATGTACTCAATGGACGGTGTCAAACCAAAATTGACGTTTTCAGACCAGGGGAATGGTCTGAAAACGTTTTTCATGTTTTTTGGAGCTCTTGCACCCTGATTATATAGCAGCGATGACAGAGAAAATTTCACAAATGGTCTGAATACGAGGGTAGATCGTATATTTATATACAAATTTAGTTCACTGATTTGTCGTGAAGAGCGCGCGCCAGTAGTTTTTGTATATAACTTTTTATACAAAAAATGTACGATTCCGACTTTGTCAGACCAGCACAATTCAGTCGACGTTGTCAAGCCTTAAATCTGGCAACACTGTATAGAATGAGCTAGATAAACATTCCAGTCATGATAATTTTAGTTCATTGTAAGAACTTAAATATTTTCTTTCAATTTGTCTTACAGAAAAACTTTAAACTCAAATTTAGTTTTGGCAGACTCGTAGATACTTGAAAACAATGCATATAACCGATTTGTATCAAATTTGTTCAAATTAAAATTTTGGTATTTGCGCCATGAAATTCTTCTTTTTTTTCCAATTTAGAAATAATTACATTTTTATAGTTTATAGATTTTTTAAAGCGTGCTGAATGTTACTGCTTCAAATGAGACGTTAAATTTATTTAATATTTTTATTAGAATCCCAAATAAATGTACATTTTAATAAGTTTGAACTTTGTTCATATATTTCACAGAAAATTATTCTAATACGGACATCAATGTCCATAATTTATTCTTAATTCCAAAGAAAAACACAAAAGGTTTCAAATTACAAATAACTCGTTTAAACAATTACTTTTCTTAATTGTAAAAAATAAAAATAATTGTAAAAAACAAAAGTTCCCATTTCATTTTGAGTATTGAACATTTATGTGTACGTTTAAGAGCGTACTGTACCTGGGTTACGCTCAACGGATACGTGCATTTGAAAGGGCCAAAGAATTTGAACCAAATGTTGTCGGATCAATTTGATTTTTTTTTTTAATTTGAAGATAAAGATTGGCTCCGTTGGATTTAAGAGTTAAAATTTGGTTTTATTTTTAATTTTCAGTTTTACAATGTCCTAAACTTTGTCTAACTTCACATCACTGTTCCTCCGTAAATCAATAACAATTGCAAATTCCATAGCTAGAATCCTATAGATTGTACTTTTATCTTTAAAATGAGCCCTTATTTATAAAAATGAATTAATATTTAGCACCAATTCTTTGGCCCACACCGAAACACTATTTATATGAAATACTGGCATTTACAAGCATCGAGAGATGTATCCATCTGGTAGCGTGGTTTTAAACTAATCTAATCATAGGGAGTCTTAAGCTCCGCCTTCGTTTCCTACACATATCTTTGAAATCGGTTGAAATGGGTAACAGAAGATCTTTGGAATAAAACAGTTTGTGACGTCAAGTTTACCTGTTTTATTTTAGACTTTCCGTGGTAGAATACAAATTCATATTGACACAAAAAAATGGTCCCAAAAATTAAGTTAAATAATTATGGCCGGCTTCTAAAAGCTTAGTTAACTATAACCAAATGGTCAGAACATGGTTGTTACGGTAACGTATGGGATTGTTATACTGTAATCGAGTTTAACCAAAAGGTTAAATCAACCCCTAAAGGGGTGAATCTATGATTATTAACATAATTTTTTGATGATAAAAAAAAAACTATTATTTCTACAAAATTATCTGTAAAATCAGAATTGGTAATAAATATTAATCACTTTTCACATACAAGAGCTTATTTTAAAGATAAAATTACAATATAGAGTGGTTAAGAGTTAACATTTGTAATTTTTATTCATTTACTGAGTAACAGTCATGTGAAATTGAAAAAAGTATAGCACTGTAAAATTGAAAATTAAAAATAAATCAAAATACAAATTTAAACTTATTAAAATATTTAATTTATTTACTTTATTTTTTATTAAAATTTATTTACTTATTTACTTATTAAAATTTTGATATTTTCTTTCATATCTTGAAATTTAAAAAAAAAATCAAATTGATTCGAATATATTTAATCTATATTTTATGATTCCCAAAAATACAGGTTGATTTATAAATATTAGCACTTTTCCCTCTCCCTGTAAGCTACTTCCACTTTGGTCACTCCCCCAATGACGTAATACGACTTCTCGCCACCGCACCCCGCGTGCAACGATGGACTTTGGAGGTGGCTACATTCGCCTCTTAACTTCAAATTTTAAGATGCCATATCATAGGCTCGAAACCTGGTTTCACTCTGTCATGACATTAAATTACGAGAAAATATATATAGCTCTTGTTTTTTGAATGTCAGATAAATAAACCCATAGAAAAAAAGCATATCAGACAGACAGAGAGATTTTGTTTGTGAATTTTGTCTTACATTCACTTGGAACATGTAGAAACGAAAAATGGGTACCAAGAAAAAATTATGTGAAGTGTGAATTTTCACACGTTTCAAGGTTTCGCAGGTATTTAGTGAATGATGATTATTTGGGAAGCCAAAACAAATTTTATGTTAAAATATTTTTTTATTAATTTTAATTCGAATGCCTAATACCATTATTTGGGTTTCTAAAAATTTGCAGTATTTTTTTTTTTTTATATAGCAAGGTTCATTAATATTTTGAAAATTGCGCCTACGGCTTCCATTGGTTGTTTAAGTCATAAACTCCGCCCATCTGATTTCGTATACATTCAAACATAGAATTAAATTATAATATCAACACTTCCCACTGGTTATTAAATTTACGCTTTTAAAAAATAAATGCAACATTTGCCAAAATATAACTAGAATTTTGACAAAATAATTTAAACAAAATAAAAATGCAAAAAAAAAACAGAAAAAATAAAAATTGACGGGAGTTAAACAGTAGTTTGCAACTTACGAAGCGAGAACGTTACCACTGATCTACGAACGTTCACTCCTTTACTGTGTTAAATAGCGGATTAAATATTTTACATATTTTAGTTAAAAACACAAAAAATGCGTTATTTTCCGAAAACATAATCTGATCAAAAATTCCTGTTTTACTATTCCGGTTCACACCAATGTACATTACTTAGAATTTTTTCAGATTTTTAGTTTAAACCATCTGGGCTACAGGGTGTGGGACAAAATTTTGCACAATTCTCGCAAAAATCGCGTCAAAATAATTTATTTTGCAAAAATAAAATTTTGATCGTTAATTCAGGTTTCAAGGGCTTTCATTTGATACCATACACAGAATTGTAAAAAAAAATTTTTTTTTTTTCGATGAGCATATATTTGCTTATATTTTTAGGGGAATATGTTTTTTAGATGTTTTAGTATTTTTCCTATGTGCGGGTCAACGAGTTGTATAAGCAGGTCAAATTTCAACTCTCTAGGTTTAGCCGTTTGGCTACAATTTTTACCGAACAGACAGACAGACAGATAGACAGACAGACAGACGACAAAATGACGGTATAAGGGTTTTACAAAACCCTAAAAAAGAACAGATTTAACCTCCAATTTTATTTATATATGTAAATTTTCCACAACTTTGTAAATTTCACTTAGAAGATAAAAGGTTGTTAAATGATGCTTGTTGTTACGTTTCACAGATTAGTTCACTGACTGTAGTTTTGGCTCACCGTAAATTTGAGAATTGCCAGAGCCGAAACTGCAATAAAAAAAAAAAAAAAAAAACAGTGAGATATACCAAAAAGGTTTAATTAAACAACCTTTTACAAATATTATTTTTTTATCGTTTATGATCCACCTGACACGCATACTTCTTTTTGGTGTATAGAATTTCGTTTATCGGTGATTCTAAGGATCTTGCTTAATTTTACTTATCACAAGCAAGCCTGTCGCTGCCAGCAATAAATCGTTTGTGCTTGCCGTTGACCGCTCGCAAGTAGATAATAATTAAATTGTTAAAATAATTCGTGTAAAAAATATTTAGAAAAATTACGGGCTCTGCTTAGCAACCGGCTATAAGCTGTACGGGCATTTCTGTGTGCGCTAAAAAATAGACGTAATCCTGTCTATATTACTCCTACATGTACACAGTTTGAAAATGTGGTCACAAAACTTGAAATCAAGAGATCTAGACTCATCTCGCACTGTCGCGTCAATGATGATGATGACTTCTCTTTATTTTTCATATGAGAAATATAATTGTAAATATTACCTTTTATTATCACGACAGTAATAGTTTACTGAATTTATACAGTAATAAATGTCCTTAATAACAAAATACGTAAATAATACGCCAATATAATTAAAACCAAGATACAATTTGTAAAAATATATTTTAATGCGCAGTACAACCTAGTGGCTGTGCTTTTCGGGTCAGTTATGCGACAGTATTGACTAATATTTCTTCATTTTATTGAGTAACAAAATTATTTAATTTGAAGTGTAATCATTTTCAAAAACGCGTGAAAAAAACAGCACAGGAGGATCCCCCGAATATATTTTATCTATAAAATAATAATCGGCATATATTAAATGTAATTACTAACTTATGATCAAAAAGTCTTTCAGTCTCAGATGGCTTATGTATTATAAATCGCACGTATTCATAATGCACGTGTCATTTGTCGAAAAAAAAGGAGATTTTCTTATATAAAACATAGCCGCCCGAAGAAAGGACATTTCGATCCACATGTTACATTGCAAATACGTATATGAATTATCAACAAGTGTTTTTTCACATATAATATTATTATTATTTATTTAAAATGCACTCTTGAGTGTAAACATACTCCTGAACAGTAGGACTGAATGAGTCGGTTTGAATGTTTTCAACTTTACAAATCATATTATACACTATGATAAAATTGGCAACGTCGCAAGGCCTGACAATGTCGATTGAACAACACTATTTTATACAGGTGATACTGAAAAAGCGGTTCCATATACTGGGTCTAATAATGTTTATTAAACATAGCGAATTTTTTTTTTGAGATTTTCTTACCCCTCTCAGTGTGCCCTGAGAGTTATAACTGGTAGATTCTATATCTGGCATATATACACGCGAAATCCTTTAAATAACGGTAGGTCTTAGGTCGCCTGTTGGATATCATTGGTCTGACCACGTCGGTTGTATCAATATATATATATATATATATATATATATATATATATATATTAATAAAAAAGGTATTTTATGAATAATAAGACATGATTTTATTGATCAACTAATACGTCTCGCACATCATATGATATATTTTATATTATTCTATTTACATAAAACAATATGCCTTGGCAACGATATAGCACCCTACGATCGTTAATAAGTGTAAATGTTGCATAATTATATTTTCGCTAACATATATATATTATTGATTATTTTTCGTGTACCACCAACCAGCAAATCTATATATATATATATATATATATATATATATATACAGTATTGGCCATAAAGATTGCTTTTAACATTGTTCAATTTTTCAAATTTTAATAATAATATTGGAAAATAAATACTCTTAGTTCTATAATTTAATCATATTTTGTCTGTTACATCAATCAATAGTCAAATAATCTGACTTACAGATTAATAATAAATTATTTCTTCATTTTTGCTTGGACAAAAATATTGCAACTACTTGAATTTTCTTGTTATATGCAGGTTTTATCCATAAATAATATGTAGTGCACAAGTAATATTTCAGTTTACATTTGCCAATCATGGGTCGTAGTAAAACTGTTTCAAGTGAAATTAGAAACTTATAATTTCTGGTTTTAAAGACGGCTGCTGCAAAATGTGACTTCACAAAATTTAAATGTTCATAAATCTACTGTGTCACGAATTATAAAACGATTTCGAGAGGAAGGTACGTTTGAAGTTTCAAAAATCCCAGAACGGCCATGAAAAACTACAAAACGAACTGATAAAAAAATTATTTATTTATCTACCAATAACCCCTTTCTGTCATCGGAGAAAATTTTGAGCCTTTTGCCACAAATGCATCAAGAAAACTTCTCAACAAGAACTATTCGCAGAAGATTAGTTAGTGAGGGTCTTTTTAGTCGCCGTCCTGGTAAAAAACCACTTATATCCAAAAAGAATGTGAAGGCCGAATTAGAATTTGCTAAAAATCATATTGACTGGACTGGGGATCAATGGAAAAAAGTTATTTTTAGTGATGAATCTAAGTTCAATTTGTTTAAAAGTGATGGTGTAAGTTACGTTAGGAGGCCTGCTAATAAAAGATTAGTTCTAAAATACACCTTGCCAACAGTTAAACATGGCGGAGGTGGTGTGATGGTATGGGGCTGTTTCTCGGGATATGGTATGGGTCCTCTATACCACATTGAAGGAATAATGGATCGGTTTAAATATAAAGACATCCTTCAGAATGTTATGGAACCTTATTCTGATGAGTTCATGCCTTTAAAACATATTTTTCAGCATGATAATGACCCAAAACATTCTTCGAAGTTGGTCAAAAAATGGTTCGAGGATTCAAAAATTAACGTAATGACTTGGCCGTCACAGTCACCCGATTTAAATCCAATAGAAAACCTTTGGGAGATTGTCGACAGAAAGATTAGAAACAAAACGCATTCAAATATTGAAGATTTGTTTAAAGCTTTGCAGGGTGTCTGGTCTAATATTGATAATGAAATGATCACGAAATTATTAGAATCAATGCCGAAAAGATATCGGGAAGTTATAAATACTGGTGGTTACTATACAAAATATTAAAAATAATCTGTTAATAATAATTCATTTTCTTAATTAATAAAAAAAAAGATTTTTTTAAGAGTAGTGGCTATCTTTATGTCCAGGTAAAAATAATAAATACTATAAAAAAAAATAGAATATACTATTAAAGTTTAATTTTTTACTATAATATATGTAGAGTATTGTGAAAGATAAGAATTACATTTTTTTAATTTTAAAAATATTGAATAGAATAAAAATAAAAGAGGATTATCAAAAGTTGCTACCTTTATGGCCAATACTGTATATATATATATATGATTTAGATCAGCGTTTCCCAACCTGTGGTACGCGAGTTGCTGGTTGGTGATACACGAAAAATAATCAATAATGGCGCACATAAAAAAATTTAAAAAATTAAATCATAAAAATATCATAGAAACGTTTTTTCCTACAATTCATAAAAATATGTACAGTCGATGATCGAAAATCGGGCAATCGATATCGTTTTTTTGGAGTGCACTTTTAAATTTAGCCGTTAGCCATCATTATCAGTAAAAGATAAAGAAAATTTAATACAATTATCATGTGACAGAACTTTACAAGTAGAATTCAAAAGACACAATCTAATTAATTTTTGGTTAAACATTGATATAAAAAATATATTAATTGGTTTTTTATAATTCTGTGTTTTTATTAAAACCATTTATTAGTAAGAAATATGACAAAATAGTAGAATCTACTATTTTCTCATATTTCGTTTCTATCTACTATTATATCTACTAAGTAAATAAATATACGAAATACAATCATTTTTAAGAAGTGGTACAATTTAGCTTGATGTACTACCAAGTGGTACGCGAGCCAAAAAAGGTTGGGAAACGCTGATTTAGATTATTATAATTAATCAATATATGTTAGTGCAAAAAAAAAAAATTGTATATATAATTTTGTATATTATACATGTTATATTACCTTGGCATCACGACAAGCCTAGCTTAGTAATGCCAGCGTAATAAAATAAAACTATACTCCTATATTAATTAATTGCCTTATAATAATTACAATATTTGTCAATTCAGTAATTCATAGACTGACGTAGAGTTAGAATTTAAATTTAAGTACATTTATTTACGGTCGATAATTATATATATATTTTTTTTTTCTTAACTGTAATTATTATGGTAAATAAATGAATTATTATTATTATTATTAGTTTTTGAAAAATATCGATTTTTTGTGCCGTTAAAACAAAATCCGGAAATGTGTGAAAATTCACCCTTTCTCATGCATGCTCCCTTTTATGCATGCCTAATTCTATTATTTATTTTTACTTATTTATTATTATTTTTACAGATTTAATGCCGCAACTCTATCAGGCCAGTTTCAAGTGTCAATGGCTCGTTTTAGAATGTATGGACCAGCGAAAGTAAAGGCTAAAATTCTTGATTTTCCTATCAACAATCAGGCTTTCTACACTTGGAAATTTGGTATTCTTTTTTTTTATTACACTTTATAACTACTTCTAGTTCCTATGTGCCCAACACACAATAAATATATTTAATATTTGAGGATGTTTTCCAATTTTATTAACATCAGGTCTGGGAAAATGTTCGTGGTGTTTTTTTAGTAAAATTCAACTGGTTTTGTTATAGTGTGAAAATGAATATATTTAAACCAAATATGCTCCATTATTATCGACAACGTTTCGCCATTTTTCGGGTAGAGCCATGATGCCAGAGCCGCAGTAAGGGGGCGATATTTTCCTAGCGCACTAAGGAAAAGGGCGCCGATGAGCTTGACTAAGGGGCGCCACATTACGAAAGTGAGGACCTTTTTTTTTGCTCATCACTTGGAATTATTTGCCAAGGGCGCCAAAACGCAATTTTGCCCCTAGCGCAAGTTTTCCTTACTGCGGCTCTGCATGATGCCATCGGTGAAGAACTTCTGTGGTTTCTGGTTGAAAAACTGAATCAAGTGGTTTTCACAGGCTTCTTCTGAAACCAGCTTAATTCCACTGAGAGAATTCTGCAGAGATCGCAATAGGTGATAGTCAGAGGGTGCTATGTCTGGACTATACGGTGGATGCAACAAAATTTTCCAACCAAGCTCTAGCAATTTTTGACGGATCATCAAAGAAGTGTGTGGTCTTGCGTTGTCATGATGAAAGACAACACCTTTCCTAGTATTCAATTCGGGCCGTTCTCTTTCAATTGCCTGGCGTAATCTCTCTAGTTGTTCACAGTAGAGTTGAGAATCAATCGTCTGACCAACTGGAAGTAGATCATGGTGGACGATTCCCTTCCAGTCCCACCACACACACAGCATCACCTTGTTCGGCGTCAATACTCGTTTCGCGAACGCTTGTGATGACTCACCATCCCTTGTCCACGATGTTTTACGCTTCCGATTGTCGTACGTGATCCATTTTTCATTACCGGTTATGACACGTTTTAGAAATGGCTCGATTTCATTGCGTTTCAGCAGCGCATCGCAGATGTTAATTCGGTCTATCATGTTTTTCACGCTCAACTCATCAGGAACCCATATATCGAGCTTCTTTTTGTAGCCAGCTTTCCGTAAATGGTTGAAAACAGTTTTGTGGTCAATGCTTAGCTCCGTACCAATATCGACATTGCTCATATGCCTATCTTGCTGGACTTTTTCAAGAATTTCATCAGCTTTTTCTACGAAAGCGAGCGAACCATTTCCGCGCAGCAGATTTTGATAAAGTATCTTCACAGCACAATTTTTTTTCACAAGCCTCCGCAGCGTTCTTCCCTTTGTCGTAATAATATTGCAAAATATAGCAAAATTTTTCATTACTTATCTCCATTTTCAAACGCAAACAACTTTCCAACCACTGCACAAATTTTGATGTTTAGACACTCGAAGTAACGCTCGAACTGTCACCTTTCCAACGAGCGCTTTGTGGTGTCGCTACGGTCTGTGTTTCCTGAGTTATTTGCAATTTGCGCCGTCTACCGGCAAAAATGCTACGAACTTTTTCCCATACCTGATATATATTGATTTTACATTTTTTTTTTTATTTCGGACATTTATATCACTTTAAATTTAATAAATTTACAATCTAAATCAAAATTAAGTGATTGTTTTTTTTCAGTTGATTTTGTTCAGTCCTTTAATTTTGTACTGAAATCTGAGATTCGTAATGGCGAAGAATATTTTACTATAGATTCTTTGACTGGAAAACGTTATGTCGACAATGTGGACCTAGATTTGAAACCTGATAACCCTGCGGATCGACTGAGAGGTATGTGTTGTTACTTAGTAGAATTAGTTTAAATAGAGAAAGAGACAGTGACGTCATGTGTCTGCGCGAAACTTAAACGTTAGTGGCAGTGAATATTTAACTAAAATAAGTTCAAACGCTGTTCAGACTACTGAACCAAACGACGTTAGTGAAACGGCTACCAGAAAACTAGTAACCTAGTAACGAGGAACAGCATGAAATTTTCATTTCTATGCCATTACGTCACTAACTTCTTCTTTATTTAAACGGACTCTAAAGCCTGATTTATAATATCTACATAACATAACGCATGGCATATAACTTAGCATGTCTCCACAGCACAACGCACAAGCCATAACTACGGTGTTTATAATATATATATATATATATATATATATATTTATCTGACCGACGTTGTCAAGCCATGTACATGCAACAGACAACCACAGACCCACCGAATCTAATGGGATTTCAGGAGTATATGTATCAAAAATAGAAAGAGCGCACTTTGCACTCCTGGAGCAACCTTCAAGGGGTAACGAATTACGAAAAAAAATTTTTTGCTATATTTGATAACCGGTATTAAGCCCCATACATGTTTACGTCGTAATCAGGTCATTTGTGTATAATTTGTATATGCTGACGACGTACTCAATCCCGTACAGTGTTGTCGGTACTTACATCGTTTCTGTAAACAAATATCCTCATGTTGACCTGCATTTGACGATTGTCTAGCGATAGTAATAAAATTTACGTATATTTTAATATGACATAATTTTTATTTTAGGATTAATAGTTCATTTATAAGGTTTCTCGGTTAATCTAATGTTTACTATTGACATTCAATGAATGTCAATAACAATCAATAGTATTTAAAAATTTATATGAGGCTAAAAAATTTCATTTTTGATCGGTTGCAGTGGTAATAATAAAATAATTTTTTTACTTGCATTCCGCTACATCCTCAGAACTGTCTTTGTACTTCCAATGATTCTTTTCACTTACGAATTTTTAAAATTATTTAACTTGAACTTCGAAACTATTTTTCAAGAATTAAAGTGAATCTAATTTTTCTATTTCTTGATACGTTTTCTTATGTACGCCATAAAAATTATAGTATAATAAAACAATGATTCAAAACATTTTACTGTACGACCAACACAGAGCGTGTCATGGTCGTTTTTTATATATGTATAATAATAATTTTATTTATGGGTGCTCCAACATCTATACTCTACCTCAGAAAGACTGATAGTAATAAATCATTTTGTCAGGCAGTTACCAGTGGCGTGCACATTTTAAACACGTTTTGTGTATTTCTATATTACTATTTATCATTTTTTACGCACGCCTGCGACCATATTTATCATATCATTAAACACACCCCTGTGACCATATTTTTCCTTAAAATTTTAGGGTAAAATTTTTATGATCTATTGTGTTTAACCCTAGTTCGTATTCCCATATAATATGTGCGGCACACTCGGTGGTTTTTAACAATATTTCGTTTCGAACTATTCATATTTTGTCGCTTTTGTTATGCCGCTTCTGTGTGATAATACAATAACTTTTTACAAATAATAAATTTTATTACTATCAGTCTTTCTGAGATAAAGTATAGGTTATTGTACATTGTACATTTCATATTTAAATTTACCATTGACCAACCGTCTTTTTTAGGGTTTTGTTGGTATGACCAAAAAACCCTTATACCGTCATTTTGTCGTCTGTCTGTCTGTCTGTTCGGTAAAAATTGTAGCCAAACGGCTAAAACTAGAGAGTTGAAATTTGGCATGCTTATACAACTCTTTGACCCGCACATAGGAAAAATACTAAAACATCTCAAAAACATATCCCCCTAAAAATATAAATAAATATGTGCTCATCGAAAAAAAATATTTTTTTTTTATAATTATGAGTAGGGTATCAAATGAAAGCCCTTGGTACGTGGATTAACGATCAAATTTTTATTTTTGCAAAATAAATTATTTTGAAGCGATTTTTGCCAAAATAGTGCAAAAAATTTTTTGTCCCACACCCTGTAGCCCAGATGGTTTAAACTAAAAATCTGAAAAAATTCTAAGTAATGTACATTGGTGTGAACCGGAATAGTTCAACAGGAATTTTTGATCAGATTAGGTTTTTGGAAAAAACCGCATTTTTTGTGATTTTTGGCTAATAATGTACACAAGTTATAGCTTTGTAACACGCCACACTGGAACGTGTGTGCTGGTCTAGTGGTATTTCACGCTGATTTTTCATCCAAGTAACCCGATCCGAAAGGGATCGAACCCTGTGAGAAGAGATTAAATTATTTTTTGTTTTTTTTTTTTAATTTTTATATTGTTTAAATTATTTTTTCAAAATTCTAGTTATATTTTGGCAAATGTTGCATTTAATTTTTAAAAGCGTAAATTTAATAGCCAGTGGAAATTGTTTAAATTATAATTTAATTCTGTTTCAATGTACACGAAATCAGAGGGGCGGAACTTATAACAACCAATGGAAGCCATAGGCGCAATTTTTAAAATTCTTAATGAACCTTGGTATATAAAAAAAAAATACTGCACATATTTAGAAACCTAAATAATGGTATTAAGCGTTCGAATTAAAATTAACAAAAAAAATATTTTAATATAAAATTTGTTTTCGCACCTGCAAAACCCTGAAATGTGTGAAAATTCACACTTCACATAAATTTTTATTTAAACACGATGTCTTAGTAACTTGGGAAAAAAATTATGGTAACCCGAGTCTGCCCAAAGAATCGAATTATAGTATTGAAATTTTCCGGAACAAACCGGAAATACTGGATATCAAGGACAACTTTGATTTTTTAAATGGTAACGTATGCCGAGTTGGGTGTCTTTGGAGCTTTTGAAAATAAATAACTATTACTTAAAGATTTTTTACTATATTTTACGCTTTAACCTCTTAATCCGTGAATAAACAAACACATTTTTATTTTTGTAAAATCATTTAAAAGATTTTCGCCAAAAAGCGTTAGTTTCACACCTTATCTCCTAGAGAGGTTGATCCAAAAATCTGAAAAAATCTCCATTATGTACATTGTTGGTCCCGGAAAACCGGGATTGTCCCGGTTTTGAGGTCTATGTCCCGGTGTCTCGAGACAGTCTCTCGGGACGCCTATTTGTCCCGGTTTTGTGTATTTTAATAATTTATTAAGTCAGTCAGGAGTCGCCGCGGGAACGCACATCATTGGAACGAATTTAAATTTGTCCGACGGTAAAGAAAGTAAAGCGCCAAAAACTCTATTAAAGTTTTTTAATGACCCATTAAGTGAGGCATACTTCTGGTTCGTTCATAGCCAGGCCGAATCGGTCAATTTGAAAATATTACAAATTGAGTGGAAAAACAAATCTATAATGGAAGTTTTCGGTGTATTAAAAGATACAGCAGCTATGTTTGAAGAAAGATACAGACAGTGTTTTTATCAAAACATGTAGAAACAATTTTGAAAGAACGTGAAGAATCTGGGGAAGAATACTAAAAATGAAATTAATAATTTTAAAATGGAAGTTACTAATTTCTATGAAACATTTATTGTATATTTAAATAAGTGGATAAAACCTCTTGAACATTTTTCAATATTTTCATGGATGGTTTTAAAAGAAAAACCAGAATGGAAAAAGAGTACAACAAACATTAAATTACTTCAACAATAAGAATATTGAAATAAATGAGAGTTATTAATTCAACCAAATATCAACAGTGTGAAAAATTGTTGAACTAAAAATTGCAGAAAATAAAGACTGGAAGTCTAAAACGGCTTAAAAAAGTGCATAATAATTTTATCCAAGATGGATAAGGAATTTACAGAACAGTATTTAGATATTCTAAAAATTTGTGAATACGTTTTTTTTATTCCAGGCCACAATGCAAACGTCGAACGTATTTTCTCGCTGATGGAAATTCAGCGGACCGACGAGCGTAATTCGCTATCATGTGATACTGAAGAGTCCAGTGGCGCACCCAGGAATTTTTGTTGGAGGGGGGGGGGGCGGAAGACAAAATTACTTAAATTATGAATAAGGTTCTAAATTTCAAGTGATGATCTAAACCAAAAAAGTTCGGAAATACAAAGTGATGACCTAAAACAAAAAAGGTCCTCACTTCTAAAATACAAGTGATGACCTAAAAAAAAAGGTCCTCGCTTCGGAAATATAAAGTGATGACCTAAAAAATGGGTTCTCACTTGTAAAATACAAGTGACGACCGGAAAAAAAGATCCTCATCTCTGTTTAAAAATTTTCTAGTGCGTTTGTGTGTTTTTATTTTTATTTCCTTCCTTCTTAGGGGGAGGGGGGCTCCCCTGTGTGCGCCACTGGTAGAGGCTATTCTACAGTGCGTGGTAAATTTTGATTTTAGTTGTAATGACTACGTTTTAAAAGAAGGCGAATTGTTAAAAAGTGCTAAATTCAACCAAAAGTATTTATAAAATGCTTTTGTATGGATTTTATTTACAAATAATTTATTGCAGTGCTTTTTTGTCATAGAACTCGCCGGAACGACATACAGACACCTATTTTCGACGGGTATTTAAAAGTATTAAAATTAATTTGAAAATTATTATATCAACTATTGAACAAGAATTTGCTGTGAACTTGTAATCTAAATACTTTAAATTTCATATAAGTTAAGATCTAGATATCATTTTTTTAAATAAAAAGCGCTGATTTATTGTAATAATTTATTAATTATTTATTGTAATTGTATAGGAATTTATTTTTATTTCTGTTAATTATTCGTAATTTTAATGTTTGTGTTATAAATAAAACAATAATAATTGTAATATAAAATCTAATTTATTCCTCCCGATTAGTTAAAAAATTTCGCATACAGCATCAAGCCCCCCTCACCTTGTCACTCCGTCGCGGTTTGCTCTGTCGACAATCTGAGAGCCCTAGAATTAGTTCAACAGGAATTTTTTATCTGACAAGTTTTTCGAAAATATCGATTTTTTGTGTCGTTGAAACGTGTAATTATTTAAAGAAAAAATTATTGTGATATCAAAAGAAAGTCTGCCATAAAATTAAAATGAACATAATATTTTCGAAAAACGGATTACATTTGTTATTGAATAATTACGGAATAACATTCCTGAATGAAAATATATATTCACAGGAAAAATATTTTGTTTGTAGTGATATAAAATATTTTTTTTTTCACTATTATAAATGTTTTTTGTTTATTTCAAAAAAGATATACACTACCTTAGTCATAAATACAAAAAAACCATAACAGTATTAGCGATAATTTCGCCATGCATTAAAAAAATAATTAATTTAGTCAAAAACATCAAAACTGCAATATTTTTCAGAAACGAATTCTGATTCAAAAATTTCTCTTGACCGTTTCCGGTTAAGAGCTATGTACATTACTTAGAATTTGTTTCAGTTTTTTTAGTTTAACCCCTTTCGATTAAAGGGGAAAACTTTCTACGAGGAAATATGGCTATAGCTATAGTCCCGATAAAATCCTTAGAACCTTCATTAGATTAATAAGAAATATATTATTTATTTATATTTATATTTATCAGTATTTATAAATGGCATCATTTTTCGCAATTTCAGAAACGTATTTCTCACTATTAAAAATGTGTTATTTGTTTTATAAGTATTTCATTACTAAAAATGATTTATTCCTCTTTGATACCTTAAAAATAAAAGGTTGAATCACAACCTATAATAGTATAATAGTGTAATTAACGTATATATTTTTTTATATTTTTAATTTCAAAAAAGGCACACTATCTTAGCCATAAATACAAACAATTCATACATTATTATCCATAATTTAGCCACGAATTAAAAAATAATAATTAATTTTGTCAAAAACACAAATACTGCAATAATTTTCAAAAACGCAATCTGGTCAAAAAATCCTCTCGTACGTTCCCGGTTCACATCAATGTAAATTACCTATAATATTTACAGATCTTTAGTTTAACCCCTTTGGGTAAAAGGGGGCGGGAAAAAATCTTTTTTATCACATTTTTGCAGATTTTTTACAGAATTTTAGATCAACCGCTCTTAGGGATAAAGTGGGGGACAAAAATTTCTTGATATATTTTTGGCAAATATCCCATAAAAAAAAAGATCTTTCAAAAATAAAACTTTGCTTATTGATCCAAAAATTAAAAGGTTTCATTCAATATGCCATTCATAATTTAAAAAATTTATATATATTTTTTTTTATTAAATACATAATTGTTTATATTTATCTCGGGATGTATTGAACTCTTAGTATTTTTCCTATATGTGGGACAAAGAGTTGAATAAGCATGTCAAATTTGAACTTTATATTTTAAGCCGTTTGGCTACAATTTCTATCGTACAAACACATGACTGACGTTATAAGGGTTTTTTTGGAGGTCATATCCACCCTAAAAAAGGAAAACGGATCGAAAAAAAAAATTACTTTAGTCTAAAATAACAAAGATTGTGTAGGTGTCGTGAGTATATATAATATCTGATAGCCATATTACTTTTACAGACCCGGTATGTATCTTGACAGACCCAAACAGTGTTGCCAAGTTTCGGGTCTGTGAAGGTATATAGTGTATAGCGGGTCTGTATAAGTCGTATGGATTACAAATATTTTATACAAGCCCGACACGCGCACCATCTTCACAGAAATTTCGTGAACTAAATTTGTATAAAAAAACACGTTCTACCGCTTTCCCAGACCCACCTGAAACTCATTGCTAAAGATTGTTTGAGGCCTAATTCGTACTTCTAGCATAGAAAACGTTGTCAGACCCGATGCCGGGTCTGAACTTGTCACTTTTGGTCTGGTAACGCCTGCAGAGTATAGCGAGTTGGGTCTGTATAAGCGGTGAAACAAATATATATATATATATATATATATATATATTAATAAAAAAAAGTATTTTATGAATAATAAGACATGATTTTATTGATCAACTAATACGTCTCGCACATCATATGATATATTTTATACTATTCTATTTACATAAAACAATATGCCTTAGCAACGATATAGCACCCCACGATCGTTAATAAGGATAAATGTTGCATAATTATATTTTCGCTAACACGGCCAGACTGACATGCGGAACGTTCTCGGGACGCAACTGTATTCTTCACACCATTAACAGCATTGTTGTTATCAGCAACAGCAACCTGCGTATCACCAGTGGTCTGCTCCATACCAACTTCTTCTGCATCTTGGAAGTCTTCACCTAATTCAAAATCTGTAAATAGAGCAATTTGGGCGCAGAATTGATCTTTCACAAAATCAACCATGCACCAATATCAATTAGTTAAAATAAACATTTGCTTAAAACAAAACCTTCCAGAAGCAAATTATAAATTGTGATCTGAAAGTTTAGAGACTTTTTGTTATCATTTCATTTCTCTACCACGAACCCAGCGACTAGATCAGCAAGCTCAGATACTCAATAACTATCTATTAGTTTCCTTCATTACAGATTGTCTACAGTACAACAAGCTCAGAGACCATCTATTTGTTTCTGCACACACAGTGCTTTATCATAATCATCATCATCAGCCCGTCGCCATAGCTCACCATCTGCCACCATGGTTACAGAGCTATTACCGGACTGATGCCACTGGCAGAGGCTTGTCTTGCGGTACTCAACAACCTTTTCTCTCAACTCATTAGCAATTACATTTATCAGTTTATTCTGCCAATCCGATCCCAGTGATCCGTCATTTATCTTTTCCAATAAACGCTCAAATTCAAAACTAAAATCTCGAAACTCAGATCTTAATTATCAAATCTCAAACATCAAATCTCAAATCTAGTTTTTACTCATTATGGCTAACACGTGCCATATGATTTAACCAAAACAACCTCTTACCTCTTACCATTGTCGTCAACAATCTAATTAGTTACCTTCATATAATGTGTTTGTTAATAACAAAGCAACGCTCGTTCATCCTGACAATTTTTAGAGATCTGCTTTGGATAATTAATCCTGACATATTCTGCATTTTTCAAAAAAATGTCACATTTCAAATTTATTCCAATGAGTGTCATTGCCTTAGAAACCACTTGAAATAATTTTTGACAAAATAACTTGAAATTTGCCAATTTATTATCTAGCTCATAATTCATACTACCTTTATATGATTCTCAATCGTCACCTTTAACTGAAAACTTTACGACAAATTCTTTGCACCAATATAATGGTTGCATTAAAAAAAATATTTTTAATATAGCACTTATTTTAAATTTCTTGTGGGTGATAGGCCAATCCCACTTCTGATATTAATAAAAAAAAGTATTTTATGAATAATAAGACATGATTTTATTGATCAACTAATACGTCTCGCACATCATATGATATATTTTATACTATTCTATTTACATAAAACAATATGCCTTAGCAACGATATAGCACCCCACGATCGTTAATAAGGATAAATGTTGCATAATTATATTTTCGCTAACATATATATATATATATATATATATATATATATATATATTCTTTATTTCTCCCTAGGTCTTGTGGCGTTCAGGGTATTAGCCATTACAAATAGAAATAAAATAAATAAAATAACCAAAATAATCCAAATTACATAACGAACAATACAGAACAATTTAATTTACAATATATTACATTTTCTCATTTCTTTTTTCTGGCTCCAGTGTCCCTCGCTTTCTTCCTATTCTCATTCTGGTTTCCCTCTCCGATCTCCTTCCTTCTTGCTTCCAGTTCTCTCGCCCATCTTTAATTTATTTTATTCCATTCTCTTCCCTTCCAACCGTTTCTTCACCCCTCCTCCTATCTCCCTTCCTTCCTCCCCATTTCCAGGTGATCTCATCCCCCTTCCTTCCTTCCATTTCTCGCCTTCTGCCTCCCACCGGGCATCTTCCTTCCTTCCTTTACCCCTTCCTGTTATCCTTCCCCGATCTCAATCCTTCTTGCCTCTAATTCCTTCGCCCACCTCTCCCCTCTTCCATCTTCGTGCAACAGGTCTAATGTGCTCCCCGACCATACTGTCATCTCTCTACACCTCTTCGTGAGGTGCTCTATATCTTCTTCCTCCTCCCCACACATCCTGCACATCTTATACTCCTGTTTCCTCCAGTATCTATTTCCTCTCTCTTCATTCCCGCACCTTAGCCTCGCAATCCTCCTAACTCTCCCTCCTGACCTTCCTCTTTCTCCCTTCAAGTAGCTTGGTACCCCTATAGTTCTGACCTCCTTATATCTCCCTGCGCTCCTTGATTTGTCTATTCTGACTGTCCTTTCTTCCTCCCCCACTTCCTTATCCCTCCTCCACAACTCCTCAATCACGCTTATCCCGTCTTTTCTTCTCCTTTCCACCTCTGCCGCATCCACTTCTACGCAACTACGGTGTTTATAATAGAACCGGTGTACCGCATTAGTCGGAACGCGGAGCGTATTAATACATAAGTCTTGATTTATCACACAATATTGGATTATTTTCCATTAATTCAACCAACCTCACTTCTTTTTCCATTTTTAATAAATTGTAAATACAATAATAACCAAAAAAATATACAAAAACTTATGACAATTGTCAAGCACGGCGCACGCTCGCCACTCCACAAACCTGAACACCAGCCTCCACAAACATGAATGTTTAACTTGGTGAAGTTTTATGTTATGGAGTTGTGTATCTGTGTTGTGCGGTCGTATTATAAACCGGACAACGATAGTACTATGTTTCAACTTGATTAAGTTATGGAGCCATTCTATGTATATGCTATGCGTTATGTTATGAGTCTATTATAAACCAAGCTTAAGCCTGGTTTATAATAACTTCATAACATAACGCATAAGAATTGAACAATGGACTTGACCCTTCAAAACATCTGTTTGTAATAAACAGAACAAAGAAAGTAGTATAATTTTTATGCTTATGTATCCATAAGATTATACACCATCCTCCTTGCTTCCAGTTCTCTCCTCCATCCTTCTCCCTTGCCTTCCTCACTCATCAGTTCCTTTATCTCTTCCTCCCAGATTGCCATCTCCTTGCAACTCTTAGCTAAATGCTCCAAGGTGTCCTCATCTTCCTTGCACATTTTGTAGAGCTTTTTTTCTAGCTTTGCCTAGTACCTTTTGTTCCTCTCTTCGTTGCCGCATCTCAGCCTTGCTAGCCTCCCGACTTTACACCCGATCTTCCTCTTTTCCCTTTCAAGTATCTCGGTATTCCGAACACACTTATCTCTTTATATTTTTTCACACTCCGCAATTTGTCTATTCTGTATGTTCTTTCCTGTTCCTGTACCTCCTTATTCCGTCTTCTCAATTCTTCTACTATATTTGTTTCTCCGTTTCTCTTCCTCTCTGTTTTTCTTATGTCCATTCCATACCTCCAAATGTACTCTTTTCTTGTATCTCCCTACCAACAATTTGCCTTTTGTTCTTCTTTCATTTTTTCTTCCCAACATTCCCTTATTATTTTCCTGTTCTCTTCCCGTCTGACTCACTCCGGCACCCATTTTCAGATTTTCGCTCTTCATTTCCTCTCTCACAATGTATCCTGGTGTCGTTCTGTCTACCATCCAATGTCCACCTCATATAGCCCTGTTGTACCCTTGCCATCATATCCCATTCCTTCCATCCCCAAATCTCCGCTCCGTACATAGGAATACTCTTCACTATTGCATCGACTGTATTCATCCTCCACTTGATATCGTCATTAAACCTCCTCCCCCTATGATGCACAGTTTTCCCATAACCAGTCTTGCTTTCTTCACTCTTTCCCTAACGTGTTTCTCTGCCCTGTTGTTCCTCGTTAGCACGTATCCCAGGTATATTAGGTATATTAGGTATATACCAGGTATTTATACTCTTCACTTCTTCGATTTCTCTTCCTGACCATTCCCATGTTACTTTCTTTCTCCTTCCTCCCCCTTTTTCAAACATAATCACCTTCGTTTTGTCTCCGTTTACCTCTAATTTCTTTCTTTTAAAGAACTTGTCAGCTCGGTCCATCATCATCATCTTCAGTTCTTGTTCCTTCTCCACCATTAATGTCATTTCATCAGCATACCCTAGTGTCCATAGCTTTCTTCTTCTCACCAGCACTCCTCCGTCTTAACCCTTCCTTATTGTTTCTTCCAAATCAGCCACGTATAGCTTGAACAGTATTGGGCTTAACCGGCATCCTTACCTCATCTCCTTATTCACCCATAAACTTTGTGACTCTTCTTCTCCCACTCGCACTGTGCACCTCGTCTCTGGATATATTTCTATAACAACATTTTATATAACACGTTTGTTCTTCTGAAGATTGCCTAACAAGCCGGAATATATATCAAGTTTTAATCAAATATTTTCTGGAATATTGCCCAGTGTAAATTCAATGATTAACTGCTACATCTACCAATATTATTACATATGTATTTATTATATTAAATAGAAGTTCACATCCGTTTTTTATTGTTACAGACGATTCTTTTGTGAGTTTTGTTAAATCAAATCAACAAAAAATTGTTGAGGTAATGGATGACTACCAAAGTAAGGTAACTGCCGACATGTACAAAATGTATTTTGATCCAATATTCGAACGTATTCCGGCAAAATATATTTTACCCAACAATCAACCACCAACTGGTACAATACCAGATGGTATTTTACCACCTACAAGTGGTGGAACTGTGATGCCAGGTACGTACATAATAACATCATCATCACCTAGTCGTTGTCATCCATTGTTGAATATAGACCTCCCTTAAGCAAATTCAGTTTTCGTGGTTCTGTGCCTTCTGCATCCAGTTTGTGACTATTCGTTTGATGTCGTCGGTGATTATTATTGTCAAATGAATGTGTTATTATCGCTTAGAACAACCGATTTTATCCATTGGTAGAAATTGTAAACTCCAGTGGCGTCCTATATAATTATCTTTGTTAAGATAATTTTTTTACTAATTATTTACATTTAGTTAACTGACCAATTATTGTAATTTATTGCTGTATTTGCAATTGGGGGTTAATTTATTTGTTAATAATGCCATTCTAGGCATCAGCTAGTCAACAGTTTGTATGTATTAGCATATTTCTTGTTTTTTTAGGGTTTAATTGTTCAAATTTATTTATTTATTTATTGTTATTTATTTATTAATAATTTCTTTGTCATATACAAACTGTTGGGTTCGCTCACATGTACCAGTTTAGTGCATATTTTTGTACAATGTATATTTATAACTTTTTATACAATTGAGGATAATTTTTGTGTCTTAAGTTTCTCAACCCAATGTAATTTGGTTGTGTCGAGGAGAAACTATCAAACGCCAAGAAATTTATGTGTGCTTCGCCTACAATTCGCATCTATAAAATTGTAGAATTTATATCACACGTCTACCGGGTGATCCATTAAGTTCTGTAAATTATTTTCTCTATCACGCCTTTTATGGTAATTTTCGAGTGAGACTGGCTAAAATAAATTCAATACTTTTCCTAATTTAATTTTGTTTGTAAAATTATTTCAATAAATTCTTCGGTTACTCAAGTGCAGCCCGTAGGTTCCTCGTTTGTTTAGGGACTCAAGAGGAGAGGTTGGTGGTCGTTTATTCCTCCTTATTCACACTGTGGGCCTCGCCGTTTCTACCTATATGTTCCGAGGGTGAACCATTCCAACTTGTGTAAGTCTTCGAGGGAAACCCCTTGAAGTGAAGTACGTCTCTACCTACCTGTCTCCCTTTTTGAGTTTGCGATCTGCACTGGAGTAACTTGCCTGTTTTTAGCCAACTCTCTCATTTGTCTGAGGTCTTTCGGTGCGTCTACAGCCACCTTACGCCTACTGTACAGTTCTTTAATTCCCGTCACGTGCGGGGGGGTCACACGAATCTTTTTCGTTGCCCATGTTGACGTCCGGCACCTTTCTCTTTCGAACCGGAACGGTGCGGGCGCCACATAAATAATCATAACAATGATCGTCTAGGTGTTTTCTTCATTTCATCTATTACTTCTTCTTCTTCTACATGTATTTCCCAATGAACAATAATTTTCCAATAATTTAAAAAATTTATAGTAATAAATATGATGAGTAGGTATGCTTCATTTTTTGTAGAATTACTAGATTTTGAAATCTAGTGACTTTTAATGATGGAATGGGAATTTGACCAGGTCTTTTTTTCATTGTAAATCACATAACTTACCAGTTTAAAATGTTACTTTCATTAGATTTTAGATTTTCATTTTAGTCATTTTAGTTTCATTTTTCGTAGATTAGCCAACATTAAGCCGCGCCAAGGTACTATGGCGCCAAGGTGCGAAACAAAAATTGCCGCCCCTAAAAGCCAAATTAAATTAAATAAAAGCAAATTAAATAAAATAATTTTATTTAATTTGCCGCTTACACAGCTTCTTACACACACCATATTCAGGTAATGTCGGACTTTCCACAAAGTGGCATACCGACTAAAAACCCTGCTTGCCTCAACCCTGCCACGGAACTGTCGTAGTTGACTATTATTCATGGTAGGTTGGCTAGATCTTCTTGCCTTCTCTCTTGGGTCTTCCTGTACTTCCTCCTGTTCTTCCTGTGTTTTTCTTCCGGTATGTTCCCAACTGAGCACAAGGTCTGTCGAGTCCCCCCCGCCAAAAACTCCCTTAGGGCCCGCCAACTTCAGTTGTCCAGCTGTAGGCGTCCGCCTCGTGTTTTCGGACTTTGATCTGTTTACTAGATTATCCGGTCCGAATACAAAGCGTACCCGTCAAGGACTCGCGTGGTTTTACGCAGGGATCCCCGAGGCTTCGCTAGGTGACTAAATGGCGTACCCACACTCTCCGGATGCAGGTGTCTATAACCCGACCTTTGAGCTGCCGGGGCCTTCCGCAGGCAGCCCCGCGGGTGAAACGGTGGCTTGAAACTCCGACCTGTGTCTCAGCTCCTGTTTCTTCCTACTCTGCATCTGTCTGACCAGGATCATGTTCTTTCTTCTAGAGTCTGGACTCCCAGGTCTGAAGGGCCAGTTTCCGCTGCCATCTCCCCTCAAAAACGCTCGAGAAAGCATCGGGCTAAGGGCGTCTGTCTCGCGTTTCGGGCCTCGACCTGTTTATGAGGTGAGCCGGTCCGAATACAGGGCGTCCCCGTCAGTAGCTCCCATGGTTTTAATCACGGGCCACTGAGGCCTCGCCAGGTGACTGGAGGTTCGCCCTAACTCTCCGGATGCAAGTGTTTGTGACCCGACCTTTAAGTTGCCGCAATGCCCAATCAGGCGGTCCGTCTGGAGAGTAGGCCACGGGCTTGCCCTGCCCAGCTAGGTCGCTTCGACCCGACCCTGTATCTCTCTTTCGTCCGCTTCCTTCACCTTCAAGATGTCAGTCATCATCCGCCTCACTGACTCCCAGTTCTCTCTGGACTTGGACATCACTTGCAGAAGATTGTCCGGTGTCAGGAACTCGTCCACGGCGACTGTCGCTCTTGTCCTTTCTCCGTCCCATCTTCCGAAGAATAGTTTTTTTTTTTAGTCTTCATTTTAGTTTCATTTTTCGTAGATTAACCAACATAAAGCCGCGCCAAGATACTATGGCGCCGAGGTGCGAAACAAAAATTGCCGCCCCTAAAAAGCCAAATTAAATTAAATAAAAGCAAATAAAATAAAATAATTTTATCTACTACACAGCTACACAGCCCCACTGATATTATTTCAAACTAGAAATATATTATTTCAAATATTTTGATCGGTATTTTTTTTGCATTTGAAATACTGTTACTGACTATTTGGCACCGTATTAAATTAAATGTATCATGCAATATACTTTCTGTTTTTAGGTATAAATCCGACCCCCGAATTATGTTTAAAGTTTAAACCAAAAACTTTCTCCTGTTATCGACATGATCCAAATCTTAATTTTTGCTTACTTAACAAACTTAGAGAAATGTGGCCTACTATATATAAGGGTGATTCTGGACTAAATATACCACCTTTAGATCCACTATACATACCTAAATGGAAATACAATAAGGACACTACTGCAATTAATCTACAAAATATCTTTGTAATTGGCCATAAAAATGCAAGTGTACAAGAATTTACGTAAGTATAACAGTAGTAAAAGTCAAAAATGTGTTGTGGGAGTTATGTTTCTTATTGGACCTATTTAGTATTATACAGTGGCGACTCGTGACAAAAATGTTTGGATGTTCTGCAAGGAAGAAAAATAATAATAATAATAATAAGAGTAAAAATTATGTAATTATGTGTAACCGGGCCATTACTTGAGTTGCGGGAGGAGCCAGAGCAATTTGTGACAGATTGTATATGGGACGAGTTTTCCGAAATTCCGAAAATCCATTAGGGTAAAGTTGGTATAGATGCCCCAGTGGGATAAACGCCCCACTTCGCATATATCCATAACGGTGTGTGTTTGTATCATTTCAGTACTGACAGTTTGTACGAGAAACACAGTCTTCTGAAATAAATGTGTTAAATTATCATTAATGTTAATAGTTTATGAAAAATTAAATTGTAAAGGTAGGTGCTCATATGAGTTGTTGTATTTCAATAATTACGACATTTTGTCTTAAGATTTTATGACGTTACTATAACTTTAACAAAATTAGTTTCATTACTAGGTATCAGAAGACACTTAACCTCACATTATAGAGTAGAAAATAATGCTCAATATTGTATACATTCGAAATAAACAGATGGGGCATCTATCCCATAGAAAAAGGATATAAGGCCGCAATAAATGTGGGATATATGGCTCGGGCATTGTATATATAATCTTATAATAAAAAATATATAAATATATATATATAATCTTATACTAACATTTTCCCAAGGACACGCAACAATATATATGCCAAAATAGATACTTGGAAAAAATATCGCAAATATATGAAAAGTTTTAAAAATTTATTAAGTCCTATCAAAAAATGTTTCAAATAAAAGTTGTTAATTATTACTTGTATAGTAATTTTTGTAGAATAGATATTTTAGAAAATTTTCTCTGTTGTGAAATATTCGCAAATATCTTAAAACCGACACGAGTAAACTTACATTTATAGTTGACCGATTTGTACCAAAACTTAAACAACTGGTACCATTGATGTCAAAAACTTTAATATGAAGTTTCATAAAAATCCGTTAGGCCAAAATTGCTCTACACATCTCCATGGACCGACAGACACACAAACCAACAGACATCATGCTAAAAATAGTCAAAATCGGTATGACCACTCCGTATATATGTTGGCAGTCGGTAAAAAAAAAATAATAAATTGTAATTTTGATTAAATTGTAATTTCAAATGTATTATTTTAGTGAGGCATAAATACCACCATATGGGGCAAAAATCCCATCGATATGAGATGTATGGCCAATTACAGCACTATTTTAAATCATTAATTTTATATATTTAGAATAATTATAAGTGTTTTAATCTTATGTTATTTTTTTTTTTTTTTTTAAATATGTTTGGACTTGGCAACTAAGGCCATTATCCAGTAGAAGCAATTTTATTTTGAAAATGTTACAGAATATTACAATGTACATTTTTTGGACAACACAAAATATCCATGCCATAACCGGGATTTGAACCCGAGCCCCCCATGGCCCAGAAGTTAGTACACTGCTAGATCTTATGTTATTGTGTAGTAAGATTATTTAAGAATTATAGCAAAGTAACAGATAAAGTTTAATAATTAAGATTAATGCAACACGATTGTTTTTCTATAACTGGGGCATCTATCCCACCTTTACTATATGTTGGCATACTTTTTTAATCGTTTCTGGGAAATAAAATCGTTTAATGCCGAAACTATATCGTCTGATGTTTCAATTCTTGATTTTTTTGTTGAAATTGAAGAGTCTTTTTGTTTTAATCACTCAGTTAATGTTGTTCGTTAATATTCAAAATTAAAAACAAGACACATCCAGGACCTCAGTTGCAATTTGAATTTATATAATGAATGTGGTAGATCGTAAGCAAATTTAAACAGGGTTAAAAACTTCAATAAAAAAATGAAAAACTTAAAATAAACATTGTTGAACCGGTTAAGTTCAAACATTCGGTTGGGTTCAAGTTCTGGTTAGTAAGAAAAAGTAAAATACGGTTCAGCGTTCCGGAAAAAAGGTTCGTTCCAGTTTTTTGCTCCGGTTCGGGTTCGCTTCAAACCCTTGGTCTACATGAAAAATCTCAAGGAAAATCTTGTATTGCAAAATCGTAAAAAGTAAACATGAAGTAACTCTTGTTTTAATTTTTAGATTGGATTTAAAAAAATTATCAGGACGAGTCAAGTTACATATTCCTATTATTTGGATAAATGCTGAAGCTGAGGTAAAAGGAAAACCGAAGACGTTTATTAATATTGACAATCATGCTGTTTACGAATGGTTATTAAGTAAGTATAGACTTTAATAGCATACAGGAAACCGGTGGTGTAGCATCCATGGAAGGAAGGGATGCACTGCATCCCATTCTATCGTAAATCAGACGGAAATATTTTTTTATGAAAAATCTTTAGCTAAAAAATAATGTATTTCGTACATGTTACATAGTCCGTTCAAACGATGACGACGGTTTCCAATAGACGTAGTCGAAGAACTTAAGGATGGTTTCCAATTGACGTAGGCGTAGAACGTAGAAATAAAACGTACAACGTAGTTTTGTTGCTTTGGTATCCAATAACCTTAAAATATCTTGCCAAAACTCTTTAAGTTAACCTCTTTATAAAAGAGGTTAGGTTAGGTTAGTGTCGAACATCTAAGTGTCGAACAACATGTATTCGTCAAATAATATGGACGACAATTTACCAATACAGTGGAACCTCGATATAACGGACCAATGCGGGCGAGGGGGTGTCCAATATAGCCGAATATCCATTATATAAAAATAAATTTTCTGAATAAGCTATTTATTAACTATCAAATAGAAATATATGTATTATAAACCAGCGTTTCTCAACCGGGGGGCCGTGAAGGCTTCGTCGGGGGGTCGCGAAGTCATACAAGATCGAAACATGAAAATATAATAAAAATGCGCTCAATCTTATTAATATTTATAAATACGATATCTTATATTTTGTTCGAAAAAACTCGTGTTCCCGTTATCTTGATACACCATAATATAGCTATAATATAGTTATGCTAATTATTCGCAAGCAACTTCGTAAACACAGAATATCTAAAGCACGATGGTACCTTTGACCAATTTTACAACCAGGTACGCCACAATGGTGTCAGCTGTCTGTGTACAAACATACAAAAGACCAGTTTTTCTAGATACGAACCGAATATCGCCTGGGCGCAAGCTTTCATAAGATTGCCCTCTACAACTAGGATTCATTGGAATCGACCCCACATTCCGCCCATTTGCTGCATAGCCTGGTGCAGCGCACACGATGTTGCCCTTTACGCTGAAAAGTTTCCACAATTAGTTTATCTATTATATATTAAACAATATATATTCATTATTAAACAATAATCTAACCATGGTGATTATTTATTTTCCTTATTTCAATACCGTGAACCCAACAAATGTTGAGAGGTTCTATCTATCTATATACGATATATTTACGAGGGGCAATCAAATATAAACGAGCCTTTTATTTTAACAACTTTTTTTACAAGAAATAATTACATTTCTACAAATTATTTTTCCACATAGTCTCCTCCTTTTAGGATGCATTTTTCCCAACGTTTGGGCATTTTCTTTATCCCGTTTTCGTAGAATGAAATTAGGCGGGTATCTAACCAGTTGTGCACAAACGTTTTCACTTGATCATTGTTCTCAAATCGCTCGCCTCCAAGTGCTCCTTTGAGGGTCCCAAAGATGTGGTAATCGCATAGCCATAAGTCTGGACTATAAAGTAGATGTTCAAGCATTTGCCAGTGCATATCCATCAGTTTATGTTGCGTTAGATCTGCTATGTGGAACCTGGCGTTGTTGTGAAGGATCATCACTCAGCAGCTTTGGAACCCAACGTGATGAGATTTTTTTGAAGCCCAAGTGCTTTTGGAAGATTGATTGGACACTTCCATAGCTGACACCAAGTTCCTCCGAAATTTCAAGCACTGTTAATCGTCGATCCCGTTCCATTAACTCACAAGCACGAGTAATGTTTTCATAAGTCACAATGGTGCGAGGTCGGCGAGGATGACTTTGATTTTCAACTAGTTCACGGCATTGCTGGAACTCGTTGGACCAAACTTTTACCCTTGGCCATGAAAGGGTATCTTGCCCGAACTGGAACTGCGGTGAATTTCGGCTGGTTTTACGTTTTCACGGGTTAGAAACTTTATAATAATGTGTTGCGCAACAAAGACTGGCACACTCTTCACATTCCTCGCAAGGGCTACTAAATATGACATTAAATAAACCGATTGGGCTGGTTTTCTCTCTCTACGAATCCCTACCTGTCGACCCCAACCGCCAGAGCACACATTGTTGACTTTCCCGCCGCTCAGCCGAGAAAGGCTCGTTTATATTTGATTGACCCTCGTAGTATGTTTTGTCATGTTCTATCATTCTTTCCTATTGGCCGGACGTAAAAACGTAGACGTGAAATATAAAAATATGAATATTCTACGTGAACTTTTCTACGTCTACGTCCATCTACGACTGATTGTAAACCGTAGCTTTCCTTTTACTTATATTTTCACGTAGACGCAGAATTCTACGTCTCTACGGAGATTTTCTATGAACCGAACTATATTTTATTTCCAAAGTGCACTTGATAGAAATGAATAAAACCAATAATTTTCAAAGTTCTCAGTTAATTTTCATTTTAATTTAGGTATGTCTTATATCATTGGAAAAAGAGAGAGAAAAAAAAAAAAATATCGATTTAATGCATTTAAAGACAACTTTGAACCCCATATGAAAATTGAAAGTTAGTATGAATTTCTCGAAAATGATACAATCTATAAAAATTTTAAGGATGGTTATGGATTCTTCGTAAAAAAGAGCTTGTAGAACGTTGAACGCAAAATTGAAACTTGTATGAATTGAAACAAAAAAGTTATAAGCCAAAAAGTAAATCGACCAAAATCAGTTTTTTGCTCGTATCTAGAGACCAGTGCACTTTTCTGGAAAACGAAACACATCATTAAAGTGACCAGCTAATGCGGCTACTTTGCCCTAATTTAACCGACTTCGTATCTCTTGCGGGTCACGAGATCCCAAAGGTTATGCTCGAAAAACGAACACCCTGTGTATATAGATCAACTTTTCATCGTATTAATCTGTGAAGTATGAACTGTAAAAGCAGACCGTAAACTGAAGAACTGTGGGGAGCTCTGATATATAAATATGAAATGTCACGGTTGGCTGATTTATTTATTGCATTTGTTGAACTTACTCTGTACATCCCTCACATTATGGGTTCCAAGACTTGCGAGCGGATCAAGTCTGGACCTCCGCCCTATTAGTCCGCTAGCTGGTTGCTATGATTCTTGGAAGGATTAAGGGTTGTTTCAATTAAACTCAACATTTTAGCTAACCTACTTGAATTACGGTTAAGGTTTAAATATTTACACTAATTACAATAGACTCACAATTACGTCGACATCTCTGACATCCCTCTCATTATGGGTTCCAAGACTTGCGAGCGGATCAAGTCTGGACCTCCGCCCTATTAGTCCGCTAGCTGGTTGCTATGATTCTTGGAAGGATTAAGGGTTGTTTCAATTAAACTCAACATTTTAGCTAACCTACTTGAATTACGGTTAAGGTTTAAATATTTACACTAATTACAATAGACTCACAATTACGTCGATACAGCTAAATCCAAAAGAGACACACATTCGCACACACTAGACACACTTTACACCAAACACTAATTTAACCACTACATGTTTCTAAATATTGTCTCTTCACTTTTTAGCTGGTCATTACACTAACGTTCATACGGAATTACATTGTTACTTTATTTCGACTCGCCCAAACACTCTAAATGTCTCTAACCCATGTCTCTTAAAAACCAACTCCAAAACATGGTCTTAACCATACGACGGCTTAAAATCAACTCTCAAACATGACTTAACCACTACGACGGTTTAAGCTGAACTCTCTTTAACATCTCACCGTTATGACGGTTTAAGCTCAACTCCTTAAACGTGACCACCCTAAAAATGCTTACATCGCCCAACTGTTAAATTTCATTTAACACCTCTTGATTGTCTGTCTTGTACTATCTTAAATTCATAATTTATTGGTGATATCCCATTAGAAAATAGCCGAATCATAATATTTATATCTCAGACAAAAATTAATTATTATTTATGTGCTTATGGTTGACGTATATTTTTTTAACACAATAATTTACGAATCACTTTTCATGTTACATTGACAAAAGTGTCAAGTTGCAATAATAAACAATCTACCGTTATCTTAAATGCCCTTTCTAAGCAATAGATTATTTTTGTATCGTTTAACAGATTAAATATTTTACCCTAATTGAATGATAAAATGAATTTATTTATGAAATTTTATTAATGAAATAATACCAAAATTACCTCCCTTACATTACTCCCCTCCTATCTAAAATTGTTAATCTTACCAAATAGATTAACCAGTTTTATTTATGAAATAATACCAAAATTATCTCCCTTACAATTACTATACTATACTCTTTATTACTATGCTATACTCTTTATTACTATTTATTACTCTTTATTACTATAAAGCTACTGCTTTAAAATAAAATTTGTTTTGTAAATAAATGTTTTTTTCATAAGATGAGTCGCGAAAAATTTTAAAACCTCGTACCGGCTCGCGGTCAAAAAAGTTTGGGAACCGCTGGTATAGATAATTAACCGATTAATTAACTTTTAGATGGTGTCACCGTTGAAATTAATTACACCTTAAAGTCAGTAACACGAGACTTGCAGGAATATTTTTCTGTAAGAGCATTGGACGTAAAGGCAGATTTTAAAAGTTCGAATTTGAAGTTACAATCAATGGATCCTATTGATCAGGAAAAAGGTATGTTTTATAATTTTTATTGGAATGTTCCTCAACCACAATTTAATTTTCCACGCTTTACAATATTTTGTTATTCTGTAACTCTATGACGTTTAAATTTTAACCTCGATGTGGTTAATTCAGTAGGTTATATTCGGAATTTTAACTCCAGCCAAATACATGGCGTTAACTTTTAACCAGCTGTAATTCTAACCTCTAAACGTCAAATAGCCAGAAAAAATGCACTTTTAGAATTAATCATGGCAAGTCTGTTTATTTTAAACCAATTATTACTAGAACAATTTGAACATCAAGAGGTTAATAAGTAAAAAATTAATATAGGTGAATAAAAAAAAATATAAAAATGCTTTTTAGGAGATCAGTTCGAATTAAACGAAGGCAACTGCGTGATATGAGTGACCCTTATAATCAGGGCCGCCCCTAGCATTTGCGGGGCCTGGGGCAAAACTGGAATTGCGGGGCCCCAAAACTGGATTTGCGGGGCCCCATCTATATATATATATATATATATATATATTGAATGAAGATATTTTCTTTAATATTATTAACTATTAACAAAGTACACAAACCTATATTCAATGACAATATATTTTTTTTTCCTACTATTTATAAAACTTGGAATGATATTTTTAATGTATTTTATTATTTTATTACTTGTCGGTCGAAGCGCGGGGCCCTTAGAGGCGCGGGGCCTGGGGCAGGTGCCCCACTTGCCCCCGCCTAGGGGCGGCCCTACTTATAATTTACCTGAAAACATTTTAAAATATTTTCATTTGTCTAAAACTTGTACGGAATATCTCGTTTTATAAATGTTGTTTGAAAATCCGAGAAAAACCAAAAGATTTCCCAATATATTGCAAGTAAATACAAGGTGTCTCAAAAGAAATTTTATATTTAGTGGATCGATTAAAAAAAAAGTAAGCCGTATATAGAAAAAATGTTTATTAATTATTAAAATACACTTTTTGGGGATTTATTTCTTAAAAATAATATCGTCTAAATGTAGACCCTCGCGTTCTCGGCACTCATTTAATCGAACAGTAAAATTACTTATGACGTCTCGGCAGGTGGACTCAGGGATGGCTGCCATTTCGTGACGGATATTTTCTTTCAAATGCGCCAGTGGAGTCGGTTTATTGGCGTAAACTTTAGATTTAAGATAACCCCATAGGAAAAAGTCCATAGGGGTTAAATCTGGACTGCGTGGAGGCCAATTTATGTCACCTGTCCAGGAGATCAATTTGCCTGAGAAAATTTCACGAACACGTGGCAGAGACATATTGGACGTGTGTGAAGTTGCTCCGTCCTGTTGGAACCATGTTCTTTGGTTATAGCCAGGAAAGTTTGCAGTTCAGGTACCAAGAAGTTGTCTAACATCTCCACATAACGCTCTGAATTCACTGTAACTGCACGCCCCCTTTCGTCTTCAAAAAAGTAAGGGCCGATAATTCCTCGCGCCGACATCGCAGCCCGCCCATACGGTCACTTTAGGCGAATGCAGGGGTTTCTGATGTTTGCGTTTCGGATTCGTTGCACTCCAGTAGCGGCAGTTCTGCTTATTTACGTGGCCATTAAGATGAAAATGAGCTTCTCCGAAAACAAAATGTTGGTAAACGTTGAAAATCGCTCAATCACCTGATTTACGAAATTAAGCCTCTGACTGGCATCTTGGGGCTTTAATTTTTGCACCAATTGAATTTTGTAGGGGTGCAGCTTTAGGTCTTTGTGCATAATGCGATGTAATGATGATCTATGCACATTTAAAGCACTTGCGCGCTTCCGAATTGAAAGGTTCGGGTCGTCACGAACAGACTGATTAATATTCTCCACGTTTTCTACCGTTCTTGATGACCTAGGTCGCCCGGATTTTGATTTATCCAGCGTTGTACCAGTCTCTTCAAACTTTTTAACCCAATGTCGAATGAGAGGAATGCTTGGTGCATCATTTAAGTGGCGAAAACCTCGAATACTGCAGAATTTTCTACGCGCTACAGTCGCCGAATCACCGTTTTTGTAAAACTCTCGCACGCATAACGCGCGGTCTGCTCCCGAGAAACGCTCCATAGCGACTAAATTCCCAAGAGCCAGGCTACCGATTGACATAACCCCCGCGCCCCTCGGATACGTTGCGTTCACGCAGTAAGCTAAATAAATATAAAATTTCTTTTTAGACACCTTGTATTTAAAACTTTAAAATTGTGATACATTTATAACATTTGATTTCTCTGTTTGTTGAAAAATAAAAATAAGGTAAACATAACCTGAAAATATAGAAGAAAGAAAAGAGATAAAAAATATTGATACATTTGCATGTTATGGTAATATTATAATATTTACTTTCTGCACCCATAATTATTTATGTATAAATATTGTCACAATTATGATTGTATGCTAATGTCCCAATTCCTTGAGCGGCCTTTAGGCCGTGTAGGTCGCGGTTGCTGACTTGCGGTTTTGGGAATTAAAGAATGTGCAAAGTGTTGCGTGTTTGTCAACGTAAGTTTTGAACTACTTTCTGATGTGTTGATAAACATTATTCAATTGTGCCGACTATGGTCTTTAATTGCTGCCAACAATTACACAAATGAATAATGTTTCCAAAACAATTGAGGTAGGACTTGACGTCATAGTGTCCTGGTTAACAGTTATAAAATGGTCTTAGGGAATAGAGTCGGCAGTCTGTTATTCATTGAGAGTCAGTTAGTTATTCATTCGACCATTTTTTGTGAGCACGCTACCCGGGAACCAGCCCAGCTGTTCAAGTCACCAACCCGAGATGTGAGTGCTGTCTACAGGGCTTCTCCACGTGTCCGCCTCGTGCGGATACCTGGTGTGGTTCGACCGATCCTGGAGAAGCCGGGGCAAGAACGGGACAACACCAGCAGCCATTTTCAGAATTAATTGTATTGTATTGTAAAATTATTATAATATAATAAATTTTGTAGAAAAGATGTCCGTTCTTGAATCCACCCCGTGACAATATTGTACATTTCCGCAATATAGATTTATTATATTTGATCGTTGTTCATTCACGATTCAACCATAATATTCTTTTCACACTAGAACTTTAAGATCGGATGTTAAAGTGAATGTATCTTTAAACGCTAATGTGAAACCGTATGGCCTAGTCTAAATACAAGCAATGTTTAAGACAGAGATCTGCGTCTTAAACATCGTCCGCATTGCCAACTTAATTTCTATTATAAAAAAATACTCCTTGAATTTGTGCTGTCAACATTTTATATTATCATAAACAAGAATACTGTATTATATCGACGTTATAAGAAGTTTATACTTATTGTTATAATAAAATTATTTATTTTTATAATGTGTTTAATAAAATTCAGAGCTACAATAATTAAGATAAAATGTATCGACTTACATGTTAATACAGGTTTAATATATTCTTTATTGTAGTGTCTTTATTGTAGAATGAAATGAAATATCCATATTTGTTTATAATAATTCAAAATGTGCGTAGGCGCAGACAGTTCAAAACTGGTAATTTTATGACGGTAACTTAAGGACAAAATTACTGTAGCTGATGACAGCACCAGAGATTTAAACATCAAGTGTGAAAGCATACCGATGTTAAACATCGGTGAACTTTAAGTTCACTCGTCTTAAAGTTCTAGTGTGAAAAGGGTATTACACATGTTTACATTAAATCCACACTTACACAAGCCAAATAGCTTCCCTTGTAGATAATTTTACAACATAATTTTAACCATAAGGTTAAAAAGTTAGAACTTAACGCTTGAGTTATAACCTGAGATACAGAATAAGAAACAAAGTTAAAATTTTAATGCCTAGTTAAAATGTTATTTTTTAACCACCATTTTTAACCTAATCTTTTTAACCATGAATAGACCCGAATATCAGTAGTTTATTTTATTTTAAATGCTATTTTAATTTATATTTTTGAATTTTTGATTGCCTACTGTCCTAATAATAAGATATTATTATATAGTTTTATTTTTGTAGATGACATGGTGGCGAAATTGTTTAATGAAGATCCTACATGTCTATCGAAATTTTTAGCTACACATCAAGATAAAATATCTTCAGGAATATACATGCTACATTTAAATTTGGTCTTAGAAAAAATTCCTGTACCCGATATGCTTTCAAACAATGGTAAGTGTATATTTGCTAAGTTCGCGTATGAAATTAATGCTAATCACTATAGCGTTGTAGTGAGCTTATGGTGCGATTATGGTCATTTCAGTTAAATATTTAAGCTCTTTAAATGTGAAGGTCACAGGCTTTAGCGTGAAGTGCAATTACGGTCACCATTTAACGTTAAATAAATCCTTAAATCTTTCTTTAAACTACAGCCAGATATATCTCTCCATAGCGCTAAATTTGAGGTTGTGTTTGACACTGGATCAGACTGTAACGTTTCCCGAAATTGCATTTAAAGTTAAACCTTTTTATTTACAAGAAAATTGAATTGATCCATGTTTTAGTTCATTTAATTGCCGAAGAAGATGACAACAGGTAATAAAAGATAAATTTATAAACATTATAAATTATCAAAAATATGTACTTTGTATTTTTAGGAACAATCTTCGCATAGAACGAAGATTTATAAGAGATATAGAAAATTTGAAATGGCTAATGAAAGTTTTAGAAATTTTTTTCGGCTGTCAAAAGAAATGATTTTCTACGAAATTTTGCAACGACTACATAATAGACAACCTACAAGGCAAGACGAACTTCCACTACATCTCAAAGTGTTAGGAACTATCAACTTTTTGGCAACTGGTTCTGACCAAAAAGCTGTGGGGAACTACATTTTTAATTGCATGAGCCAGAGTAGTTGAAGCAAAGCTATAAACCAAGTATGCAGGCTCATTACGAATCGCTTAAGCCATGTGTGTTATTTTGTATGAAAATTACCTATGAACATACATTTTTATGTTAAAATTATACTTTTACTATTTATTATTTTTGGATAAATATTGTAAACATGGTACAAGGTGTCTCAAAAGAAATTTTATATTTATTTAGCTTACTGCGTGAACGCAATGTATCCGAGGGGCGCGGAGGTTATGTCAATCGGTAGCCTGGCTCTTGGGAATGCAGTCGCTATGGAGCGTTTCTCGGGAGCAGACCGCGCGTTATTCGTGCGAGAGTTTTACAAAAACGGTGATTCGGCGACTGTGTCATAGATAGTCAATTTTATCTATGGTTCGAAATACCGGGCCTAAGCAAACTATCTTTTTATGGTTTCGACGACATGAGCCGTGCCTTGCTTAAATCATATTTATCTAACCGAAAACAGCTTATTTAATGGCTTGCTATTGCTACCAAACAAGTTGGCTTTTTTAAGTATTTTTTAATTTTTAACTGTGCAACATCTGGCGCTTAAGTAAAGGTGTCTCAAAACAAATTTTATATTTAGTGGATCGATTAAAAAAAAAGTAAGCCGTATATAGAAAAAATGTTTATTAATTATTAAAATACACTTTTTGGGGATTTATTTCTTAAAAATAATATCGTCTAAATGTAGACCCTCGCGTTCTCGGCACTCATTTAATCGAACAGTAAAATTACTTATGACGTCTCGGCAGGTGGACTCAGGGATGGCTGCCATTTCGTGACGGATATTTTCTTTCAAATGCGCCAGTGAAGTCGGTTTATTGGCGTAAACTTTAGATTTAAGATAACCCCATAGGAAAAAGTCCATAGGGGTTAAATCTGGACTGCGTGGAGGCCAATTTATGTCACCTCTCCGGGAGATCAATTTGCCTGAGAAAATTTCACGAACACGTGGCATAGACATATTGGACGTGTGTGAAGTTGCTCCGTCCTGTTGGAACCATGTTCTTTGGTTATAGCCAGGAAAGTTTTGCAGTTCAGGTTCCAAGAAGTTGTCTAACATCTCCACATAACGCTCTGAATTCACTGTAACTGCACGCCCCCTTTCGTCTTCAAAAAAGTAAGGGCCGATAATTCCTCGCACCTACATCGCAGCCCATACGGTCACTTTAGGCGAATGTAGGGGTTTCTGATGTTCGCGTTTCGGATTCGTTGCACTCCAGTAGCGGCAGTTCTGCTTATTTACGTGGCCATTAAGATGAAAATGAGCTTCATCCGAAAACAAAATGTTGGTAAACGTTGAAAATCGCTCAATCACCTGATTTACGAAATTAAGCCTCTGACTGGCATCTTGGGGCTTTAATTCTTGCACCAATTGATTTTGTAGTGGTGCAGCTTTAGGTCTTTGTGCATAATGCGATGTAATGATGATCTATGCACATTTAAAGCACTTGCGCGCTTCCGAATTGAAAGGTTCGGGTCGTCACGAACAGACTGATTAACATTCTCCACGTTTTCTACCGTTCTTGATGACCTAGGTCGCCCGGATTTTGATTTATCCAGCGTTGTACCAGTCCCTTCAAACTTTTTAACCCAATGTCGAATGAGAGGAATGCTTGGCGCATCATTTAAGTGGCGAAAACCTCGAATACTGCAGAATTTTCTACGCGCTACAGTCGCCGAATCACCGTTTTTGTAAAACTCTCGCACGCATAACGCGCGGTCTGCTCCCGAGAAACGCTCCATAGCGACTAAATTCCCAAGAGCCAGGCTACCGATTGACATAACCCCCGCGCCCCTCGGATACGTTGCGTTCACGCAGTAAGCTAAATAAATATAAAATTTCTTTTGAGACACCTGTATTTAGTTTTAGCTAAACTCATACTTAAGTGGGAACTGTGTAACCGGGCCTAACCAGCAAATACTAATGAACTTTTCTCAAATGCCACATTTTCATGTGAGATTCGAGAGTAGCACCCAAGCTCTCGAACTTGATCTGTACGTGGATTTACCCGTAAATTAATTTTTTTTTTTTTTTTTAGGGCCTGATGATATAACACAAAAATGTTTAAAAATGTTTCGTGGTTGCTATCGTTATGATCCAAATGTTGGACAATGTCTTACGGGGAAAATACTAGCAGCAATGCAAATGGCGATTTCTAGTGGAAACATTATTTCATCATTTGATCCGTTATATATTAAAGAATGGACACGCGATAATGACTATGGTACTTTACAAATTAAAGACCTAATAATAATTGGAAACCGAAATTCTCTGGTTGAGAAAATTACGTAAGTTATTTGTTTTATTTTAAGGGTAGCCGTAAGATTAAAAAAAAAGTGTGTGGTTAGGACCCATTGAATAAAAATAGTAAACATAGATAAAGAAGGAAATATAATCTGTCTCAATTTGTAATACGAAACTAAATCTGGTTACTTTGGTGACTGTTGTGGTGTAAATAGACTTTTTTGTAACCATGTAAACTTGTAAATCTGGCTTTTACATTTTTGATAAAGTTTCATTATACTGAGGTTATATTCATTCAAAAACTACGTGTCAGATACCAAATTGACATGTCAAATTTGTGATTGACATGTCTAATATTTTGAATTATATACAAATATTTATTTCATCTTATTTCGCTTATTCATAATTTCTGTTCTGGTTGTATAAAATATATTTCAAATACTTGTCAATTTGTGTTTTATACAATTTGTGTTAGTAAGTTGACATATACGTAATTTAATGTCAATTATGAATTGTCAAATATTTTGAAAGGTGTTACTTCAGAATTACCACCCTAAGATGATATTTTAAATATACAACATAAAAAATGAAGTTTTCCTGTTAGTTTCGTATTACAAAATGAGACAGATAATAGATGCGAAACTGCCGTTATATTTTTTGAAACTAAATTAGCGCTGTAGTTGTTGGGTTATGGAACTAAAATTGGTAGGGGAGGAAAGGGTTGGGTTTTCGCGGGTATTTCAAATGCTTCAGTGGATATAGTTGTAAGCATAATTAAATGTTATTATTAAATGAAACAATTGTTATAATTTATTTTGTCTATTTTTAATATTATTAACGACAACAATATTAAAAATAGACAAAATAAATCATAACAATTGTATCATTTAATAATAACATTTAATTATGTTTACAATTAAGAACAAGCAGTTAGGAATTATACAGAAACAGAAAAACAATAACTAGCAGAAATAATTATTTATTAAGTAGACTAACATATAACATAATATTTACTAATACTTAATATTTATGGACACTTCCATGGACAAGCCATCCAATTTTGGATTTCCAATGTTCCTCATCCACGTTTTATACAATTCTGGAGTCACACGTGTTTTCGGGTTTGAAAAGCGATATTTTGTAGGTTCACTACTATCACACCCCAAAACAAAGCATTTAACACCCATTTTCCAAATTAAACAATGAAATTACAAAATTACCCAGCAAACATTTTTATACGGGCCAGTACTGGTAAAGCACATACTGCCCGGCATTGAAAGTAATGGGCCAGTACCCCGGTGTCCCCGTGGCCGTTACTGGCCCATTGATGTATCAGTTGCCGGCCCAGCAACGGTAAAGTGCAAAATAATCGCATTAGTTGCAAGATTTATTTCTGATGGTTTTAAGTAAAAAGTATGAGTGAAGAAGAGTGCTTATAAAATGCTGGTAAAGTACTTCGTATAGGCGGAATGCGAAATACAAATGTGAAGTACATTATTAATACTGGCGTTGCACTTACTTTTGGTGCCAGTAATTTACCAGCATAAAAGCAGTTAGCCGGAATTCGGCCGTTAGTTGAATGTTTGCTGGGTACAGAAGACGATTTTGACACTAATTACAGATTTTGACGCTAATGACAGAAGCCGTAACAGGCAACATCCTATCATGCGCGTAGCTATAGCGACTGGGGCGCTATTCGTGTTGGGTTATGGAACGTAATATGGTTTTCGTTTTGCCATTAGAGTTTCACCCCCCTGATACTAAAGGAATGAGGCTTTAAGAATTTTTACATACAAATTTTTGTGACCGAAATGATGTCACTCCAACGACCACAATTGCTTCCAGTATTTTGTTGTTTTCGTATTAACCCATTAGAGTACGTTCAGGATAACTTCATGCCAGGGCATCATAAAATACGTCATCAATGCTGCGCGAGAAAACAGCTGATTACATAGACGTACATAAGGGTTTCTGCCTTGTCAATTGTTGTGAATACCAAACAAACAAAATCATGTATTTGAAATTAATTTTTGTTCTCGTTTTAGTACACGGCATACCTGAAAACGTACGAGAAATAAATAATTATATATTTTTGTGTATAAATGTATCAATTTCACTCTGTAGATGTAAATTATATATAAAGCCCTATGTAACAGTTTTTAATTATTGTAATTGAAGTAAAAGTGAAAAAAAGGAAATGGATGTGGATATATAGGTCATATTATAAAAAGAGAATAAAATAAGATCACCACACAAACATTTGATTGAAACCCGCAACCCAGAAAATGAGCAGTCGTAGCATAACAATCTACTAATTTTAAAAAAGCAAGTATAGTGTAACAAATTAAGCGAACAAAGAAGCGAAATCTTGGAATAAAGTTAAAACACTTCCCCAGAATAGGGTTGGTTGGAGCCCTCTGTACCCATGCAGTATAACGAACATTATATATGTAACAGTTTGTATATTGATAAATTCCATTTTAATAATTTTCTGTATATAATCTGAGACATTTTTCATAAATTTTTCTTAAATTTAGCGACATTGTTTATGATTTCTCTCGCTTGGCTCCGAATTGGCATACCTTGGAAGCCCAATCTTTTTTTTTTTGGCGTCATTTTCACAAATAACAATAATAATAACACACAAATATAACAACAAAAAAATACCAACTACAAAATTTAAAAAAGAAAACAAAAACGGAATTAAGCAATTAAAATCGAAATATACGCATAGTCAAGAACAGATCAAAGTAAGTGACGCCACTGAAATGTATAAAACCAATTGTCGGTAATGACATGGACGAAATTTGGTTTCTGCGCAACCCAGTCGGTAATATAGACCTGGCATGAAGTTATCCTGAACATACTCTAATACCCAACAAAACAAACTTTACAATTTTTAGGATTTTGTAAGTATGACAAAAAAACCCTTATACCGTCATTTTGTCGTCTGTCTGTCTGTCTGTCTGTCTGTTCGGTAAAAATTGTAGCCAAACGGCTAAACCTAGAAAGTTGAAATTTGGCATGCTTATGCAACTCTATGACCCGCACATAGGAAAAATACCAAAACATCTAAAAAACATATCCCCTTAAAAATATAAACAAAGATGTGCTCATCAAAAAAAATAAATAAATAAATAAATTTTGAGTAGGGTATCAAATGAAAGCCCTTAGTACGTGGATTAATGATCAACATTTTATTTTTGCAAAATAAATTATTTTGACGTGATTTTTGTAAAACTTGTACAAAAAAACATTTATCCCACACCCTGTAGCTCAGATGGTTTAAACTAAAAATCTGAAAAAATTCTGAGTAATGTACATTTGTGTCAACCGGAATAGTAAAACAGGAATTTTTGTTCAGATTATGTTTTCGGAAAATACCGCATTTTTTGTGTTTTTTGCTTGACCATGTAAAATATTTAATAACTTATGTGACACAGTAAATCAGTATACTTTACTGTGTTATGTTACTGTGTTAAACTTATGTAATCAGTAAAGATAGTGTAATCAAAGCGTTCTCGCTTTCTAATATGTAAACTAGGGTTCGCTCAAGACAATTTTATTTTTTCTGTTTTTTTTTCGTATTTTTATTTTGTTTAAATTATTTCTTCAAAAATCTAGTTACATTTGGGCAAATATTGCATTTAATTTTTAAAAGCGTAAAACCAGTGGAAAATGTTGAAATTGAATACACGAAATCATAGGTGGGGAGCTTATGAGTTAAAACAACCAATGGAAGCCATAAGCGCAATTTTCAAAATCTTAATGAACCTTGCTACATAAAAAAATACTGCACATATTTAGAAACCTAAATAATGGTATTAGGTACTCGAATTAAGATTAACAAAAAAATATTTTAAAATAAAATTTGTTTTGGCATCCCAAATAATCATCATTCACTTACTAAATACCTGCGAAACAATGAACAAAAACCATTGATACAAAAATTTAATATAAACTATAATTCTTTTTTTCCAGATTTGATCCATATACGTTGTCAGGACAAATTAAAATAATAAATCCTAAACTCAGACTGTCGACAAATGCGAATTTTATTCCTAAGAAAAAAACACCACATTTTCAGGCAGTTCAAAGTGAAGCTATATTCAACAGCATGCAGAGTAAGTTACACAACACTGCCCACAATAGCCAAGAAAACACGAGTCGTCTTTTTGCTGGAAACTATCCGCGGTAGACAAAGTCCGCAAAAATGTGTGTGAAAAGCGTGATCCAGTTCCTTTATACTTAGTGGCGGCTCCTCATGAAGAGCCAAGGAACCATTGCTCTACCATTGCAAAATTATGGCAACACCAGCACAAATCAACCTTTTTATATAAATAAAAGAAAAACCTTTTTATTTACTGACTGTTTATTTATCTATAAATAATAATACACTACTTTTTATTTATATTACCAGGTTGATCCTTCAATTCTGCAAAATCAGTTATTTTCCTAGATCACTCTGATCGCATATATCAGCGTTTCCCAACATTTTTTGGCTCGTGTACCACTTGGTAGTACAGTCTGTTTCAAACGCTTAGGCGGAACTAAATGGGAATTTCGTTCTTTTAGGTTGTCACGACAAGGGACCTTGCTTGGGTTATTTCATTTTTCACGTTGCAATGTCAAAATTTAAAATTACAACAATGAAACCATGGAAACGATTCACCTATGTCATAATTAAATTACAGTCTGTTCCAAACGGTTAAGCGGAACTAAATTTTGCAATCTAGTTACTTTCATCGTTTAAATCGTGCTTTTCGACCGTTTTGTTTAAGCTTTGTAAATCATACTTACAATACACATTTTTTGTTAAGGTTAATATCATTTTAAATTGTCATTTTCTTTATATTTTGATTTTTTGTGTCATTCTTAATACAAATATCCCATTTATTAATTTTTTTGTCATTAAAATATATTAAAAAAATAATTTAATTTTGACATAGGTAATTCGTTTCCATGGTTTCATTGTTGTAATTTTAAATTTTGACATTGCAACGTGAAAAATGAAATAACCCAAGCAAGCTCCCTTGTCGTGACAACCTAAAAGAACGAAATTCCCATTTAGTTCCGCCTAAGCGTTTGAAACAGACTGTATTTTTTTAATATATTTTAATGACAAAAAAAATAATAAATGGGAAATTTGTATTAAGAATGACACAAAAAATCAAAATATAAAGAAAATGACAATTTAAAATGATATTAACCTTAACAAAAAATGTGTATTGTAAGTATGATTTACAAAGCTTAAACAAAACGGTCGAAAAGCACGATTTAAACGATGAAAGTAACTAGATTGCAAAATTTAGTTCCGCTTAACCGTTTGGAACAGACTGTACATCACGCTAAATTGTACCACTTCGTAAAAATGATTGTATTTCGTATATTTATTTACTTAGTAGATATAATAGTAGATAGAAACGAAATATGACAAAATAGAAGATTCTACTATTTTGTCATATTTCGTTTACAGTCTGTTCCAAACGGTTAAGCGGAACTAGATTTTGCAATCTAGTTACTTTCATCGTTTAAATCGTGCCTTTCGGCCGTTTTGTTTAAGCATTGTAAATCATACTTACAATAAACATTTTTTGGTTAAGGTTAATATCATTTTAAAATGTCATTTTCTTTATATTTTGATTTTTTGTGTCATTCTTAATACAAATTTCCCATTTATTTATTTTTTTGTCATTAAAATATAAAAAAAAATATTTAATTTTGACATATGTAATTCGTTTCCATGGTTTCATTGTTGGAATTTTAAATTTTGACATCCCAACGTAAAAAATGAAATAACCCAAGCAAGGTCCCTTCTCGTGACAACCTAAAAGAACTAAATTCCCATTTAGTTCCGCTTAACCGTTTGGAACAGACTGTACTAATAAATGGTTTTAATAAAAACACAGAATTATAAAAAACCAATTAATATATTTTTATTATTATAATCAAATATTTTTATAAAATAAATTTAATGAGATCCATGTGCTTGTTTCGAAGAACATAATTTTTTGAAATTTATTTCAAAAGATGCTAGGTATACTCTTAAGTCTACAGCTGCGTTCAATTTGTTTCGATACTTATTTTTTTTTTTTTTAAATATATGAAGAAAAAGCTTTTTCTACTAATTCCGTACTAGTACTGTCCATCTGTCGGACAGTACTAATACTGTCTAATTATTTCGTGGCCGGGCGTGAAAGATGCGCGTGAAATTTGTAGTGGGGATTATAACTTTGGCGAATTGCATTATTTCCTACACACGCTATTACAGTAAAGTGCATAAGTGCAACATTCAAAATATATGAAATATTTAAAATCATGGAGACAAAAAGCAAACTAGGTGGACGTGCTATTAATAGTCAAAAATTTTACATTGTTATGTAAGTATATTTAGCGGGAAAACATCTGTATTACATTATTACATAGAATGTAAGCCTTTATTGTTTACAATCTACTTGAAATTGCTGGAGTTTGGAAAAAGACGCGAGACGGGGGTGCCTGGCCAATAAACAAGTCGACAAACTGAACGTCAAATGCAGTAATCACTTAAATCAAGCAGCTGCGTTTCTATAGTTTTGTTGTTCGACTGTGATGGGAGGAACTTGTGTTTATAGACATACCTAACTGATGAATATAATGCACACGTGTAAGAATGTGAACTTGTTTCTCTGACTGTACTCTATATCTGACCTGTCTTTCATAGTGCCGTCTCTGTGCGCACTATAAGACACGGCCGGCCACGAAATATATGTCGGACAGTAAACGGTGATAATTATTTAAGAGCTTTCTCAGAAAGTTCTTCATATTCTTTATCAATGTTTAACCAAAAAATTAATTAGATCGTGTCGTTTGAATTCTACTTGTAAAGTTCTGTCACATGATAATTGTATTAAATTTTCTTTATCTTTTACTGATAATGATGTAGCTTTTTCTAAATTTTCTTCATAGAAGGGGTTTGAAATCCAATTATCATTTGTGTTTTCGGTTTTTGGAATATACTCCATGAAAGACAATTTTAATCCTGTTAAATGTGCTATTATATTTTCTCATATATCTTGAGATAGACTAACCTTATTTTCAAACAAAAAAATATGAGTTTTGAATACTTCCGGTTGATTGTTTTCGATACACTGTTTCCAAAAATCTAATTTCTTAATCATACTTTCAATTTTATCATTAACATTAAAGATCGTTATCGAGTTGTTCTGAAGTGTTATTTTTTTTATGTCCGCCATTATTGATTATTTTTCGTGTACCGCCAACCAGCAACTCGCGTACCACCAGTGGTACGCGTACCACAGGTTGGGAAATGCTGGCATATATTACACAGCCCTTAGGCATTTAAATGCTCTTCAAATCTAAATAAATAATTTGTGATTTTAGGTGGCGTTGTTATGGATTTCCGTTATCAATTTAAATCCTATGAGGTAGGCGGAGTGGAATTTTTTACCATCGATTCTTTATCTTTGGGAGAAGAAACATCTATAAACTCTACCAATTTTCAGATTCAATACTTAGATCCAAATCGTCAAAAACTAGGTAAATATCATAATTTAAAATGCATTCTTACTAGTTAACACACTTTAGGGTGTATACTCTAAGAACGGGTCTATTCTCTAAGCATGATGTTAAAATCTTAGCGTCTGAAACTGACGTTAATTTTTTTAACACCATTTTTAACCTAAATGCTATTCGCTAAACATATATGTGTTAATATTTTATCGCGGAGACGTTAAAATAGCCAGTTAACGTTCTACAATAAGCGCCTACCGAAACGGTGGCATTAAAAGCTAACGCTAGTGTTTAGTTTGCAAAAATGGCTGATCCTATTTCAGTAAATGTCATGTTATTTAAAAAAAAAAATTAATAAAACACAAGACGGCAGGAATATTAATCAACTTTCTATTACTTTTTAAAGTGAATTCTTTACAGTAGAGATAAGAATGACACTTCATAATTTTTGTTATACAACTAACCCAGACGCAAGTTCAAGTAATTGTATAGAAAGGAAGTAAATGGAGTATTGGAGAGCAGTTTTGGTTTTTGTTGAGACACAGACCTTAAAATTATAATCCTCTGAAAACTACAAAACTTCACTTATCACTCCGCCGTGTTTCAAAATATCTCAGTACATTTTAATGGTGTATTATTTGAAGAAACAATTGATGAGATTGATAATGACGATCACAACAGTGTTATTCCAGAGTAGAAATAGCGTAATAAATCAAATTTAATAATTAATATCACCGAACACATTTTTAAAAATAGAATGAACATATAATTCACATATTATTAAAAAAATAGATAAACTGTTATAATACAATGTAGCATATAAATTGACTAAACAAAAGTTGAATAAAGTTATATTTTTATTTAATACACTGTGGAAACCAGTTATAATGTGTATCACAGGACCAAACATTTCTGTTCCATTTTTAAAATAAATTTCGCCACTGAATATTTAATTCAACACCGAAATATTAGGTTAAGATTCTCTTCGCATTTGACTAAATAAATACTCCTGTTAAAATTCAACGTAACAGCGCATGCGCGTGCAGTTAATATTAGCCTCTCTACAGGGTGAATTAGCGCCTCGCGTTAACAAATATTGTATTAACGCTTACCTTAACAAATGCTCATACAGAATAGCATTTTTGGATAATGACGTTAGACATGGAGTTAAAATAAAAATATTAACCAGACGCTAATTTTAACGCATTTCTTACAGAATACACCCAGGAATGCGTTAAAATTAGCGTCAGGTTAAAATTTTTATTTTAACATCATGTCTAACGCCTTTATCAAAAAATGATATTTTGTAAGAGCATTAGTTAAGGTAAGCGTTAATATCATATATGTTAACTTGAGGTGTTAACATACCTTATGAAGAGGCTATATTTTTGCATGCGCATTAGTTACTACGTTGAGTTTTAACGTTTTTGACAACTGTCAAATACCAAGAAAACCTTTACCAAATATTTCGATGTAAATTTAAATATGTATATATAAAAAAATATTTTTTATGTATATTTTTTTTATATTTTTATTTGCGCAATATGTTTTTTTTTTCTCAATATTCTTGTTACATGTGGGGCATAGAGTCAAATTTCAATTCACTAGATCCAGAAATTGTGCCACAATTTCTACCGAACAGACATAGAGACTCATAAGTAGAGCCCTGCGCGGATAAGCTTTTCTATATCCGCATCCGATCCGCATCCGCACATCCATGATCCGCATCCGATGCGCATCCGCAGCTTTTGTAAATAACAAATCCGCAACCGATCCGCATGCGCAAAAATATCCGCACTATCCGCACTACAGGTTTTGCTGTCAGTTTGGAAAGAACTAACATATTTCGCCTGTTTAGGTAATCTCTGCTCTAAAACGCTACTGAAAATTTTTGGATTTACCAGCTTATTTATTACTAACCTAACCTAAGGTACCCCAAAAGTTTTAAGGCCTAGATGCGCTAATAACTTATTTAAATCTAGAGAGAGATAACAATTTTGTGGGGCCTAAGCGTTCTTTTTCGTATGGAGTAAGTGGCGTACTGCTTTTTTTAATATTGAATTTTTAAAAAAATCAGAAAAGTTACTTGATAGAAGGTGCTTCATATTTTTAGGATCAAGTAATTCTCTTACGCCATTTCGCGCATGAGTTAGGTGTTGCAAGTTTTTCAAATAGCAACATGTGTCATTTTTCAAAATTTTGGGATCTGCAAGACTTTTTACTTCGGGTAGTATAAAAAAATTGGCAGGTTACATAATAAAATTTTCGAGAAAAAATTATGTAGGTAAATTTTGATATTTAAATAAAACTTACTAATCAGTTTTATGTAAAAAAAAAACCTTTATCAGATTTAAAAGCCAGAATTAGAGCAGAGGTAGGAAGAATTACGTCGAAAGTGTACCAGGAAACTTTTGTCCAAAATATTATTTTCTATAATATATTCAATAATGAAAAGAAAGTTAAGTTGATTGTCTCAACTCAGTCTTGATCATGGACAATTGTCTTAATAAAAATAACATAAAGTGAGATTGAATGCTACAAAATATCATGTATATACAGACAACCGAAAATAACCGAGGATTGCGTAGTCAGAACACAATTGCTTGTTTCTCCGAAAGTAACCGAAGATTTAATGTTCACCCCCCCCCCCCCCAGACGCCAGTGGCTTCTAGACTACAATTCTGATGTTTAGTCGCAGACTTTGTGGTCCCAAAAAAGCCTCCTTCAGTTTATATCAAGTTTTATTAATATGTGTTTTATTGTTTTCAGTTGAACAAATTACCAGAGGATATAATGGTAATTCTGTACCGTCCATAGATTATCTAAAAATATTTATATTTAAATATGTGACCGAGGTATACAAGGATTATTTTAACTCCATACTCCAAAATTATCCAACTGCAGGTTATCTGTTGTAGTACGTGAATAATTTGAAATATAGGTTTTTAATTTTTCAATTATATCATAAATTATAAACTTAGTTTTACAAGTTGATGATATGAATAGGTGAAGACGATTTTTACCGACCGCCAACATCTACAATCAAAATCAAGAAGCCTTTATGTTAATGTCAGTGGAGAAGGATATTTTAAATGAAATAGATTTAGATGATGTCATTAATATTGTTGTTTAACAGAGCTAACTTCTAAATGAAAAATTAATGTTGTAGATTTGTGGTTATTGTGATTTTTTGTCATTATGTATTTTGAATATATTTAAATATATGTAGAAAAACAATATATTTTTACCGACCGCCAACATATATAAGGGAGGTATTGTGATCATACCGATTTTGACGTTTCGAGATTTCGATGGATCTCCACGAATTGAGGTCCCTACATAATGTTTTGACTATTTTTAGCATGTCTGTCTGTCCGTCCGTCCGTCCGTCCGTCCGTCCGTCCGTCTGTCTATCTGTCTGTCCGTCCGTCCGTCCGTCCGTCCATCCGTCCGTCCGTCCGTCTGTCTGTGTACATGTGCAGAGCAAATTCGGCTGAAAGTATTTTTATAAAACTTCATATTTAGGCTTCTGCCATCAATGGCACAAGTTGATCAACTTTTGGAAAAAATCGAATGACTAGAAAGGAGAGTTTACTCGTGTCGATTTTAAGATTTTTGCGAATATTTCACAACAGAAATATATTTCGAAAAAAATTATTCAACAAAAGTTGCTATAAAAGCAATAACTAATAACTTTTATTTGAGACATTTTTTGCTAAAACGAAAAAAAAAAATGAAAAAATGTTCCCTAATAGTTTTAGGTCATTACGGACCAAACATTAATTTTTTCTAGACAAAATAAGATGTGAGAATTCCAAAAATTTAAACCTCAAGTCTATCTCTTACCTTTTTTGAGATAAGATTTTTTTTTAAATTCCATTAAAATCAAAATTTTCCCTAATAGTTTTAGATCATTACGGACCAAACATTAATTTTTTCTAGACAAAACAAGGTGTGAGAATTCCAAAAATTCAAACCTCAAGTCTCTATTTCTTACCTTTTATGAGATATGAATTTTTTAAAATTCCAAAAAAAAATCAAAATTTTCCCTAATAGTTTTAGGTCATTAAGGACCAAACATTATATTTTTCTAGACAAAACAAGGTGTGAGAATTCCAAAAATTCAAATCTCAAATCTCTATGTCTTACCTTTTTTGAGATATGAATTTTTAAAATTACAAAAAAATCTAAATTTTCAATAGTTTTTAGGTCATTACGGACCAAACATTAATTTTTTCTAGACAAAACAAGGTGTGAGAATTCCAAAAATTCAAACCTCAAATCTCTATGTCTTACCTTTTTTGAGATATGAAATTTTAAAATTACAAAAAAATCAAATCTTTCAATAGTTTTAGGTCATTACGGACCAAACATTAATTTTTTCTAGACAAATCAAGGTGTGAGAATTCCAAAAATTCAAACCTCAAATCTCGAGGTCTTACCTTTTTTGAAATATGAATTTTTTAAATTACAAAAAAATCAAAATTTTCAATAGTTTTAGATCATTACGGACCAAACATTAATTTTTTCTAGACAAAACAAGGTGTGAGAATTCCAAAAATTCAAACCTCAAATCTCTATGTCTTACCTTTTTTGAGATATGAAATTTTAAAATTACAAAAAAATCAAATCTTTCAATAGTTTTTAGGTCATTACGGACCAAACATTAATTTTTTCTAGACAAATCAAGGTGTGAGAATTCCAAAAATTCAAACCTCAAATCTCTATGTCTTACCTTTTTTGAAATATGAATTTTTTAAATTACAAAAAAATCAAAATTTTCAATAGTTTTAGATCATTACGGACCAAACATTAATTTTTTCTAAACAAAACAAGGTATGAGAATTCCATAAATTCAAACTTCAAATCTCTGTCTTACCTTTTTTGAAATATGAATTTTTAAAATTACAAAATAAATCAAAATTTTCAGTAGTTTTATGTCATTACGGACCAAACATTAATTTTTTCTAGACAAAAAAAGGTGTAAGAATTCCAAAAATTCAAACCTCAAGTCTCTACCTCCTACCATTTTTGAGATATGAATTTTTGAAATTTACAAAATAAAATCAAAATTTTACCGATTAGTTTTAGGTCATTACGGACCAAATGTTACAAAAAAAACATCGTAAAACTAAATTTTTTAAATATTTAAACCTTAGGTCTCTATTTCTTACCATTTTTGAGATATAGTTTTTGATTTAATACCCAAATTTCCAAAAATAACTACACTTTCACGAGACCCAATATATTCAATGTTAAAATACGTACAAAAAATAACTTAGAATTTATAAGAAAGACATTTTAATGTTATCTCGACGTTTTTTAAACACAAATGAATTAGTATGGGATTAAAAAAATAATTAATCCTCTTAAATAAGTTGATAAGGAAATTTTATTTTTATTTCATTAGCAGGAATTACGTAAACATTTATGCGACGAAACATGTTTATCTGAAAAAATATATAAACTGTGAATTTTCATAGTTTACAGGATTTCGTAGGCAGGGCTGATATTAAAAATATTTGAGAAGATAACATTCAAAATATGAATTATCACAGTAATACAGTTTTGAAATTATTGTAGAAAACATTACAAACCAATTTGCAACAAGTTTGAAACCTAATTTTACGACCTACTTATTTTTAAGGTCCCAAACAATTAATTCAAATATGTTATTAAAATTTTAAAGCACTAAATTACGAATAATCGATATTTAAATTTGACAAAAATCACGTTTTGCATGAACTAAGTGGACAAATAATGGTTTAAATTGACAAAATAAGGATTAAATTTGATTTGAATGTTTATTATAATGTTTATATGTTTATATTTGTTAATATGGATCTTACTAGCATTAGCTAAATAAATAAACTATTATTATTATTATTATTATTATTATTATATGTAGCCAATTGTGCTATTTAATAAATATTATATTATTACTAATTATTAACAAACATAGGTTTACATTATTTTATTTATTATTTTTTTAATATGATTATGTATTTATCATTTTTTTAAATATGGAAATGCCAACTTTAATTTTCCAAACAATCATATCTCAAAAACGGTAAGAGATAGAGACCTGCGGTTTGAATTTTTGAAATCCTCAGACTTTAAATAGTTTAGCAAAAATTGAAGATTTAGTGGCTAGCACACCACTTTATTAATAGGCCATCAAATAAAATTGTCGAAAAGTACCAAAAATTGAAAATTAAAAAATTGATGTGAAGTGTGAATTTTCACACATTTCAGGGTTTCGCACATTTTAGTAAGTGAATGATGATTATTGGCTAATACCATTATTCAGGTTTCTAAATATGTACAGTATTTTTTTCTTGTTTTTTTATATAGCAAGGTTCATTAAGATTTTGAAAATTGCATAACCCCGCCCAGCCTGTCTCAATTTTTTATACTTACATGTAACGTTTACATGGTCATGATAAATAATATCTCTGTTAGAAAATATTAGGCCAAGTTATTTCTACTCTGCTGCTAGAATGTATTTTATACAAGTACTTTATGATGGCGGTCGGTCCTGTGGTGGCCCCAGCTGATTTTTTAGAGTTAAAGTAGTTTTGCGTTTTGAGAAACTTATTTGCAATTTCATTGTTGGAAAGTGATATGCAAAAATTTTTTGATAATTTTATAAAATTATGAGCCTGTGAATTTATTTTATTTGTATCAATGTACAAGGTGTCTCAAAAGAAATGTTATATTTAGTGGATCGATTAAAAAAAAAGTAAGCCGTATATAGAAAAAATGTTTATTAATGATTAAAATACACTTTTTGGGGATTTATTTCTTAAAAATAATATCGTCTAAATGTAGACCCTCGCGTTCTCGGCACTCATTTAATCGAACAGTAAAATTACTTATGACGTCTCGGCAGGTGGACTCAGGGATGGCTGCCATTTCGTGACGGATATTTTCTTTCAAATGCGCCAGTGAAGTCGGTTTATTGGCGTAAACTTTAGATTTATGATAACCCCATAGGAAAAAGTCCATAGGGGTTAAATCTGGACTGCGTGGAGGCCAATTTATGTCACCTCTCCGGGAGATCAATTTTCCTGAGAAAATTTCACGAACACGTGGCAGAGACATATTGGACGTGTGTGAAGTTGCTCCGTCCTGTTGGAACCATGTTCTTTGGTTATAGCCAGGAAAGTTTTGCAGTTCAGGTACCAAGAAGTTGTCTAACATCTCCACATAACGCTCTGAATTCACTGTAACTGCACGCCCCCTTTCGTCTTCAAAAAAGTAAGGGTCGATAATCCCCGCGCCGACATCGCAGCCCATACGGTCACTTTAGGCGAATGTAGGGGTTTCTGATGTTTGCGTTTCGGATTCGTTGCACTCCAGTAGCGGCAGTTCTGCTTATTTACGTGGCCATTAAGATGAAAATGAGCTTCATCCGAAAACAAAATGTTGGTAAACGTTGAAAATCGCTCAATCACCTGATTTACGAAATTAAGCCTCTGACTGGCATCTTGGGGCTTTAATTCTTGCACCAATTGAATTTTGTAGGGGTGCAGCTTTAGGTCTTTGTGCATAATGCGATGTAATGATGATCTATGCACATTTAAAGCACTTGCGCGCTTCCGAATTGAAAGGTTCGGGTGGTCACGAACAGACTGATTAACATTCTCCACGTTTTCTACCGTTCTTGATGATCTAGGTCGCCCGGATTTTGATTTATCCAGCGTTGTACCAGTCTCTTCAAACTTTTTAACCCAATGTCGAATGAGAGGAATGCTTGGCGCATCATTTAAGTGGCGAAAACCTCGAATACTGCAGAATTTTCTACGCGCTACAGTTGCCGAATCGCCGTTTTTGTAAAACTCTCGCACGAATATCGCGCGGTCTGCTCCCGAGAAACGCTCCATAGCGACTCAATTCCCAAGAGCCAGGCTACCGATTGACATAACCCCCGCGCCCCTCGGATACGTTGCGTTCACGCAGTAAGCTAAATAAATATAAAATTTCTTTTGAGACACCTTATATTAGATGTTATAAAACTAAAAACTTTTTATTTTGGACTAGTGCAATCTGTCTTTCAGTATGGTATTCTGTTCTGGGGTGGAACAGCCAAGGTTCATATTAAACAGCTTATAATATTGCAAAAAAGATTCATAAAAATAATATACAACAAACCTATCAGATATCCGTCAACCGTATTATTTAGCGAAACTAATGTACTAAACTTGACTCAGTTATACATATTTGCTATAGCTTCGCATATTATAAAAAAATCCCGGCTCTATTTTGTTTCTAAGTCATTCTTATCCCACCAGACACATGATAGCACACCAGGCCGTCCCGAAGTTGTTTCGGAAAACAAAGACAAAATGCTATTATACTTTTTTTGCCAGCAAAATCTACAATAATCTTAGCATATATTTAAATCAAAATAATATTAATGTAACTATTCAGAATTATAAAAAAAGATTAAAAAAATGGGTTTCGCAACTGAGCCTTAATGTAATTTAAGGAATGCTTGACATTGCTTAGATTCTATATTACTTCTATATTACTGGATTTTTAATACTGTATTTTGTATTGCAATACTGTAATAACGATTTATTTTCTGTACCCTTCTGTACATGTTCATTATATTATTATTATAATCGATAATTTAAGTTCCTAGGAATTATCCTAGCTAACCTGATAATGACATTAGCGCAAGCTCCTAAATTTGGTTCTGAAGGTAATCTGTAATATTTGTTATTTTCTTGACCAGAATATACTTCAAAGCGGTAAGCAAATCCACTTACCTCACAAAGGACGAATAATTTGAAACCCCATTTATGAGGTTTCATTGGCATGTATTGTTTCATAAAATGACGAATTTTTGTAGAGCACAATTGTTCGTCAATAGACATGCTTCAAGAGGAATTTTCGAAAAAACATCATTGAAATGATCTATTATTATAGGTCTTACTTTATGAAGCCTATCATGAATTTCATGATCTCTTGGTAAGTGGGCAATATTGTCGTTAAAATGCAAAAACTGTCGTATCTTCTCAAATCTGGATAGTGCCATGGCTTTTGTTATTACATAAGCCTCATGGCTTTTGGGGTTGGCCCCATGAAACGGTGGCAGGATTCATCGACCAGATGGTAGGGTCGACGTTACCCCCAATTAGTTCCTGCCGTGGTAACACTGTGATAGCGATCCGGAGGGAAAGGGCGCTAAGCCTTTTCGGTCAAAAGACCGCCGTACCCCGTTATTATTATAGAAGGGGGGTTTGTAGTCTCGCCAGTACCGTTCAGGTTTGCCCGCAACGTGTTCGGCACAGACGAGACGCTCTTCTCTAACCTTCACGAGAAGGTCGAGAGAGCTTTTTCCCAGCAATCGGTCGCATCCCAAACCCTGGCGATATGCGACCGATGGGCTCACACCAGATCCAGCGTCCGCACAATGCGAAGCGATCCGAGCAGCACTGCTTTTATTATTATTATTATTATTATTATTATTATTATTATTATTATTGTATGTATGTATGTATGGAGCTATGGAAGGTAATGGAAAGGAAGGAGATAGGAAAGAAGTTGATAATGAGGATAAAGGAAATATACAAGGGGACGAGCTGCAAGGTGAGGGTAGGCGAGGAAGAGACGGAAAGTTTTTGGGTGAATAAGCGGGTGAGACAGAGTTGTCCGCTGAGCCCGACCTTGTTCAACATATATGTAGCGGATTTAGAAGGGACTATGAGGAAGGGACAAGATGGGGTGGTAGTAGGGAAGATGAAATTGTGGACATTGGGGTACGTGGACGATATTGTATTGATAGCAGAGGAGGAACATGAGCTTAAGAGAATGATTGAAAGGGCGGATAAATATTTCAAAAGGAAAAAATTAGAAGTAAACAGGGATAAGACGAAGGTAATGGTATTCGGTAAAGGAGGAGGAAGAAGAAAGAAGATAAAATGGGAATGGGGTGGCAGAGAAATAGAAGAGGTGAAGAGTATAAAATACGTAGGTTATATACTAACGAGGAACAATGGGGCTGAACTACACATAAGGGAAAGAGTAAAGAAGGCAAGGATAGTCATGGGGAAGCTGTGGAGTATAGGAGAGAGAAAGTTTAGCGACGATATTAGATGGAGATTGATGTTGTTTGACGCCGTGGTGAAAAACATCCTGCTATATGGGGTGGAAATTTGGGGATGGAAGGAATGGAAGAAGATAGAACGAGTACAGGAGAGGTCTTTAAGATTGGATCTTAGGGGTAGATAGAACGACACTAGGGTACATTGTACGAGAGGAACTGAAAAGGGATAAGATGAAAGTGGGTACAGGAAGGAGGGCGGTTAAGTACGAAGAGAAAGTTAGAATAGAAATAGACAAAAAAATAATGAGAGAATGCTGGGAAGAAAGAGCCAGAGAGGAACAGAAAGGAAGATGGTACGCATGGGGAGAGATGAGAAAGGAGTATTACTGGAGATGCGGAGTGGATGCGACAGAGGTGGAAAGGAGAAGAAAAGATGGGATAAGCGTGATTGAGGAGTTGTGGAGGAGAGATAAGGAAGTGGGGGAGCAAGAAAGGACAGTCAGAATAGACAATTCAAGGAGCGCAGGGAGATATAAGGAGGTCAGAGCTATAGGGGTACCAAGCTACTTGAGGGGAGAAAGAGGAAGGTCAGGAGGGAGAGTTAGGAGGATTGCGAGACTAAGGTGCGGGAATGAAGAGAGAGGAAATAGATATTGGAGGAGACAGGAGGATAAGATGTGCGGGGAGGAGGAGGAAGATATAGAGCACCTCGCGGAGAGGTGTAGAGAGATGACAGTATGGTCGGGGAGCACAATAGACCTGTTGCACGAAGATGGAAGGGGGGAGAGGTGGGCGAGAGAATTAGAGGCAAGAAGGATGGAGATTGGCGAAGGATAACAGGAAGGGGAAACGGAAAGAAGAAAGAAAAGAGAAAAAAAAAAGAAGAAGATTGTAAAATGTAAATTGTATTGAATGTTATTGTTATGTATTTTTGGGTTGATTGTTTTATATTTTATTTTATTTTTGTTTTTTTTTTTGTAAATGTTAGCACCCTGAACGCCGCAAGGCTTAGGGGAATAAAGAATATATATATATATGTATAGTTTTTAATGAATTTTTATTTGTCTACATTATTCTCCTTTATAACGATTTGGTCCACTGTAAAATTCATGATTACAGCGTCCTGTATCTTGAAGAATATCACCTGCGGTCCGATGGGCAAAGAAATTATTAAAGTGAGTCTTCAAATTTTCCTTGATGAAGTTGGAGTAATATCTTGAAATGATACTCAACACTACTTGAGTGTTACTTGTCTGCATTCGTTCAGCGAGTTCATTATCTATAAAAATAGAATATTTATATAAATAATAATAATTATTAATACAAAATAATATAATAAAAATATCTTTGAGGGCGACACACCTAATATGGACACCTAGATATAATGGCAGATGCAGGGCCGGAGGAACGCGGTAAGCGGTAAGTACGGGATTAGGGCGCTTGATGCCAGAGGGCATGCTAAGGTTAAAGGACCCTTGAAATTTAGAAGTGAAGACCTTTTTACTTGCCCGACCTTAATATATAAGGGGCAAGTATTGTTATCGCGAAAATTTTCAATTTCGAGATTTTGACTGATGACCACGTTTCATGGTCCAGGGAATCCCAAAAACCTATTTTCGAAGTGCCGTCCGTATGTGTGTGTGTCTGTGTGTGTGTGTGTGTGTGTGTGTCTGTGTGTGTGTGTGCCTGTGTGTGTGTCTGTGTGTGTGTGTGTCTGTGTGTGTGTCTGTGTGTGTGTCTGTGTCTGTGTGTGTGTATACACGATAACTCAAGAACGGTTCAACTTAGACAATTCGTTCTGGTACTAAAAAATTCTCCTATTAAATGGGAAGAACCCTATTGTTCTTTATGAAGAACGGTTGACTAGAAATGGGAGTTTACTCGTGTCGATTTTAAGATTTTTGCGAACATTTAGCAACAGAAAAATATTTCGAAAAAATTTATTGAACAAAAGTTACTATAAATGCAATTACTAATAACTTTTATTTGAGACGTTTTTTATAAAACGAAAAATTTTGAAAAATTTTTGTAAAATTATTCAAGTCTCAATTTTTTCATCCTTCATGTAATGTTTCCATGGTCATGATAATTAATTCGTAACTAGTAAACCAAGCCTTGGACAAAAATTTGTATAGAACATAATTTGATGTATTTTTGAAGATTTATCTAAATATTTATTTATTTTTTTTTTTTAATTAAATTTATTTATTTTTTTAATGGGATGGCAAGTCTAGCGGAGGTTTCCCTTCGCCACTGGTTATTTTTTTAGGTCTTGACTTGAAATTTAGAAGGAAGGACCTTTTTAGGGTTTTGTAGGTATGACAAAAAAACCCTTATACCGTCATTTTGTCGTCTGTCTGTCTGTCTGTCCGATAAAAATTGCAGCCAAACGAGTAAACCTAGAGAGTTGAAATTTGGCGTGCTTATACAACTCTTTAACCCGCACATAGAAAAATACTAAAACATCTAAAAAAAAATTTTTTTTAAAATTCTGAGTAGGGTATCAAATGAAAGCCCTTAGTACGTGGATTAACGACCAAAATTTTATTTATGCAAAATAAATTATTTTAACGCGATTTTTGTCAAAATTGTGCAAAAAGAGTTTTGTCCCACACCCTGTAGCCCAGATGGTTTAAACTAAAAATCTGAAAAAAATCTGAGTAATGTACATTGGTGTGAACCGGAATAGTATAACAAGAATTTTTGATCACATTATGTTTTCGGAAAATAACGCAATTTTTGTGTTTTTTGGTTGACGATGTAAATATTTAATATGTAATGTAACACAGTAAACCTATACGCTTTCATCGTGTAATGGTTAGCATTCTCGCTTTCTAAATTGAAAACTAGGGTTCGTTCCAGTTGGAGACAATTTTATTTTTTCTGTTTTTTTTTTTTGCATTTTTATTTTGTTTAAATCACTTTTTGGCAAATGTTGCATTAAATTTTTAAAAGCATAAATTTAATGGCCAGTGGGAAGTGTTGAAATTATACTTTAATTCCATGTTCAATGTATACGAAATCAGAGGGGCGTAGCTTATAACTTAAAACAACCAATGGGGGTAATAGGCGCAATTTTCAAAATCTTAATGAACCTTACTATATAAAAAAAATACTGCACATATTTAGAAACCTAAATAATGGTATTAGGTACTCGACTTAAAATTTACAAAAAATATTTTAACATAAAATTTGTTTTGGATTCCCAAATAATCATGATATACTTACTAAATCAATTCTTTACGAACTTATCTATCCTGACATAAAAAATATCATCTGTCCTGATCAGCATGGTTTTATGCACAAGCGCTCTACCACTTCCAATCTTTTGCAATTAACTCAAAATATTTTTTTCATAATTTGGACAACCGTTATCAAAATGATGTCTTACACACTGATTTTGCCAAAGCTTTTGATCAAATTCCGCACCATTTAATTGTGTCAAAAATGCATTTAATGGGGTTTTCTCCTGCTTTGTGTAACTTTTTTGCTTCATATCTCAGTAATCGAGTACAATATGTTGAATACTTGGGACATCGATCTTATGAATTCTGCCCCACAACAGGAGTACCGCAAGGCTCAAATTTAGGTCCATTATTGTTTATAATTTTTATTAACGATCTTACTAGACTAATATCATGCACAAAATTGTTATTTGCTGATGACATGAAGATCATAAACACAATCAAAGATACAAATGATTGCTGCAAACTACAGGATGACCTTACTGCCATAGTAAGATGGTGTCATGACAACAAACTTTTCCTGAACATAAAAAAATGCAAAATAATATCTTTTACCAGGAAAAGAGAACGAATAGAATTCAATTATAATATCTCTGGAATTAAAATCGAACGATTTAATACTGTGAAAGACCTCGGGGTTATTTTTGATGATCACTTAACTTTCAACGAGCATATTGATAGTGTAGTATCCAAGGCTACTAGAATGTTAGGTTTTGTAGTGAGAAGTACGAAAGATTTTACAAATATCGAATGCATCAAAACACTGTACTTCTCTTTAGTTCGACCTCACTTAGAGTACGCATCCATTGTTTGGAACCCGGCTCTCAATAAGGATATTTGTAAAATAGAACGTGTTCAGGGTAAATTCTAAAATATCTTTATTTAAAAAAATTTGGAAAATACCCTGACCAAGGCTTTCCTCAAGAAAAACTACTGGTATTATTTAAAATCCAAACTTTAAAATTTCGACGAGAAAACCATTTACTGATATGTCTTTATAAAATATTAAATAATATCATTGACAGCCCTGTTCTTCTTGAGATGGTAAATCTCCACTGCCACCCTGTATTTACAAGGAACCTTAAAACGTTTGCCCTGGCCAAACCAAGATCAAACATTTTAATCAATTCACCATTTTATTCTATGTTTAGTCTTTATAACCAGTTTGACAGTGTACTTGATGTATTTTGTGGTTCATTTGTAAAATATTGTCATAATGTGAACTCTCGCTAAATTGTAAATTGTAAATGTTATATATAAATGTAAGGTTAGGTTAGTATAGTCATTCTATAATAGGATAAAAATCGGTTGATTGACTGTAATGCTATAAATAAATAAATAAATAAATAAAAATAAATAAATACCTGCTAAACCCTGAAATGTGTGAAAATTCACACTGCACATCAATTCTTTACTAAGTACCAATTTATATTATACTTTTTCAGAACTTGTATCATTATTAGGCATAATCTAAAATGGTTGGGAAACACTGATGTAGGGTTTTCACACAGTTAAATACAAACCTCTGTCTTGATCATCTGGGTTGATGGCTTGAATTTGAAGTTTTGCATTGTCAATTTCCACATTCACGTCCATCTTATCAATAGTCATATGCTCTTCTTCTGGACCGTCTTTTTTAGCGAGTTTATAACGGACATCAACAGCCACGTTATCTGAAATCATGTTAATCAATACTTATCAGTTGGTAAAAATAAGGGCGGGCAGGCCAGCCAGGATACCGAGCAATTTCCCGGTGCGAAATTTTCAGGTCTCAAACATTGAATTTATATATTTTATAAAAATTATATCAAAAATAACAAAAAATAAATAAATTTGGACAAAACAGGTTTTGAATGAACTTAGTGCACAGATGATGGTTTTTATATGTTGCGACCATATTAGTCGCCAAACTATTAATTACGAAAAAAAAAATATTTTTTTTTAAATTCTGAGTAGGGTATCAAATGAAAGCCCTTAGTACGTGGATTAACGATCAAATTTTTATTTTTGCAAAATAAATTATTTTGATGCGATTTTTGCCAAAATTGTGCAAAAAATTTTTTGTCCCACATCCTGTAGCCCAGATAGTTTAAACTAAAAATCTAAAAAAATTCTAAGTAATGTATATTGGTGTGAACCGAAATAGTACAACAGGAATTTTTGATCAGATTACGTTTTCGGAAAATAACGCATTTTTTGTGGTTTTTGGTTCACAAAGTACAAAAGTTATACCAATGTAAGACACTCACATGCAAGGCGTGCGATAGCGCAATGGGTTAGAGCACTGGTGTCGTAAACTAAAATGCGCTGGAAAACGAAGGGTTTCGAGTTCAAGTACGGAGTGAATTTTATTTTGTCTGTTTTTTTTTTGCAGTTTTATTATGTTGAAATTATTTTGTCAAAATTCTAGTTATATTTTGACAAATATTGTATTTAATTTTTAAGAGCGTAAATTTAATAACCAGTCTTATTATATGATTAACAGACGATAAATTATTTTAAAAATATCGTTCATTTTGCCGTGATTACTATAAAGTAAAATTTGTCCTACACACTCAGCATACCGCCTTCACTTATTATATACCTGTGAAACCCTGAAATATGTGAATATTCACACTTCACATCAATTTTTTTATGTTTATGAGTATAACTGCTCTGAAGTAACGCGCCCTTATTTCAACGATTTACCTGCAATTCTGCGGTAGGTAAATCCGCATACATTCACTATTAACTCAGCAGAATTGTTTATTAGTCACCACGTGTGGCGGGTCTTACGATCTTAGTCGTAGACCTATGTGACGCCGCGACGCCTGCGTCTCTCTTACGAAACCAGCGCAACGGGCGCCACAATACGGACAAAAAAAAATGATAATATCGGATTTTAATCAATGTTTATTAACAAAAATAGGTTTCCATTATTTTAATTATGTATATTTGTTAAATATTATTATGTTAAGTAAAATAGTCTAAAGATATTCAGTGATATATCCAATGAACTTAGGAAAAAATATTCGGTTATTGTTCCGCATGAATCCACCAGAACTAGGCTGTACGCTTAGAATGAAGTATATTTTAACGTTAGAAACGAAAAGGCATGGTCGAAAGAGTGAGGAGCCAATTGAAATCATTTATACATCTGTAGTTGGCAAAGAGATACGCGTTTCCTAACATGGCGATACGTCGGAATATAACTGATATTTTTGGAACTCATTACGAAGAATTGGGAAAGGAAGAAGATTTACGAAAAACAACATTTATTTGATACTTGTGGCACCATCTCTTGCCTAGGCCGATTACTTTCCAAACGCCCCTCGTAGTTAAACAGCGTACATAGCGTATTTTGTGGTCCCTTATGTTGCCTATAAAAGGAACTATTTTTCCACGAATAGCAAATACGAAGTCTGTTCAAAAAGTATCGCGAATTTTGAATTTCCGCGGGTTACGTATATTCGATTTTCGATTTTTTTGTGGCGTTATGTTGGTACTCATGTCTCTCACTTATGCCAACAAGTTCGGCCATTTTGAATGTTTAGTTAATTTTTGACAGTTGCTTTGCTTGCAACGTGTTTTGGCTTATCTTCGATTTTTGCCTATACCAAAAAATTGATCAAAGAATCTGTATCAAATTTTGTGTGAAAAACAAAATTAAGTGCGCGGACGCATTCCGAATGTTGACTGTGGCATATGGTGAAGCTACCTTGGACCGAAGCAACGTTTATCGGTGGTATAAAATGTTCACAGAAGGCCGAGAAGATGTGAACGATGAAGAGCGTGCCGGACGCCCGAGCACGTCAACAACAGACGAAAACATTGATAAAGTGAAGAAAATAGTATTGGCCAACCGTCGAATCACCGTTAGAGAAGTTGCTGAGGACCTAAACATATCGATTGGCTCGTGCCATTCGATTTTTACCAATGATTTGGGCATGAGACGGGTCGCCGCGAAATTCGTTCCAAAATTCGTCGTATTTTTTGGCCAAAAACAACACACTAATAATGCCGCAGCCACCGTATTCCCCAGATCTGGCCCTCTGTGACTTTTTCTTGTTCCCGAAACTGAAGAGGCCCATGAAAGGACGACGCTACGCTACGAGTGAGGAGATAAAGACGGTATCAAAGGAGGAGCTGAACAAGATCACAAAAATGATTTTTTCAAGTGCTTCGAGGATTGGAAGAAACGTTGGCACAAGTGTATAATATCTGGTGGGGATTACTTTGAAGGGGACAAAATAGATATTCATGAATAAATAAATAATTTTTGAAAAAACACAAAATTCGCGATACTTTTTAAATAGACCTCGTATTGCTTGCGTAGGGTTCTATGTGGCCGCAACACCATACACCAATGACAAACTTCGCGATGTTCGGAAAGATCTTTGTGTCTTGCGAACTTTCTTGTAAGATTTTCCGCCTGGCACCTTACTTTACAGGACCGTATTTATAAGAGTACAAAAGCTTTTATCTTTACTATATCATAGAATGATACTTACCAAGTATCCAGAAGTAATTAGCTTCATTATCGACATCACGATTGAAAAATTTGCCTTTAACATGTGTTTTAGACTTCAATCTTAATTTAGGAGTAGTTATTTTGACACGGCCCAGTAAATCATATGGATTGAACCTAAAACAAAACTAAAAGTTAACAGAATCTGGATATATTTCGGTAGGTACAGTCACTCACAAAATTGAGCGTACAAAAGTTTTAGAAATATACCTCTTAGGTAAAGATGCCTATAAAACAGATTATTTAAACCAAATATTTTTTATTTCTAAAATATATCTTAGAGATACAAAACTATCATAAATGGTATAAAATTAAACAACATTTACCAAACATTTGTTAAAGAAAACAAAAAATATATACATTTTCAGAGACACAAAATTGAGCGTACAAAAAGTAGTAATACTAATAAAATAATTAGAAAACAATCAGTTAATTTAAATTAATATTTTGTCGCGTCACCTCTTGCTTCTATTACTGCTTGAAGGCGATTTGGCATAGACTGCACTAATTTTCTACAAACTTTTGCCAATATACTATTTCAGTCTTCTTGAAGTTTCGTTTTAAAATCATGTTTATTAGAAAAAACAATATATTTTTAGCGACCGCCAACATATATAAGGGAGGTATTGTGATCATACCGATTTTGACGTTTCGAGATTTCGATGGATCTCCACGAATTGAGGACCCTAAATAACGTTTTGACTATTTTTAGCATGATGTCTGTCGGTCTGTCCGTCCGTCCGTCTGTCTGTTTGTGTACACGTGCAGAGCAAATTCGGCTGAAAGGATTTTTATGAAACTTCATATTTAGGCTTCTGCCATCAATGGCATAAGTTCATCAACTTTTGGTAAAAATCGGTTGACTAAAAATGGGAGTTTACTCGTGTCGATTTTAAGATTTTTGCGAATATTTCACAACAGAAAAATATTTCGAAAAAAATTATTGAACAAAAATTGCTATAAAAGCAATAACTCACAACTTTTATTTGAGACATTTTTTGATAAAAAGAAACAAATTGAAAAAAATTTCCAAATTTTTTCCTAATAGTTATAGGTCATTACGGACCAAACATTAATTTTTTCTTGACAAAATAAGATGTGAGAATTCCAAAAATTTAAACCTCAAGTCTCTATCTCTTACCTTTTTTGAGATAAGATTTTTTTTTAAATTCCATTAAAATCAAAATTTTCCCTAATAGTTTTAGGTCATTACGGACCAAACATTAATTTTTTCTAGACAAAACAAGGTGTGAGAATTCCAAACATTCAAACCTCAAGTCTCTATTTCTTACCTTTTATGAGATATGAATTTATTTAAATTCAAAAAAAAAAATCAATATTTTCCCTAATAGTTTTAGGTCATTACGGACCAAGCATTATATTTTTCTAGACAAAACAAGGTGTGAGAATTCCAAAAACTCAAACCTCAAATCTCTATGTTTTACCTTTTTTGAGATATGAATTTTTAAAATTACAAAAAAATCAAAATTTTCAGTAGTTTTAGGTCATTACGGACCAAACATTATATTTTTCTAGACAAAACAAGGTGCGAGAATTCCAAAAATTCAAACCTCAAATCTCTATGTCTTACCTTTTTTGAGATATGAATTTTTAAAATTACAAAAAATCTAAATTTTCAATAGTTTTAGGTCATTACGGACCAAACATTAATTTTTTATAGACAAAACAAGGTGTGAGAATTCCAAAAATTCAAATCTCAAATCTCTATGTCTTACCTTTTTTGAGATATGAATTTTTAAAATTACAAAAAGATCAAAATTTTCAATAGTTTTAGGGCATTACGGACCAAACATTAATTTTTTCTAGACAAAATAAGATGTGAGAATTCCAAAAATTCAAACCTCAAGTCCCTACCTCTTACCATTTTTGAGATATGAATTTTTGAAATTTACAAAATAAAATCAAAATTTTACCAATTAGTTTTAGGTCATTACGGACCAAATATTACAGAAAAAACATCGTAAAACTAAATTTTTTAAAGATTTAAATCTTACGTCTCTATTTCTTACCATTTTTGAGATACAGTTTTTGATTTAATACCCAAATTTCCAAAAATAACTACACTTTCACGAGACCCGATATATTCAATGTTAAAATACGTACAAAAAATAACTTAGAATTTATAAGAAAGACATTTTAATGTTATCTCGATGTTTTGTTAACCACAAATGAATTAGTATGGTATTAAAAAAATAATTAATCCTCTTAAATAAGTTGATAAGGAAATTTTATTTTTATATCATTAGCAGGAATTACGTAAACATTTATGCGACGAAACATGTTTATCTGAAAAAATATATAAACTGTGAATTTTCATAGTTTTCAGGATTTCGTAGGCAGGGCTGATATTAAAAATATTTGAGAAGATAACATTTAAAATATGATTTATCACAGTAATACAGTTTTGAAATTATTGTAGAAAACATTACAAACTAATTTGCAACAAGTTTGGAACCTTATTTTACGTCCTACTTATTTTTAAGGTCCCAAACAATTAATTCAAATATGTTATTAAAATTTTAAGCACTAAATTACGAAAAATCGATATTTAAATTTGACAAAAATCACGTTATGCATGAACTAAGTGCACAAATAATGGTTTAAATTGACAAAATAAGGATTAAATTTGATTTGAATGTTTATTATAATGTTTATATGTTTATGTTTGCTAATATGGAACTTACTAGAATTAGCTAAATAAATAAACTATTATTATTATTATTATTATTATTAACAAACATAGGTTTACATTATTTTATTTATTATTTTTTTAATATTATTATGTATTTATCATTTTTTTAAATATGGAAATGCCAACTTTAATTTTCCAAACAATCATATCTCAAAAACGGTAAGAGATAAAGACCTGCAGTTTGAATTTTTGAAATCCTCCGACTTTAAATAGCTTAGAAAAAAATTGAAGATTTAGTGGCTAGCACACAACTTTATTAATAGGCCATCAAATAAAATTGTCGAAAAGTACCAAAAATTGAACATTAAAAAATTGATGTGAAGTGTGAATTTTCACACATTTCAGGGTTTCGCAGGTTTTAGCAAGTGAATGATGATTATTTGGGATGCCAAAATAAATTTTATGTTAAAATATTTTATTAATTTTAATTCAAATGGCTAATACTATTATTTAGGTTTCTAAATATGTGCAGTATTTTTTTCTTTTTTTTTATATAGCAAGGTTCATTAAGATTTTGAAAATTGCATAACCCCGCCCAGCCTGTCTCAATTTTTTATACTTACATGTAACGTTTCCATGGTCATGATAAATAATATCTCTGTTAAGTAAATATCTGTAAATCTGTAAATCTCTGTAAATATTAGGCAAAAATGGCAAATGTAATGATCTGAAGAGAAATAATAATAAAAAATGTCAGAAGGGACGAGCGTTTGTCTATTGACAGACAAATAGTACGAAAGTAACTAGTTAGATGATGATGATTAAAAGTGACGATGATTAAAGTGGTAAGAGACATATTATTGCTTTGATTAAATGAGAAGGCACGTTGCGTGTGGCATAATAATGTACTGAGTAGGAAGCAGCGACAGTCACTGAGCTTGTTGGGTACTGTAGACAACCTGTAATGAAATGAACTGATTGATAGTTGATTTGAGAATTGATAGCTTGTTGAGTACCGCAAGACACACTGGTCGTTTTTGTTTTGCTGGCTCTGAATGGTCAGGGACCTCAAGGAGTTCAGAGGAACTCTGGATGGTCAGGGACCTCAAAGAGTTGTGTTTGTTTTGTTTGACTCTGGATGGTCAGGGACCTCAAGGAGTTCAGAGGAACTCTGGATGGTCTGGGACCTCAAGGAGTTGTTGGACCTAAAATGGTCGTGTTTGTCTTGTTGACTCTGGATAGTCAGGGACCTCAAGGAATTCAGAGGAACTCTGGATGGTCAGGGACCTCAGGAGATGTGTTTGTTTTGTTCGACGCTGAATGTTCAAGGACCTCAAGGAGTTCAATGAAGCTCTAGATGGTCAGGAACCTCAAGGAGACGGGCAAAACAAACATTATGTTTTCGTTTACTCTGTTTTATTTTGCAGTTATTAAATTCTGATGATGCCGCGAGGACGTGGCAGGAGCAGGACGGCCGTGTTACGATAATAAGTTGTTTTATTTTTCAGTTAAATTTAGATGATGCTGCGAGGACGCGGCAAGATCAGGACGGTCGTTTTAGGGTCAAAACTAGTTCTTGGACGTCCATTGTAATATGTTACGTTAGTAACGATAACATAATGACATATGAGTGACAGATTGTAAAGAGACGTAGCAATAAATGCTTATATGTGCTTGGATTTGTGTGTTTTAATTGATATTATCATAAACGCTATAAAGCGTTCTATCATATATGTATATAAAAGAGTGTTTTAGAATAAAGAAACGATTATTTTGTCTTCTACTTGAAACTGAAATATTCAACTTATCATTTACGTTACGGCAAAAATATATATTAAAATTTACACTCGTACGATGTACGGGCACCCCAGCTAGAATATTATAAGGAAGCTTCTCACACTGCATATGTTGTATTTACTCACGACATAATGTTTATCTTGGTGGCTTTAAGTCCAAATACGGTGTTATCTTGCATTGATATTACAGTAAATCCATCATCATATTTCCATTCATTAATAATCCATGGATTCATAGACGGTAGCTGCATGGCTGGAATCCCTTCATTTATTTGAGGTAGGTAGTAGGTAATCTTCTGTTTCAGGCAATCATTGTCCTTGTAATCAAGTACTAAAAATATGTTATTCGATTGTAGAATTTATCTGCATATTATTATGATGTATACTGTTGTAAATCGGTTAGCAAACACTTACCATGTCTTTTAGTTCTTTCTTTTACTTCAGGAACATAGGGAGAAGCTACATCTGCATAAGCATCAGACTTCTGATGAAAAGTCGACTTACTTTCTGAAATAAGAATTTTAGAAGTATATAAAATGTCTTACATATTCCAAGATAACGTATAGGGAAAACTTTTTAAGATCGCAGCGCCATATGCGGTAAAGCTGGAACACTCGAAAGTGACATTTAACTGTTACTCGTATATTTGTTTACATGGTGAAAATGAATATGAGTTGTATTTTTCTTGTTCTCAGAGTTTTTTTTTTTTTGTATTTAAAGGTAATCTACATTTTACAAGATAATGTAATAATATACTATTCTAAAGAAATTTCAAGGAAATTTTTAGTTTTTCAATGTATTTTTAATTCTTTTTGACTGTCTGTCCATATAATAGCAAGAAAAATATGGTAAATATATTAGTAAAAATTAATATCTTTGCCTGAAAAAGTAGAAGAGCCTTTTAATATATCAACTGATGATTTAGGCAAATTTTTAGTAGGGTAAATGCTTTTTTTTCAGTCTTTTCTTGGACGTAAAAAATCACTTTCTATAAAATGCAACGAGCAAACGTGCATGCATGGGCTTGGATTTTTGCCCATTTTTACCGGCCGTCAACATATATAAGGGAGGTATTGTGATCATACCAATTTTGACGTTTCGAGATTTCGATGGATCTCCACGAATTGAGGTCCCTACATAACGTTTTGACTATTTTTAGCATGATGTCTGTCGGTCTGTCTGTCCGTCCGTCTGTCTGTCCGTCTGTCCGTCTGTCTGTCCGTCTGTCCGTCTGTCTGTCCGTCTGTCTGTCCGTCTGTCCGTCTGTCTGTCCGTCTGTCTGTCCGTCTGTCCGTCTGTCCTTCTGTCCGTCTGTCCATCTGTCTGTGTACACGTGCAAAGCAAATTCGGCTGAAAGGATTTTTATGAAACTTCATATTTAAGTTTCTGCCATCAATGGCACGAGTTGATCAACTTTTGGTAAAAATCGGTTGACTAAAAATGGGTGTTTACTCGTGTCGATTTTAAGATTTTTGCGAATATTTCACAACAGAAAAATATCTCGAAAAAATTTATTAAACAAAAGTTGCTATAAAAGCAATAGCTAATAACTTTTATTTGAGACGTTTTTTGATAAAATGAAAAGTTGCGAATAATTTCATAAAATTTTTCGAAATTTTTTGTCTCAATTTTTTCATACTTGTATGCAACGTTTCCATGGTCATGATAAATAATATCTCTGTTAGAAAATATTAGGCCAAGTTATTTCTACTCTGCTGCTAGAATGTATTTTATATAAGTACTTTATAATGGCGGTCGGTCCTATGGTGGCCACAGCTAATTTTTTCATATTTATATGTACCGTTTCCATGGTCATGATAAATAATATCTCTATTAGAAAATATTAGGTCAAGTTATTTCTACTCTGCTGCTAGAATGTAATTTATATAAGTACTTTATGATAGCGGTCGGTCCTGTGGTGGCCACAGCTGATTTTTTTTAGTACAAAAGACAAAACCTAGTCCAATGTGGGACAGTTTTCAACGTGGGACAATGAACCCAAATGTGGGATAGTCCCACCTAATGTGGGACGTCTGATCACTTTACCATATTGTTGGACGGAGGGAGTATAATTTTAACTTGAGTTATGGATAACCCGAATTAAAACATCAGAGTTGTGTTTTATACAAATAACTGCCCCTTCATCTCGACCCCAGGATTTCCATGGACTCTGGGAGAAAGTCCGGTTATAATCCGGAATTCCGGGATAAACAAGAGTCTAATATGGGAAAACTTAGAACTCACCTGCAACATAATTGCTCACTGTCAGAACAAATACACAAAACAAGAAGGTTTTCAACATTTTGGTGTTCAATAGTCAACACTGCGATACCAAGTATGACTCTGCTAACATATGCTGTTATTCTTATATATTATATCAAAGATCAAGGATCAAGAATAAATATATCCATGAAAAAATACTTTTATCAATTTTCTGCGAAATATTTCATAAATAGATTAACATATATCAGTATGTACTTTCCCTATTATTTGTATTTTTTATAAGGCAGGGTAGTATTAATTTAACAGTTTTTAGGGTTTTGTAGGTATGACCAAAAAAACCTTATACCGTCATTTTGTCGTCTGTCTGTCTGTCTGTCTGTTCGGTAAAAATTGTAGCCAAACGGCTAAACCTAGAGAGTTGAAATTTGGCATGCTTATACAACTCTTTGACCCGCACATACGAAAAATACTAAAACATCTAAAAAACATATCCCTCTAACAATATAAACAAATATGTGCTCATCGAAAAAAAATATATTTTTTTATATTTCTGAAAGCCCTTGGTACGTGGATTAACGATCAAATTTTTATTTTTGCAAAATAAATTATTTTGAAGCGATTTTTGCCAAAATTGTGCAAAGAATTTTGCACTATATGTTGGTCTCCTCAATATTTTGTTTATATAAAAAGGTTAGAAAATGTACAAAATAGATTTATTAAAAATATTAATTACAGATTTCCAAACTCTAAATTGACATTGCTGTCTCTAGAAAATAGACGAACTATTATGGACATTAACTTTATTTACAAAATATTAAATAACAAAATTGATTGTTCGGACCTTCAAAAAAGTTATTTTTTCGAATACCTTCTTACAATACAAGAGGTAATGATATTTTCTCCCTGTCTATTACAAATACTAATTCTGCTATTAATTAACCCCTGCACCGTACTCAGTGTTGTAATGTATCTAGGTACATTTTAAAATATGTATCTGTATCTGTATCTAGATATTTAAATCAGTATCTAAGTATCTGTATTTCAGGTACTTTTTTCAGATACTTTTCTATTTTGTCTTTTTCAAGGTCTTTTTACAAAATATGTCCTTACGATTTTTCAAACCTGTGATCAAAATAAAACAATTTATGGAGGGATTTTTTTTTATTGTTGTTTATAAAAAAAAACTACAGTATGTTGTATATTTGTAACATTATGAAAGTTAACTCAAATTTTAACAGGAGTTTAATTTAAATGAAATTTATGGAAGGTTTTTATCTTTGTTAAACAAAGATGTACACCACATGTTTCGCATTTGAAATGCGTATAACCCTTGCAGCATGGCAATTTACTTTGCAAACTATAATAATAATAATAAAAAAACACGTTTAGTAACTATATTTAAAGGTTGTTTGGGTAACCGTTGTTAATAAAATTATTTCATTTAAAAAAAAAAATTAATAGCTAACTATGATTATTAAAATTTTATAGATAAAAATAAATTAAATAAATAAATTATAAGTTTGAGAATTATGATAAAATACAAGTTCTATATGTAATTAATTAAATTTTGGAAAACATTTTTATTTTTTATTTTTTTTTTTATTTTTTATTTAAAAAAAAAAGTTAAAAAAATTAAATTTTATCCAAAATTAAATTAATTATATATAGAACTTGTATTTTATCATAATTCTCAAAACTTATAATTTATTTATTTATTTAATTTATTTTTATCTATAAAATTTTAATAAAGCGTAATTGTATTTCCAGCTCTGAATAAATTTAAAAAAATAATAAATAAAAAAAAATTAATTAATTTTATTAACAACGTTAAGTAAAACAACCATTAAGTAATTATCTAATTTAAGAATAAGAATTAATTTTATAAATGTGAATTAATTAAAGAAAAATATAATAAATAAAATTGTGTTTTATTTTTGTCATCCTAAATACTCATTTAATAATCAGTAATTTATTAGCGAACAAAAAATGTTCGACATATCCGCTGAAATTGGAATAAAAAAGTGATTTTTTTAAAGATTACCTAGGTATATAGTTAGTTAATATTTCTGACACACAGCTTCAAAGGCTATTTGTGTTTATTTTAAGAGTAATAATAATGCATAACTTATTTTTTATTGTGAACAAATATATTCCTTGCTCTAGTTATTTCTTTTTTTTGTGGTGTTTTCATTTTTCGAAAGTATCTTAAAAGTATCTTGAAGTATCTAGATACATTGTAAAAAAAATGTATCTGTATCTAGATACTTTTTAAAATTTGTATCTGTATCTGCATCTAGATACATTTTTCCTCAAGTATCTGTATCTGTATCTAGATATATTTTCAAATGTATCTATTACAACACTGACCGTACTACATACAAATTAAATAATTTAGGAGCTAACGTTGATTTTCCGGACATATTTGCTAATAATTTTAATGTTATTAAAAGTATATTATCAATAATTTAACACAAAATGTATAGTATGTTATATTATATCTTATTTATTAATGTAATTCATCTTTAATTTCTAAAAACATGTGAACTTGTTGTTTATTTAATTTGTAACATATGATATGTAGTGCCACTCTGTTATTGGACTTGGGCCTGTTGGCTGGCCAAAAGTTAATAAAAAAAAAAAATAATAAATAATAATAATACTGAATACAAATGTAATTTTAGGTTTATTTAAATAAAAATAGAAAAACAAATTGCTATAATAATATAGTAATTATTAAAATTGGAGGTTATATCTGTTTTTAAAAACGGCTGGGCGTATTTTAACGAAATTTATAGAGTAGGACCAGGAAACAAATATAGGCTTGGTATCTCAAAATTTTCATTCTTAGGGGGTGTTTCTGGGTTGTTTCTATTTGCGAATGTTGTCTTATAAACATCTGCAACGTATAGAAACCAAATACGAGGCATAAAAAATAAAAAAATAAAACAGATATAACCTCCAATTTTATTAACACAGATTTTTAGTTTTCTATAAGATATTTGTAATCTGTGGAGTTTATACTTACCGTTAAGAGATATTTTTACAAATTTGTAGAGGTCGTCATATGGGTCATATATTTCACATTGCTGGACAAAAACATATTTAGTGCAAAAAAATCAGGGTCAATGATAAAAAAATATTCAATTTATTTATTATAATTAAATATAGAAAATATTGCATCGAAAGATATATATTATTGTGTTTTTTAGGGTTTTGTAGGTATGACCAAAAAACCCTTATACCGTCATTTTGTCGTCTGTTTGGTAAAAATTGTAGCCGAACGGCTAAACCTAGAAGAGTTGAAATTCGACATGCTTAGACAACTCTTTGACCCGCACATAGGAAAAGTACTAAAACATCTAAAAAACATATCCCCCTAAAAATATAAACAAATATGTGCTAATTGAAATATATATATATATATATATATATATATATATATATATATATATATATATATATATATTTTAAATTCTGAGTAGGGTATCAAATGAAAGTACCTGGATTGACGATCAAAATTTTATTTTTGCAAAATAAATTATTTTGAGGCGATTTTTGCCAAAATTGTGCAAAAAACCATACTTGTCACGGGGTGGATTCAAGAACGGACATCTTTTCTACAAAATTTATTATATTATAATAATTTTACAATACAATACAATTAATAGTCAGAATGGCTGCTGTGTTGACTGTTAGCGGCTGATGTCAGTCCCGTTCTTGCCCCGGCTTCTCCAGGATCAGTCGAACCACACCATGTATCCGCACGAGGCGGACACGTGGAGAAGCCCTGTAGACGGCACTCACATCTCGGGTTGGTGACTTGACAGCTGGGCTGGTCCTCGGGTAGCGTGCTCACAAAAAAATGGTCGAATGAAATGAATAACTACTGACTCAATGAATCACTAACATACTCTTCCTATTGTCCCAGTTGTTGGCTCTAGCCGCATCCCTGTATCTCCTAATGAAACTCATAGCATCGCACCCTCTCTGGTATTCAGGGTCGAATACCTCCGGGCGTACATATGAGGGGTTAATTGGTTTTGGAGGTCTCTCCATAATACCTGCGATTGTGTCATCCCCAGGCCTGTTATTCGATAGGTCGTGTGTCGCATCATCAGTGTTGTAATGTATCTAGGTATTTGTATCTAGATACAGTAACTAAATACTGTGCAAGTATCTAGTTACTGTATCTAGGTACATTTTAAAATATGTATCTGTATCTGTATCTAGATATTTAAATCAGTATCTAAGTATCTGTATTTCAGGTACTTTTTTCAGATACTTTCCTATTTTGTCTTTTTCAAGTTCTTTTTACAAAATATGTCCTTACGATTTTTCAAGTTGGTAATACATTTAGCATCATTCAGATATTTGAATTTTAAGTTTAATATAATAAATAAAATTGTTGTTTTATTTTTGTCATCCTAAATACTCATTTAATAATCAGTAATTTATTAGCGAACAAAAAATGTTCGAGATATCCGCTGAAATAGACCATATTAGTGTGTCGTCACATACATGTGCTGCCATCTGAGAGCTGAGTCCTTTGGAAGTTTAAAATACATGTGACATTACTTTTGTTACCTTAATTTTATGAATATTTTCAATTTTGGAGCAAAAATATGTATTTTTGATAAATATATACTAATATATACAGTCCAGAGACTATATTATTGAATAATGATTTTATAAATATATAAATAAGGATTCGAATATATATTTATAGGTTACGTTTTTAAATTATATGAAAATCGAAATATCTTCAGTATTTATTTAATTAACTTTAAGTAATCATTAATATTTTGTTTTAGAATGCATAATGGTGTATTGATTTGCTCCAAATTGTAACCATTATAGCTACATTTTTAATTGCATTTTTTTTCGTTTTTTGACAGATGAAAATGAAAAACAATAATGGATAAAAAAAAAAACAACATATTGTTCCTTCAAACCATTTAGATATGGCATACACACTTATTGCTATGTTACTTGCCATAATAACGAATATTAACGTAAAATTTTCAAAATTAACCTGCAAAATAATATTGTTCTGCAAAAATAATGACATATTAAATTATAATGTATAAAATAAGAATTTTAATAAATAAATATTGACTTGTAGTTTTGATGTGAAGCATTCCTTTACTGTGAAAATATAATTTATATTTCCAAAATACAATTTAAATAAAAAACAACATGCTAAATTCAAATAAAAGGAATCCAACCGCGAGACGGCAGCACTGAATTCCATTTTGTGACGTAGTTACTAATATGGTCTATTGGAATAAAAAAGTGTTTTTTTTAAAGATAGGTATATAGTTAGTTAATATTTCTGACACACAGATTCAAAGGCTATTTGTGTTTATTTTAAGAGTAATAATAGTGCATAACTTATTTTTTATTGTGAACAAATATATTCCTTGCTCTAGTTATTTCTTTTTGTTGTGGTGTTTTCATTTTTCCGAAAGTATCTTAAAATTATCTTGAAGTATCTAGATACATTGTAAAAAAAAATGTATCTGTATCTAGATACTTTTTAAAATTTGTATCTGTATCTGCATCTAGATACATTTTTCCTCAAGTATCTGTATCTGTATCTAGATATATTTTCAAATGTATCTATTACAACACTGCGCATCATGACTTTCATTATCTTCCATGTTGCCACTTACTCCGGTCTCGGTCCTGATCGGAATTACCGGTGGTCTTTCTATGATGGTATCCAGGCCCGGAGATTCTTCAGCTATGGGTTCTTCTAGGATTGATACGGGCCCTATCCGCACTCTGCGAGGCGTCGCCTGGTTGATAGGGCTCTGCGATGGAGTTCTTATTCTTATTGCGCTGAAGCTTGTCCCGGGGGTTGGCGAAATGGCAGTGCTGTTTTGTATGCGCACTGAACGTCTGGCTGGAACGGACATTTTATATTTAAATCTTCTTAGTCTAAGCCATCCTTACGCTACGTGATATTGCAGGGCTTCTTGTGGTTCGACCTCGGCGCCTCCACCAACGGATAAGAAGCGATTTATAATATTTTATTTAAATTTAATGTATTATTTATAATAATCAATTACATTTCATTTTTTGTTCAGTTTAAAACTGTTATGTAAAAGATTACCTACAAGTTAAATAAAATAATTATTACTATTAGGTATTATTAATTTCTTAATTTTTTGAAAATTTCTCTATACATATATATTTTCAATTAATATACAATTACGTGCCGTTTTCATAATCATTTTTAAAGCCCCGTTATCCATTTGTTCTAATGTCATTTAAATGAATACTTTAGTACTTTAAAGTTGACTATAGTTTAAACATGTTTTTATCCTCTACAATATTTTCAACAAAAAAGATATATATTCTAATAATTATTTTTCTCGAGATTTCTCGAGAATTCTCGAGAAAATAAGTCTAATTTCTCGAAAAATGAAAAATGTCGAGAAATCAGAAACACTACTTCCAGCAAATCAATGTCATAACAATGGACTTAATGTAGAGAGTGAAAAAACATTATTTTTTTGATATTTCATATATATTTAATTTGTAAGCGTCAGAATGTCAAATGAAATTTTGTATATAAATTAAATTTACATGGAATGGCAAAAAATATAATCACATATTTCTTATTAGTAATTTTTAATTAGTGATCAAAAATTAGGTCTAAAATTATTCCGTAGAATACTGTTTTACATTGATTTAATGGGCTTTTTGTGACGTCACGGTCATTTTTGAACAACCTGTATAATATGATTAACAAGCACTGTTTGTTTAATTATAATGAATTTTTAATTGTTAACTATTATCTGTATGTATTTCAATAAAAATGAATTTCTTAAACATGTTTTTATATGGTATTTTCATTTTTCAGTGTTTTTTCAAAAGTATCTATTAAATGTATCTATTACAACACTGTTTGTAATTTATATAAAAAATAAAACTATATGTAGGTACTGTTGGCCTTGGCAATGTAGAGGATTCTGCTTGCGCACCAAAGATTTTGGGTTCAAATCCCAGCCAAATATATTACGAAAAAATTGTCATTGCTTAAGTAAATGTTATTTTGGAAGTAGTTCATCGGCTGGTATGCGTTTTAATACAGAATTGAAGTAGTTTTGGTAAAGACGAGCAATGTACATGCCGTGGTAGTTATTAAAGTAGTCCATCATCAGCCTAGTATTAGTGCTGAACATGTTGGCCTGTGCATTATCTGGAAATAGAATCAGAGATTAAAGTGCGACCAATATATTAATGATTATTGTCATGTGTAATGTGTAAGGGTTCGCGTATTGTGAAATCTTGTTGCTGGTAGCGGGTTATCTAAAATAAACTAGAAAGGTAGCAAAGAAAAGAAAATAAAAATAGAGGTAGTCAGAAAACCCATAAAATTCGAAGAGAATATTGTTACAATTATAGGATAATTGTTTTCTAATGTCTCAATTCCTTGAGCGGCCTTTAGGCTGTGTAGGTCAAGGTTGCTGACTTACGGTTTTGGGAATTATAAAATGTGCAGAGTGTTGCGTGTTTTTCAACATAAATGTTGAACTACATTCTAATGTGTTGATAAACATTATTCAATTGTGCTGACTATAGTCTTTAATTGCTGCCAACAATTACACAAATGAATAATGTTTCCAAAACAATTGAGGTAGGACCTGACGTCATAGTGTCTTGGTTAACATTTATGTGCATAATTACAGCGACAATCGGCTAAATAACTATTCAGAAATAACAGATGTCAAAATAAAATTAGGTTAAGTACACACTTTACCAGATCGCTCTAGTACAGAGCGTGACGTCACAGATTGATCTCAGAGGGATTTCAGGGCAATCTCAGATTAAATCCCTATTTACAAATCAAAAACGCTATTAAACTCATTTTGATATGAAACACACATTTAGACCGATGACGTAATTTCTATTTCAGATGGCAAGACTTATACTAGAGTGCTGTTCCGAAGAGTTCTGGCCAGTGATGTTACTGTTGATGAGCAAACTAGTGACGTGCATACTATTTTTTTAACTGTTATAAGTGCTAACTTCAAAAAAAAAAACTTCAAAAAAAAAAAATAAATAATAATCCGATACCTATGAATACCGAAAAATATGTATAAAAAGTATTTTACTAGGTTGGATTTTTGAAATTTAATTTAAGAAAACAATACGTATTTGTCCATTAAATGGCTTTACACTTATAAACCAAATTCTAACAAAAAAGTAATAACAAGCAGAAAAAGCAATAACGCAGAAAATAGCAAAGCTACACTCAAACGCAGAAAGATACGAGTAGCCAAACGAATATACCGAGCGACGCTTATGAAATGACGCTTAATAAACAGGTTACTAAGCAACAGAGTGACTGTACGTATTCTGGTTTCTGCGCATATGACGTCACCGCACAGAACTCCTGAGAACAGCACTCTACCGTTCTATAATATATAAAGGCCTTTCAAAATGAGTGAAAAACAATAAAAGCTTAAAGTAAGAGATCAAATTGGCCTCACAAGATGAAGGACTTATATTATATGAAGGACCAGATTAAAATTACTTATATTACGAGACCAAAAAATACCAGTCTACCAGTATCCCAGCAAAGAACCATTTCTGGGCATTAAAAGAAATAAAAACAAAATATGTTATACATACGACTAGCTTGAGCTTTTGGATCAGCAGCTCTCATCTCAAGAGTTCCTTTTTCAACAAATCGTCTTATTGTCTTTAAATCCTTTAAGATAAAATATTCCTTTCCACTTCGAGTGACTGTTTCAAGTTGATAAGTGAAATCCAACTCAACGTTATCTACAATAAAAATGGAAAATAAAACAAAGTCAGTTAATAATAGATACTACGAGCCCTGTCCACTATCAGTTGGCCCAGCTACGAAAGTTTTACTTATTGGTGTTCAATTAACAGAATGCGAATAGCCTATGAAATATAGGTAATATTTTATTTTCAATTAAACATTTTAGAGACTTACGATTAATGTTTACAACTATTAAAGTAAATTAATAAGAAAAAAATAATATTTCCATTGGAAAGCCATTAACTTGGAAACCTATTTCAGAAGTTACCACTGGCCAACGTCACCTTCCATTTTTATAACGGCATTAATTCTTCTAGGCATAGTATCTACAAGGTCTTGGCATTGTCGAGAAGTAAAATTATCCCATATTTCTTGAAGCTTTAGTCTTAATTCTGGAATTGTTCTAGCCGGTGTTATACGCAATCGTTTTTTCATTTCGTGCCAGAGTGTCTCGATGGGGGATAAGTCTGGTCTACTTGAAACCCACTCTAAAAGTGGAATAGAATGATCGCGGAACCATTTCAAAGATTTTTTTGCCGTGTGGCAAGCGGCTCTATCTTGTTGAAAAATAAAATCCTCCCCAGAGATTAATGCATGTTCCATAGTAGGCAACAGACACTCCTCTAAAATACTTAAATATTTGGCTGTGTGAACAATGCCATCGATAAAGTTAAATTTTCCTACACCTCTTGCAGACATTGAACCCCACACCATGACAGATGTTGGAAATTTCACCTTCCTTTTCAAGCAATCGGGATGATATGCTTCATGTTTCTGACGAACAACTCTGCTCCGGTTGTCCCCTACACAGACTTCAAACCTAGACTCATCGCTCCATTGCACGCTGTTCCACTTTTCACAATTCCATATTTTATGTTCTCTTGCCCATTTCAATCTGTTTTTCTTTTGCTTAGACGTCAACAATGTTTTTTCCTTGGCCTAAGAAAGTTTTATAAATTTCTGTAAATATACATTTAAGAGTCCGATTAAAAAAATATTACCTTATAGGTTCCAAATCCTAATTTTTTAGCTTCCTTATGACATGTAGACCTTGAAACACGTCTTCCAACAACATCGCTTCACAGTACACTCAATTAACTGTAGTTAGCACGTCTGTTATCCTTAATAATTATTTTCAGTGCACGTTTGTCATTGTCCGTCAGTGTAGTTTTCTTCACGTACTGGGGCTTTGGGGCAACTGAACCACTTGTTATGTACAATATTACAATATTTCTAATTCTCCTAAGAACTCCTGTAGATGGCGTCACTGCCGAAATACGTATAGAGTATATTAAACTTATATTTGTGAAACTTACCGTGAGTGTTTTATTTATTAATCTTATATTAAATATGTTTCACCGAGAATACACGGACTCCTCTGTCAATCAACCACTATTCATTTCTGCAAAATATACTGCTATGGTTTGTGTCCAGTCAGTTCATATGCTCAGGAGCGAAACGCAATTTACCAATACTGATAATTGCAATAAATTCTGGCAAGTTACAGGTCTTCTGGATACAAGACCTTGTTTCCTCAATCGTAGATAGTTCGTGACGAAATTGCCAAATTTCGATCTTCTTCGAAACGACGTACGAGAAAAGTTAAAGACCAGTCACGATCGCACAAAACAATTATAGTAAGAAATCAGTCGTTTCGAGCGCTTGTTGCTTGTGGACAGAGCTGGGCCAAGTACTGATGAAAAGTACTTGAAGTACCAAGTATCAAGTACTGCACCTAGTACTTTCTTTTGCAAGTACAAGTACTGGTAAATTTAAAGTACTTGAAGTAACAAGTATTTATGAAAAGTACTTGAAATATGTACTTCAAGTACCGGAAAAAGTACTTCAAGTACTACAAAATACTTCAAGTACTAAAAAATACTTCAAGTACTACAAAGTACTTCAAGTACTAAAAAAATATAAAATATGTAGTACAATAATAATAATAATAATAATAATAGTAATACTATACTTACCCGCTAATATTATACTAACTTATTGTCAGAAGACATGTTAGGCAGAGTTGACCACGGATATCGTGAGACAAAAAGAAAGGATGGAAAATAATAACAGGGAAAGTTCAGGGAAAGTTCATTTTTTATGTTGTATTTTGACAAAACATTTATAATATTATCATAGCATTGGTTCACACGGATACGCCAAAGTTTGTTTACACCACAACAGTCACCAAAGTAACCAGATCTAGTTTCGTATTACAAATTGAGACGGATTATAACTTTATTTTTATAATAAATTTATATCGTTGTGGTGTAACTTACCACTGCACTTAGCTGACAAAACGCTGGACCTACCTCAAACTAACACGGAACTCCCGTTCCCGTTATTGAAACGGTGACTACATAGACGTATTTTTCGTTTTATTGATTTAAACAAATGTAAGTAATTGAAATTTATGGAAATTATAAATTCAATTCATTAAGTACTAAGACACTAAGACTTTAACCAACTATTATCATTTACACATTAAAGAACTTGTTCATTCTTGTGTCTTGTCCGTTAAAATTCTGAAAATAATTAAAAGTACTGCGTAAAAACTGCTACGAAACTACTGCAAGTATTTAAACTACTTCAAGTACTTTCAAGTACGTTCACCTACTGCAAGTTCTTTCTAATACTTCAAGTACTTTGAACTACTTGAAGTACTACTTATTTTCGAAAACAAGTATCAAGTAAGTATTTCTATAGAAGTCCTTGCAGTACCAAGTACAACTGCCCAATTTAAAAAGTACTTGAAGTAAAGTACTTGAAGTACTTAAAAATACTTGAAGTACTTTTTCAAGTATTTTACTTGAAGTAAGTCCCAGCTCTGCTTGTGGATGATTAGATCCACGCTTCTTATGTAGAGGTCAGTTCGCTGATAACGCTTTACAGCGTAATTGATAGTTTTTAGCTACATCCAAAACACTAGCGATATTCCAATACTGCAGCCATATTCATATAATGGCGCAGCTCGTACAACGTCTTCCCGCCACATTTTAATTATATTGCACAAAAAAATACTTGTACGAGTTTAGAAATTTCTAAGATGGGTAACTATTGGCAAATGTTTACTTTAACAATGAGTTATTTGTGTTAAAATTTACGTACTTATTATGCGATATTATGTAGTCTTCGTTCCAAACGGACATTATTTATTGTTACAGCCCGTTTAATTAGCAAGAAAAAATATTTGTTATAATTAATTTGTAATAAAAAAAAATAAAATTAAAGTACAGTTTTTAGTTTTGCTTACCAAATTCCCAATTGTGATATGCATCTACGGATACTGGAAATTGGAATACATGGCCTTCTGATTGTTGTGAGTCTATCTTTATTTTCATACTCGGTATTTCAATTTGCACTTCACCCTTTAAAGTCCTTGGTTCGAACCTATAAAAGATATTACCTAATCACTCTAAATACGTGGTTCTTAACTTTACCAGATGCCGGCTTCCCTTAATATTGTCACAATTATGACATAATTGTATACTAATGTCCCAATTCCTTGAGCGGCTTTTGGGCCGTGTAGGTCGCGGTTGCTGACTTGCGGTTTTGGGAATTAAAGAATGTGCAAAGTGTTGCGTATTTGTCACCGTAAGTTTTGAACTACTTTATAATGTGTTGATAAACATTATTCAATTGTGCCGACTATGGTCTTTAATTGCTGCCAACAATTACACAAATGAATAATGTTTCCAAAACAATTGAGGTAGGACTTGACGTCATAGTGTCCTGGTTAACAGTTATAAAATGGTCTTAGGGAATAGAGTCGTGAGTCAATTATTCATTGAGTCTGTTAGTGATTCATTGAGTCAGTTAGTTATTCATTCGACCATCTTTTGTGAGCACGCTACCCGAGGACCAGCCCAGCTGTCAAGTCACCAACCCGAGATGTGAGTGCCGTCTACAGGGCTTCTCCACGTGTCCGCCTCGTGCGGATACATGGTGTGGTTCGACTGATCCTGGAGAAGCCGGGGCAAGAACGGGACTGACATCAGCCGCTAACAGTCAACACAGCAGCCATTCTGACAATTAATTGTATTGTATTGTAATATTGTTATAATATAATAAATTTAGTAGAAAAGATGTCCGTTCTTGAATCCACCCCGTGACAATATCTCAAAATGATGAAGTACCTCTGGTCTTTTGTAGAGTGCCTATATGTAGGGTGACCATTTTCTTAAGAAGGCAATGCGGGACGGAGCAAAAAAAAGGTCCTCACCTCCCAAATCCAAGTGAAGAGCAAAAAAAAAGGTCCTCACCTCCCAAATCCAAATTGCGGGACAATGCGGGATAAAATGTTAAAATGCGGGACTTTTGCGGGACGCATCTTAACCTATTTAAACCTACCGTCCTTTTTAAAGGATTTTCAAAAATCGCGCTTAATTAATTAGTAAAAACAAATAATTTGAGATGGCGTAATATGTTATGATCACTGTGTTTATGAAACATCATTTATAGCAAGTTTCAAACAATTGTTGTCATTTTTGTAAATTTTATTGGCGTTTCAATCGCTTACGTTTTATGAGCATTGACAATGGCTAATTCTAGGAAAGTTATTTTATTATTATTCGTAAATTTTAAAATTATAAAATACATTTTATGTTAGACTGTATATTTTTATATACTCATAACCTCAAAAACCTAAGTTTTGTTGAAACCGGCAAACGATATTCAATGAATAAAGCCACCGTCCTTTTAAAAGACGGTAAGGTTATGTCCTACCACATTTTATTTATGATGTTTTTGATACATTAGTGAAATTTATGTTATTTAACTTTATTTACTCAAAATAACTGAAAAATAAAACAACTTATTATCGTAACACGGCCGTCCTGCTCCTGCCACGTCCTCGGGGCATCTTCAGAATTTAATAACTGCAAAATAAAACAGAGTAAACGAAAACATAATGTTAGTTTTGCCCGTCTCCTTGAGGTTCCTGACCATCCAGAGTTTCACTGAACTCCTTGAGGTCCTTGAACATTCAGCGTCGAACAAAACAAACACATCTCCTTGAGGTCCCTGACCATCCAGAGTCAACAAGACAAACACGACCAGTTTAGGTCCAACAACTCCTTGAGGTCCCTGACCATCCAGAGTTCCTCTGAACTCCTTGAGGTTCCTGACCATCCAGAGTCAAACAAAACAAACACAACTCTTTGAGGTCCCTGACCATCCATTTATTTTGCTCAAAGACGTTGCGCTGTTTGCAGCAAAAGAGCTAATTTTGTTTGTAAAAAATGTACCTAGTGTAGGTTTACATCCTAAAAATTGTTTTTTGGACAATCATACAAGCAAATGATTTTATAATTTAGTTTATATTAGAGTTTATAAAATAATTTTGAAATAATTTTGGAATTAATAAAGCATTTAAATAAATAGGTTGTTATTATTCTTATAGTAGTATATAATCCTACCGTCCTTTAAAAAGTACAGCATGTTATGGCTATTCTGATCAGTAAAAAAAAAAAAAATTATAATCATTTTCATGCATATTTGTACACAATTAACTAAATTTTTACAAAAAAACAATTTTTTTTTTTTTTTTTTTAAATTTCAGGTTTGAATGGGTTAATGCGGGACAAAATGTTAAAATGCGGGACAGTCCCGCAAAATGAGGGCAGAATGGTCACCTATATGTCGTTTAGAAATATTTTGACGTTTATTAGAGTGAGGACACTGCTGACAGAAATAGAAAGAGAAGTTATAGTGCTATCTCTCACTAACAAAGAAAAACTTTAGATATGCGACTGAGATATATATTTTCTCTTTATTTCTTTCTAATGTCAAATTTTATGCATACATGTTATAATGTTGCACGGCGTAGCTTATATTTCCGTAATAAATATTCACTTGATAATATAATTAGCAACCGTATTTAATTTTTAACTAATTACTTTTGCTTGTGTACCCGTGCTTTGCTACGGCATTTCACTACTTTAAAACGAAGAAAGTGCAACATAACGCTCACAACGTTAAAATTAAATATATAAAGCGATAATATAATTTGCAATTAACTAATAGACGATGGGAAATACAGAAATCTCTAGCACAGCCATCTATTGGTAAGTTCCGCACCATAAAGCGACATACATAGACCTTCATACGCAAGCTAATGACCAATGTTGCGTATTCAATCAATGGTGCATAAAAAATAAACTTCTTTTGAACAAAACCAAAACAACCTTCCTAAATTTTCACACTTTTCAAAATAGGCAAATTAGTAGCCCATTAATACGCGTTCCAAACTCACATTCTCTCCAGCACTCAACATATATAAGGGAGATATTGTGATCATACCGATTTTGACGTTTCGAGATTTCGATGGATCTCCACGAATTGAGATCCCTACATAACGTTTTGACTATTTTTAGCATGATGTCTGTCTGTCCGTCCGTCCGTCTGTCTGTCTGTCCGCCCGTCCGTCCGTCTGTCTGTCTGTCTGTGTAAACGTGCAGAGCAAATTCGGCTGAAAGGATTTTTATGAAACTTCATATTTAAGCTTCTGCCATCAATGGCACAAATTATTCAACTTTTTGTAAAAATCGGTTGACTAAAAATGGGAGTTTACTCGTGTCGATTTTAAGATTTTTGCGAATATTTCACAACAACAAAATATTTCGAAAAAAAATATTCAATAATAGTTGCTATAAAAGCAATAACTAACAACTTTTGTTTGAGACATTTTTTGATACAACGAAAAAAAAAAATTGAAAATTTTTTCCAAATTTTTCCCTTATAGTTTTAGGTCATTACGGACCAAGCATTAATTTTTTCTACACAAAATAAGGTGTGAGAATTCCAAAAATTCAAACCTCAAGTCTCTATTTCTTACCTTTTATGAGATATGAATTTTTTAAAATTCAAAAAAAAAAATCAAAATTTTCCCTAATAGTTTTAGGTCATTACGGACCAAACATTATATTTTTCTAGACAAAACAAGGTGTGAGAATTCCAAAAATTCAAACCTCAAGTCTCTATTTCTTACCTTTTTGAGATATGAATTTTTAAAATTACAAAAAGTTTCAAAATTTTCCCTAATAGTTTTCGGTTATTACGGACCAAACATTATATTTTTCTAGACAAAACAAGGTGTGAGAATTCCAAAAATTCAAACCTCAAGTCTCTATTTCTTACCTTTTTTGAGATATGAATTTTTAAAATTACAAAAAGTTTCAAAATTTTCCCTAATAGTTTTAGGTTATTACGGACCAAACATTATATTTTTCTAGACAAAACAAGGTGTGAGAATTCCAAAAATTCAAACCTCAAGTCTCTATTTCTTACCTTTTTTGAGATATGAATTTTTAAAATTACAAAAAGTTTCAAAATTTTCCCTAATAGTTTTAGGTTATTACGGACCAAACATTATATTTTTCTAGACAAAACGAGGTGTGAGAATTCTAAAAATTCAAACCTCAAGTCTCTATTTCTTACCTTTTTTGAGATATGAATTTTTAAAATTACAAAAAAAAACAAAATTTTCAATAGTTTTAGGTCATTACGGACCAAACATTAATTTTTTCTAGACAAAACAAGGTGTGAGAATTCCAAAAATTCAAATCTCAAATCTCAAAAATAGTTTTAGGTCATTACGGACCAAATATTACAGAAAAAACATCGTAAAACTAAATTTTTTAAAGATTTAAACCTTAGGTCTCTATTTCTTACCATTTTTGAGATATAGTTTTTAATATAATACCCAAATTTCCAAAACTAACTACACTTTCACGAGACCCAATATATTCAATGTTAAAATACGTACAAAAAATAACTTAGAATTTATAAGAACGACATTTTAATGTTATCTCGATGTTTTGTTAACCACAAATGAATTGGTATGGGATTAAAAAAATAATTAATCCTCTTAAATAAGTTGATAAGGAAATTTTATTTTTATATCATTAGCAGGAATTACGTAAATATTTTTGCAACGAAACATGTTTATCTGAAAAAATATATAAACTGTGAATTTTCATAGTTTACAGGATTTCGTAGACAGGGCTGATATTAAACATATTTGAGAAGATAACATTCAAAATATGATTTATCACAGTAATACAGTTTTGAAATAATTGTAGAAAACATAACAAACCAATTTGCAACAAGTTTGGAACCTAATTTAACAGAAATTATTCAAAAATTTTCGTTTTACCAAAAAACGTCTCAAATAAAAGTTATTAATTATTGCTTTTATAGCAATAATTAATAACTTTTGTTCAATAAATTTTTTCGAAATATTTTTTGTTGTGAAATATTGACAAAAATCTTAAAATCGACAGGAGTAAACTCCCATTTTTAGTCAACCGATTTTTACCAAAAGTTGATCAACTTTTTCAACTTTTCAACTTTTTTTTTAAAAAGCTTAAATATGAAGTTTCATAAAAATCCTTTCCGCCGAATTTGCTCTGCATGTGTACACAAACGGACAGACGGACAGACATACAGACGGACAGACAGACAGACGGACGGACAGACAGACCGACAGACGTCATGCTAAAAACAGTCAAAACGTTATGTAGGGACCTCAATAGGGAGATCCATCGAAATCTCGAAATGTCAAAATCGGTATGATCACAATACCTCCCTTATATGTGTGGCGGAGTTTACGTATTTTATACAAGTACTTTGTGATGGCGGTCGGTCCTGTGGTGGCCACAGCTGATTTTTTAATAAGGATCTGTGACAACAACAAATCAGAGAAAAATCATGTGCCCTTATCTAGGTATTGGGAACCTGTTAATTAGTTATTAACTTACGTAAATATATTAATTTTCATCATTTTGTGTCCCAATATCTGAATGCCCTTAAGCGTAGCATTCATACGAAATTCCTCATCGTAGAAAAAGGCCCAGGCTGGAACTCTTAAGGGACTAAATGCTGGTATATTTAATTTTTTGTTTCCCTTACAAAGTGCAGGTAGAATTTCTTTGGCACGCCGTTGTAAGCAAAAATTAATATTCGGATCGGATCGATGACAATTTTTGCTAATTTCTTCCTGGGCTGAAATACATTAAAATATAAACATCTGCAAATCACGAGTAAAATCAAAGTAATAAATATAAGTGATCCACAGATCCAGAGGATTACGTCATCAATAAAAGTTACTAAAATAATAACGTCACTTTCCAGTACGGTTACATGCGAAAGCATTGGCGGATTAAGTTGCTTGGGGACCCTGGGAGGTAAAATTTAAATGGGCCCTTTAAATTTTGGGGTCTGCTAGTATTATACAAGGTGTCTCAAAAGAAATTTTATGTTTAGTGGATCGATTAAAAAAAAAGTAAGCCGTATATAGAAAAAATGTTTATTAATTATTAAAATACACTTTTTGGGGATTTATTTCTTAAAAATAATATCGTCTAAATGTAGACCCTCGCGTTCTCGGCACTCATTTAATCGAACAGTAAAATTACTTATGACGTCTCGGCAGGTGGACTCAGGGATGGCTGCCATTTCGTGACGGATATTTTCTTTCAAATGCGCCAGTGAAGTCGGTTTATTGGCGTAAACTTTAGATTTAAGATAACCCCATAGGAAAAAGTCCATAGGGGTTAAATCTAGACTGCGTGGAGGCCAATTTATGTCACCTCTCCGGGAGATCAATTTGCCTGAGAAAATTTCACGAACACGTGGCAGAGACATATTGGACGTGTGTGAAGTTGCTCCGTCCTGTTGGAACCATGTTCTTTGGTTATAGCCAGGAAAGTTTTGCAGTTCAGGTACCAAGAAGTTGTCTAACATCTCCACATAACGCTCCGAATTCACTGTAACTGCACGCCCCCTTTCGTCTTCAAAAAAGTAAGGGCCGATAATTCCTCGCGCCGACATCGCAGCCCATACGGTCACTTTAGGCGAATGTAGGGGTTTCTGATGTTTGCGTTTCGGATTCGTTGCACTCCAGTAGCGGCTGACTAACATTCTCCACGTTTTCTACCGTTCTTGATGACCTAGGTCGCCCGGATTTTGATTTATCCAGCGTTGTACCAGTATCTTCAAACTTTTTAACCCAATGTCGAATGAGAGGAATGCTTGGCGCATCATTTAAGTGGCGAAAACCTCGAATACTGCAGAATTTTCTACGCGCTACAGTCGCCGAATCACCGTTTTTGTAAAACTCTCGCACGCATAACGCGCGGTCTGCTCCCGAGAAACGCTCCATAGCGACTAAATTCCCAAGAGCCAGGCTACCGATTGACATAACCCCCGCGCCCTCGGATGCGTTGCGTTCACGCAGTAAGCTAAATAAATATAAAATTTCTTTTGAGACACCTTGTAGTAAGCCGCCACAGACATAAAATTAAAAAAATAGTAAATTAACTTACACAAAACCGTCCCATTAACAGATATTATAAAGGCACACAATATCACAGCTCTGTACATTTTGAACGTGTTTATTAACTACAACGTGCTGTGCTGATTATAAGTGACATATGGCTACACTATCAATGTGCTCTCTTTATATTTAGCACTTGTTTATATTACAAGAAGTCTTTTTAAGTTGATAAAATTGATATTAATGTAAATTAAATTGAATTAGTAAATTTTCCGTGTTATGTGCTTAAGTTTCTGGATATTCTGTTTGTTATAGTTTATAGTACTAATTAAGAAAATATTAAGGTTTTTCCAGCTAAACATTAATCTAATTAAAGTTTTTTGTGATGGAAAAATCTATTTAAGGAAATAACTTTGTTATGACATAAATAGCTGCCCTCTACACCAGTGTTTCTCAACCTTTTCTGGCATGGGACCCCCCAAAATAACTTAAATATTGTCTGCGCCCCCCCCCCTCTATATATATATACAGCTGTGCTCATAAGTATTAGGCACCCCCTGTAAAACAGGGCGGCTACGAAATGACCTCGAAATCTGTTTACGTTTTGTTATGGTCTGTTAGTTATCTTAAAACGTAAACATTTAGAATCAGTTTTTATGCATTTTAAGCGTGTTTATATTATTCTTCGTTAATTATTCATAGATAGTCGAAAGTGATAGTCGAAAAACGGTGACATTAAAAACTTTTATTTGTGAGTAATTATTTTTATTCGGTGATATTTTATTAAATACAAGTTTAGAAAACTATTTGTGTGAAGAATGCCAAAAAAACGAGAACTGAGTGAAGCTGAGATGGCACAGATCGTCCTTTTATCTTCCATGAGTTTAAGTCAAGTGAAAATTCCCAAAAAAAATTAAATGTTCACGCTGTGCTGTTCAAACCACGTTGAAAAGATTCAAAGATGACAATTCATTTACAAGCAAACGAAGAAGTGGAAGAAAACGGCGAACAACACAGCGAGAAGACCGCTAGTTGCTGCGCTTATCGCTGCAAAACCGTAGAAAAACGTCCAGGGAGCTTGCTGCTGACCTCCAAGAAACGTCTGGGACATAGATTTCATCAGTAACCGTTCGGAGGCGTTTAATAGAGCAAGGGTTAAAAGGCCGCAAGGGTAGAAAAAAGCCATGGCTTTCCGCAGAAAATAAAAAGAAACGCTTTTTATGGGCCAAAAAGTATAAAAGTTGAACGACTAACGTCTGGGCGAAAGTGGTTTGGTCCGATGAAACAAATATTGAGGTAACAAAACTCATGTATATTTTAAAATTTAAACTTAGTTTCGATCAGTTCCATCAAATCTGGAGACCTTTAAATATTACGATAAGTTAAGGCTTTTCTTTTGCTACATTTCAGATTTTTGGCCACTCGGGGCCCCAGTATGGGAGGAGGAGGAAGGGCGAGGAATACCGGGATGAGTGCATCGTACCCACAATAAAACATGGTGGTGATAGTATAATGATATGGGGTTGTATGAGTACCCATGGTGTAGGAAATGTTTTTATTTGTGAGGGTCGTATGAACTCCGGTACCCACACCACAATGTTAGGAGAGGTGATAAGGCCGTCTGTTGAAAAAATGTTTGGTCAAAACTTGGGAGAAGATGTCAGAGATGTTTATTTTCAACAAGACAATGCGCCCTGACACACTTCCATGGCATCAAGGAAATGGTTCTCTGATAATCGAATTCGGGTCTTAGATTGGCCAGCTCAATCCCCTGACCTCTCGCCAATTGAACACCTGTGGCCGATATTGAAGAGAAAAGTACACGAACATCCCACGACACCCCGGGGTAAACTTAGACAAACAAAATTGAGCGAATGGGAGAAAATTACCCCAACCATTTGCTCAAAATTAGTACGTAGTATGCCGAAACGCATAGCTGCGGTTATAAAAGCCCGAGGAGGGGCAACAAAATATTAAAAATATAATAATTTTTATTCAATTTATTAATAATAATAAACATTTGTTTCAATATATAGTGTATTTTTAATATCCCAGCTCCTTTTTGCATATGTATTTAAAATTTACTAGGGTGCCTAATAATTATGAACACAGCTGTATATATATATATAGTATAGTAGTACTGTATATATACAAGACTTAATAAAACAATTAAAATAAAACAGTTTTTTGTGGTTAAATTTTTTCCTTTACCCTAGCTCCCGTTCTTGTCCCAGTTTAGAGTTTCATATTTATGGTAAGCGTATATATATATATATGTATATATATATATATATACGAAATATAAAAGAAATATGCAGATGGTCTGCTGCAGCAGAAAGTTAATTATTTTATTTATTGTACCAGTACAACAAATATTTTTAAGAGCCGGTTCTAACTTATAAATTGTTGTTGCTATACCAATATAATTCAATATTCATTTAGTCAATAATCGGGATTTATGAAAATGATTTAAAAAATAGTTTTGTTTCTCTAGTTATAGCCGATAGTGTATGCATGTATGTGTTTCTATATTGTCCAAAGAAGCACATTCTACATAACAATGACTTACATTATAAAATTAACAAAAATTTCTACAAATACCTTTCCAGTCGCTCCAATTTTGGTCTGCTTGGAGTCCAAACACTAAAGTCCACACTATAACACACTATTTCAAGTATTTTCTGCAGTTTTATCACTTAAAAATAACTAAAAACGTCAGAAAAAAGTGAAGACGCCACTTGCAAAAATCACGTATCACTACATATCAAGATGGTTAATTCTGATAAAGCTCAATAAGGAATATAGTCATTAAAAATTAATAAATAAGGAACAGAATTGCTTAAAATAATTCTTTATGAGAATAAACACATATATTAATATTTTATCAATAGTATACAGGTGGTTGAAATTGAACTACCGAGCCCAATACACTATTTTTTTATTATTGAAGATGAGGTATAACGTTACATTTGGAAGTTACTTGGTACTACATGATCTAAAATAGTTTATATTTTGTTACTTTGTATCTTTATATAAATAGTTATACATTTTGATTAAGGATTTATTAAAATTTCAGAGCTATAGCGTTGGAGACACGGCCTATATGGTAAAATGGAAGGACAGAGGTGATAATAGAATGACTTTTGGGCTATCAATTCTGAGATCTCAGAAAGGGATGAAAATTACTATTGGAAGTATAATGGAGTTATCTCTCGAGAATTTTATACAGGTTATTTTTTTTATTTACGGGTTCATTTGGAGGGCTAAGTTGTCCCCCCCGGGCATTGTGACCTTAAGGCCCGGTCTTTCCACCTTCATTTAAACCACTAGGTAACAATCCGACAGATAATGTTATCTGGAACTTTATCTTCTGAATAAATGTCATTACCAAGCAGTGAATTCAATACATCAGTCTCATTATCCGTTAGATAACTATCCGATAGATACATTTGTATTAAAAGACGGGATGACATTTATTCAGCACAGAAAGTAATAATCATATAACCTTATCTGTCAGATAGTTACCTGGAGCAGTGTTTCCCAACCGCTGGTCCTGTATATATATATAGGGGGAGCGAGGGAGGAATCTCAAGGTGTATCAAGATAGAGGAAACACGATTTTTCTCGAAAAGACGATGTGTGAGCAAGTTGGGAAAAAAAACTGTTGACCAGAGTTTACCCAAATAATTGGATGGTAGTATTTAAATTTTCGAAATAAACCGGAAGTACAGGATATCAAGGACAACTTCGATTTTTTATATAGGAACGTATGGCGTGTTGGGTATAATTTGATAAAACTTTTGAAAACAAAACAACTTTTACATAAACATGTTTTTAATATCTGTTACGATTACCTATAATGGCTTGCAAGTATTTTTATTTACAAGTGTTCCATTGTTCCAAGTTGCTTTTCATTTTGAACACTTTCGCATCCTTACTCTTTAGCTAACAGTAGCTCGGAGCATAACAAAAAATATTGCAAGTTCAAGTCATACCTACTTGAAAGTACTTGAAGTACCTCCAACGCGAACCGTTTTATTTAGTTTAAATTAGTTGTCAAAATAAGTATAATTAATTTTATTTAAGTTTAAAAGGTATATTTTAATGAATATAAATGTCATATATTTATGAATATATCTTGCAAAATTGAGCGTTTTTCTATTATAATTTCATGCTTCGATTTTATATGACTTCGCGGCCCCCCGACGAAACTTTCACGGCCGCCCGGTTGAGAAACGCTGCTCTAGACATTACTGGGTATGGTATTTACATACCATCGATGAATATCAAAGTATCTAGGAACAGAACCGCAGTAAGGGGGGGGGGGCGACGGCCCCTAGCGCACTAAAGAAAAGGGCGCTGACGGACTTGCTAAGGGGCGCCATTGCGAAGATGGGGACCTTTTTTTTTTGCTCGTCATTTGGATTTTGGGATGTGAGGACCTTTTTTTTGTTCATCACTTAAATTTTGAGAGGTAAAAACCTTGTTTTTATTTACCAAGGGCGCCAAAACACGGTTCTGCCCCTAGCGCTAGTTTTTTTTTACTGCGGCTCTGTCCAGGAAAACCATTACGTTACTTCAGATAATGTCTGCCGAACTTTTAGCTATAAGACAAGCATTGTCCATGGTCCCGCAGCTTAAAATCCGCAAGGCATTAATCCTCACAGATTCCCTCTCCTCACTCTAAATACTAAATAACACTGAAATACGCAACTATAATAAAATTAGTGGCGCAGCCAGAATTTTGTCTTGGGGAGGGCCGAATCAAATTTCGAGGTCACGCGGGCCGCATTAGGCCCTCAACCTTATTTTTTGTGGCTCCTGAAGAGGTAATCAAAATCACTTGAGCTTATTTAGGGGAAAAATATATTTAAAAATGTAAAATATACTCTCTTCCCCTTTTCTGTTTATAAAAAAATGTCAAGAAACCCTTCGGGATATTTAAAGTTCCGTCACTGCTTATCATTTTGTATGTAAAATAGACTGCGACCCAAATCAGTTCGATTCCCCTGCTGTTCGATATTGATGTTTATATCAAATAATAATTCCATTATTTGTTGATAAAAAAATGTAATTGTTAATCCATGTATCAAAAACTTTCACTTGATTTTTTCTTCGATAAATACATATTTATTTATATTTTTCGCGGGATATATTTTTGAAGTCTCAATATTTCTCTTACTAATGTTCAGTTCTCTAAATCAGCCGCTTGGCCACAATTTGTACCGAACGAACAGACTCATGTTTCTTGATTATATCTACGAAAACCTAAAAATAACATGTAAATATGCATTTTCTGTTAATTTCAACACTAATCATAATAAAATATAGCTTATTATTATTGTAAAATACATAAGTTTTTTTGCTGTACAATTATGATAAATTTGTTAAATTTTCATTTCATTGGACCTTCAGAGGGGGCTTGTGACCCCCCCTCTCTGAATACGCGACTGTTCAGTAAAACTTATATCAGTCCTTTTTGTGTGTACAACAACATAATTTCAAAAATACCTAAGAAGATATTGATATTCACATTTATCTACAAAATAAAACCAAATACCAATTTTAAGAGCGCGTTTGTCTCCAAAACTACTCTTTTTATTATATTTCTACTATTTCTACTCTATTTCACGTTTGAGGTGTCATTTTAAAATTACATTCTGAAGGTTATACCGAAGTCAGATTTCCACTTTATCTTATCTGAATCGAGTAATTAGTTGTTTAAAACAGTTTTATCATTTGACTGGGCGAATGTTTTAGTCGATGTGTCAGGAGGAAAAAGGATTAACGCCCCCCTTCATATAATTCGTTGGAGCATATTTGGAAAGTGATGTGTTTTCACTTGAACAATAATTATGTCACTTTATCAAGAGTAGGCAACAAAATACAAAATATACAGTGTAAAATATAAATATTACAGAAACAAAAAAAAAACAAAAATATACAAAATATAAATATTGTAGAGTGAAAATATATTACTATAAAGTTTTTATTCGAACATAGGCGAAATATTGGCCTTAAAAGAATTAATAGTCGGAGCCGAAATAATATCTTCAGAAAGAGTGATCCATAACTCAAAGACACGGTTCGACAGGAAGTTTTCCCAATTTTGCTTCTTGTAGATCTCGTGTTTTAGTTTCAGTCTATGTCCACGCGTTGCGCTATTGAGACTGAGTGAATATAAAGTGGACAAATCTGTTGAGAATTTGCCAGTGATGTTGCGATATATCTGGATAAAGTCTCCACGATATCTGCGCTGGGTAATGCCGGGTTTAGATTGGTAGAGTAACAGAGCTAGTAACTAGCGCAAGTACTAGGCGCTTTACTCTACTATCTTATTTTCAGGATAGTAGGTGTTCATACACAATTGACATACATATCTTATTTTCTGGATAGTAAGTGTCAAAACACATTTGACATTCAATGTGATTTTGTAGTGAAATTATCTTTTTGCAAAAAATATTTTATGAATGTGGATATACATCGTCGCCGGCGTGATGCCATTAAAGAAGTGGTATTTTGAATTACATAATTTCTTGTGGAGAAAATAATTGATTGTCTTATTGAAGTATTCGGTACAGAATATAAGCCTAAACAAAAATGGGTTAAAAAATGGATTGATTGGCGCATCAGTCCTTCTATTTCGTGAATTAGCCGTGGAAGATCAAAAAGAGTACAGACTATGTTTAAGAATGACACCAGATGATTTTAATAGGCTATTAAATTTAGTTAGTCCATTAATACAACGAACTGATACACTAATAAGGGATGCGATTCCAGCAAAAATAAAATTAGAATTAACGCTTTATTTCCTAGCCACAGGAAATAGTTATTGTAGTCTACAACAGTGTTTCAACACATTTTTTATGTAAATAGTTTATATTTTGTTTATTTTCTGTAAACTTTCTGTGATTTTCTACAAATAAAATAAATGTGTTTAGAAGCACATTAAATATATTTGTTTTCATGCAAAAAATAAACCAACAATTATTATTAGTAGTCCGCGTTAGAAAATTATATATTATTTTGGTCCACCGTGCGTTTTTGGTCGAGAAACACTGATCTACAACATCTTTTTCGTGTATCAAAAGCAGTTATTCCACAGATGATTTCAAAAATCATCAATTAATAAATCAATGTTACGCCATTTATGTAAATAAATTGTAACTTACCTGATGGGTTTTTTTCTATTTGTTATGACAGGTTACCGCTTGCCGCCAATTTGAAATGAATCAATTTTGCGTAGTGGGGGAAAAGACAGTAGTTAGTAAATAGGTCGACGAGCTTGCTGCTATCCTAGCCCAACTACTGACAGCTAGTACTCTACTAGTCACAATGTCAACTGTTTACACAGGGATAGTAACTAGTTGCTAGTTACTTGCGCTAGTTACTAGCTCTTTTACTCTAACAATGTAAACCCGGCATAATGGTCGGCAAGTTCAAAACTTCAAGGCGTTCTTCATAGCGGAAATATCGAAGTTCTGAAAGCATCCGCATAGCTCGCCAGATTTTAAGAGCTAGCGCCGCCACTTTTTCTGATGATTATTATACACTGAAATTATCATTTTATTTTATTTAGTATTATATTACACGCTTAATATAATTTAAAATATAAATTTTGCGACAAATCGGTTGGAAAGAACTACTCTGCATCATAATTCACATTCAACTCTTTTTAGAAGTAGTTCGATACAACCTAACTTCTTGACAATTAGTGAAGTGGCAACACAGGAAGTTAATAATAAGAAATAAAAGCAAATTATTAATATTTAATATTACAATTTTTACTTTAGGGGAAGCATTTCGTTGGCTGGAATACGGTGTAGAATATAATCGAAGACACTCTTGTATAGAGCTGCTGATGACTGAGTCATAAATTCGTTCATCTGGTCCATAACAAATCGTGGATTACGATTGAAGCCATCAGCTAGAGCTTGATCTGTAAAACAATATTTAGTTAATTTCTTTTTTTTTTTCATTTTGCGTTCATTCAGAGAGTCATTAGGTATGTTCGATTTGCACCTTCGCGTTATACTGCTAAACGCTAACAGTAAAACGCTGCAGTTAGCAGTTTACTACTAAAAACTAGTTACATACAGCGAGTTTAATTTTCTGTTCGATTTGTTTATACGTAAAGAATAAGAAGTACGTCCGACGTAAATGTTAAATGTCAGATAACTTTTCAGGTTAAGAATCTTTTTACGATTTGGTTCGGAGATTATCTTGTGTGTCGAATAGGGTGACCAGACGTACTCTTTTTAATAGTATTATACTCTTTTTTGAGTAATATTTTCTATACTCTTTTTATAAAAAAAACCCTGAATATACTATTTTTTGATGGTCACTTGTTTTTATTACTTCTAGTTTAGAAGTGAGGACCTTTTTTTTTGCTCATCACTTCTATTTTGGGAGTGAAGACCTTTTTTTTTTGCTCGTCACTAGTATTTTAGAATGAGGACCTCTGTTTTTTGCTCATTATTTGAATTTTTGGAGTATTCTTTTTTTTTTAGTATTCTCTTTTTCTGTGAAAAAAATCTGGTCAGCCTAGTGCCGAAAGGATGAAAAATATTAGATATATTTAATGGATCTTGAAATATTATCAAATCCAGAATCAGATTCAGATTTTTCGAGTTCGGATGATGAAGTTATGAACTGTATTTGCGAGGTTTATAAAATGCCCCAGGATAGAAAAACTGAAAAATTTTGTAGAAACTATTGTCCCAGGATATTCAAAAAAAGAATTTGTAAGACATTAGCCATCAAAGAATAAAGTATAAATATCAAAACAAATATGCTAGCCATATTCCTGTCAAAAAGTCAAAAACAAAGTACCAACCATTTATTCTTTATCTATGGTACCAACTCAAAAAGGTAAACAAACACAGCCGTAACAAATAATCCGCAAGAGAAGCAGCTGTAACTTTTTCGCAGTAGCGTCATAAACTGGCAGTAAATTACGACAAATCGAACAAATTTGCAGTTACTGCAAAACAAAACGAACAGATTTTTTTAACGCGGCAGTAAACAGTAACTGCAAATGTGCAAATCGAACACACCTATTATGAAACTGAATTGGGTGTTGTAATAAGTTTCATTATGACACTACAGTATTTTATTTAACAAGCATATAATAGGGGCTATATTTCAAGAGGATGAAGTTTATCACCCAAGCCGTAGGCGAGGTTTGTTATTATCTCGATGAAATATAGCCATTATTTGCGAGCCAAATACAATATTTTATTTACCTACAGCTATATATTTTTCTCATTAAAAAATTAGTAATGTTAATTTAAAAACACAGAAATTCTGAGCGACGACATCAGGTACATTCGATTTGAAGCTCCGAGTGCTCCGAGCACGTTCTGTATACTCAAACTTGTTCTATTTGACGCTCGGAGTATACCCAATTGCATTCGTTTTGCGGTCGAGGGTGTATTTTTATATACGAGGGCTATTTTACCGCAAGGTTGGCAATGGAGTTGGCAACTCAGTTGCCACTATTAAACGGCGCTTGCGCAGTAGTGTTTAGCAATCTATCTGTCAATACCTCCCAACCGGTTCGGACTTCATGTGCCGTAGTTTTGACGTCAGCGTTGTTTTATCATGGCTACTACAATCAAAGATTCCGCCGTATGCGAGATTCGTTTTGCGATCCGTTTTCTACAAGCAAAATGCAACAATAAGACAGTGCGTGTTGTGTATGGGGTAAACATTATGAGTGATAATGCATTGTCCTTCTTCATGAATTTTCGTTGTTTTGAATCCACGCCAACAGTTCCAGTACCGTCTGCACTCCATAACGAGTTTGTACACTGTTGAGCTGTACGCTATTTTCAAGACCCTGTGTTTTATTTCGTCAGAGCAAAGTCGGTCAAGTGTTATCTTGACGGACTCGCTGAGCGCTCTGAACAGTATCCAAGATCCTGAGCCAGTGCATCCTCTTGTACTAAAGATCCGGTTGCTACTCTACTATTTGAATGCTCAGAATGTGAGGGTAGAGCTCTTTTGGATACCGGGACATGTTAAAGGCAACGAAGCGGCTGATGAAGCTGCAAAAGCCGCCTCCCACAGACCTATGATTTATGTGAATTTCATATTTACAGATGACGCAAAGAGTCATCTGAAACATCTGGTTTTAGCCAGGTGGCAGCATGAGTGCGGCAGTATACAAGACGTTAAGTTGAGACTGATTAAGGGAGACGTTAAACCATGGGGTTCTTCCTGCAGGATTAACCGCAGGGATGAAACCGCCATCACACGCCTCCGTATAGGCCACTGCTGGTGGAGCCAAGGACACCTCCTTCGAGGTGAAGAGTTTCCTATCTGTGAGACGTGTAACACAGATTTGTCTGTGTTACACATTTTATCTGAGTGTAATAAATTGAAATTTATTGATCAATAGATTGAACTGTATAAAACCAACATAAGCCTCTACAAATATAAAGTAGTTTTTCAAAAACTTCCCGTTATTCCAATACAAAATGGTTTACCTTTCATTGCGTTAGCTGGATCTGTAGACTGCAATTCGAGAAATCCATTTTGAGAGTAGGATTTCATGTCCAGCTGATCCATAATTAGATATTCTTGACCCTGGTGCATTACTGATTTCAGTTTGTAGTGGTACTCAAAGTCTACACCAGCTAAAATAAAAATTAAAAATCAGCTGTGGCCAGCACAGGACCGATCGCCATCACAAAGTACTTGTATAAAATACATTCTAGCAGCAGAGTAGAAATAACTTGGCCTAATATTTTCTAACAGAGATATTATTTATCATGACCATGGAAACGTTACATATAAGTATGAAAAAATAGATACTTAGAAAAAAAATTCAAATTTTTTTCTTTTTATCATAAGATGTCTTAAATAAAAGTTGTTGCCATCTAGTGGTCGTTTGTAAAAACATAAAAGGTAACGTTCATAGCATCGTTTATGGTGAATAGTTGTGTTTTTATGAGTCAGAGATCTTGATTGATTTTTTATAATAATTAAAATCCAGTAAAATGTTTAAAATCATATTTATTAGGTGATATACTTACTGAATAACCAATTATAGATAGCCTGGTTATCAATTGGGAAAGCTAGTACAGTTCCTACAGCGTGCATATTTGATCTCATTCTTATGTTAGGAAGATACACTTTAACCACTCCTGATAGTGTTCTTGGGTCAAAACTAGAAAAAAAAAAACAATTTAATAAAACATTAGGAAACCGATTCTATAAGACCCGATTATGTATCATTATCATTCTGGTGTTGGAAGCGTGGAACAAGAAATTCAACCAATAGGATCGCTCTATTTTGAAAAAACCCGTACCATGGTGTCGTAGGCGCGGTGTTACAAGTGCGGTGTCGCAAGTTCAGAAATTTCAAATCTAGCGCTGGCCGCACCGTCGAAACCATAGCAACAGATATATTTTTTCGAAATGGTGAGATCTTTAGCGAGACACTTATATTAATTTCCTAAAAAAAAATAATAAAACGTAAATTGATGTAGCGAAATAGCGACTTTTACAATGTTGTCGGCAGTCATAAAGTTTATTATTATGGATTCGGTTTCAAATATCTGGTCTGCAGAAATGTCATGCAGTGGGTATACTAATAATACACCCCCAAGCAGGGGCCAACAGAATCTTCATTCTAAACTGTGATGTCAAGTAAAAAAGATTGTGTATTAAATTCTTTTCTTTTAATTGAAGTAACTGTCTGTGTTTTTTGTGTCTCATTTTTTGCAACAAGTTAAAATAATCTCCCTTTTGCCTTCTGTTTCTATGTATATATGGGACGTACCCACCATCGGTTTTCTTCATATTGCAATGTCTAAATGCATAAATAAGAGTTAAACGTCTCCTTCGATTTGACGACATATTTAATGAAATTGAATAACCGTTTACTCCAAATACTTGTGTAAACTTTTAGGTTAGATTTGTGTTAGATACAAATGTTGTCAAAACCGAAAACGCGCACAATTCACGCCTCCAACCCCACCATGAAATTCGAACTTGTAAATATATCACCACGCCTCTCACCCCTGTCGCGCCTTTGACACTACCATGAAAATGATGCATGAGTCATCATAACTGGTACGGCCTTCAAGGCCCTTGAAGGCCATAGCTGTCTCAATCGTCTTCCGCCATTCCTTCCGATTTTGTGTGATTGTCCTCCTGTTGTGTGTACCGATAGATCAACCCACCTAAGCTTTGGTCTACCTCAATTCTATTACGTTCTGGCACAATACGAAAATCTCTTTGTACATGGTTTATTTCATTGACTCCAGTCCATTCTAGTCGATTTAATTAAACTTTTTTCTTCATACCGATTAAACAGTTTGAAATTATATCCCCATCTTAATAAGGCACTTTTGCATACGATCTAAAACGTTCTATGGGCATCTGGGTCGCGTCATGATTTCAGTACTGTTTTCAGAATGAGATTTCATAACAATAGGTTTTCTATGGGCAGTGGTCGTTATGAAATAGGTATTTATAGATCTTTTTAGTTATTTATATTATTTTGTTAAATATTAATTATAATTATTCATAAATTATTAGTGTAACTAATATGTACAAATAATAAGTGCAATATTGCAAAATACAAGGTGTCTCAAAAGAAATTTTATATTTAGTGGATCGATTAAAAAAAAAGTAAGCCGTATATAGAAAAAATTTTTATTAATTATTAAAATACACTTTTTGGGGATTTATTTCTTAAAAATAATATCGTCTAAATGTAGACCCTCGCGTTCTCGGCACTCATTTAATCGAACAGTAAAATTACTTATGACGTCTCGGCAGGTGGACTCAGGGATGGCTGCCATCTCGTGACGGATATTTTCTTTCAAATGCGCCAGTGAAGTCGGTTTATTGGCGTAAACTTTAGATTTAAGATAACGCAATAGGAAAAAGTCCATAGGGGTTAAATCTGGACTGCGTGGAGGCCAATTTATGTCACCTTTCCGGGAGATCAATTTGCCTGAGAAAATTTCACGAACACGTGGCAGAGACATATTGGACGTGTGTGAAGTTGCTCCGTCCTGTTGGAACCATGTTCTTTGGTTATAGCCAGGAAGGTTTTGCAGTTCAGGTACCAAGAAGTTGTCTAACATCTCCACATAATGCTCTGAATTCACTGTAACTGCACGCCCCCTTTCGTCTTCAAAAAAGTAAGGGCCGATAATTCCTCGCGCCGACATCGCAGCCCATACGGTCACTTTAGGCGAATGTAGGGGTTTCTGATGTTTGCGTTTCGGATTCGTTGCACTCCAGTAGCGGCAGTTCTGCTTATTTACGTGGCCATTAAGATGAAAATGAGCTTCATCCGAAAACAAAATGTTGGTAAACGTTGAAAATCGCTCAATCACCTGATTTACGAATTTAAGCCTCTGACTGGCATCTTGGGGCTTTAATTCTTGCACCAATTGAATTTTGTAGGGGTGCAGCTTTAGGTCTTTGTGCATAATGCGATGTAATGATGATCTATGCACATTTAAAGCACTTGCGCGCTTCCGAATTGAAAGGTTCGGGTCGTCACGAACAGAGTGATTAACATTCTTCACGTTTTCTACCGTTCTTGATGACCTAGGTCGCCCGGATTTTGATTTATCCAGCGTTGTACCAGTCTCTTTAAACTTTTTAACCCAATGTCGAATGAGAGGAATGCTTGGCGCATCATTTAAGTGGCGAAAACCTCGAATACTGCAGAATTTTCTACGCGCTACAGTCGCCGTTTTTGTAAAACTCTCGCACGCATAACGCGCAGTCTGCTCCCGAGAAACGCTCCATAGCGATTAAATTCCCAAGAGCCAGGCTACCGATTGACATAACCCCCGCGCCCCTCGGCTACGTTGCGTTCACGCAGTAAGCTAAATAAATATAAAATTTCTTTTGAGACACCTTGTACAAATATTTTGAATGTTTTTTTTTTTTAGAAGAAGAAGGCCCCGCACGAGCATCTTACACCGGGCCCCGCTTTTTCTCGGGCCGGCCCTGATTAAAGTAATAAAAATAATAACAAAAACGTTTATAAGAAATTATCTATATACAAGAGCATGTTGCTTGTTTTAACGTCTGTAACCTTTAATATTGCTTTTTAACATTATCTTTCTTGTTAATAAGCATAAGTTCAACAAAATCAAAATACTTAATAAACAAATAATATTTTTGTTTATAATGAGAGTGATTATGAAAAACATGTGTCGTTTAAATTAAATTCGAATTTGTATAACGGACATTTATTAAAATGTAATACTGTCCATACACTTTGGATAATCTGATCAAAAATTCCTGTTGAACTATTTTGATTCCGATCAATATACATTAATGGGATTTTTTTCAGTTTTTCCGACTTACCCGCTGGGAAATAGGAAGTGGGGGGGGCGATTGTTTTTTTACACGTTTTTGGCCAAAATTGCCTATTTTTTTTCAAAATAATGATTTGTTCGTTTATCTAAATAACAAGAGATTTTATTTGATTAATAAAAAATATTTATCTTTTTCATTTTATGCAAATTTGCTTATATTTCGAAAGGGGACACCATTATTATTCACTACAATTTAAATGCGCAATATATAAAATAAATTGTGCATTTGTTGTAAGCATTTTATAAAATAATTGTGCAATAAACAAATTACCATTGTAATCAAAAAAGTAAATGTGCAATAAATTATTTTTTTGTTAAATAATTTTTTTTGCAATAGTAAAAAAAGAACGGCATTAAAATACAGGTTTGTGCATTTAATGAATTTAAATGTTCCTTTTATATTATATTTGTATACTTAAAAAAATAAATGTGCGGTACATTTGTAACCTATATAAAAAATATTAACAGCTTAAAAAATATTTGAGCATTACAAAAGTTACATGCACAATATTTTAATTAAATTGCCACTTAAACATCGAATGCGCGCAATAAATAATTTATTTGAACCACCAGAAAAATAGAACATGCCTTAGAACGAATAACCGTGCCTTCGATTATCGTGTGGTGTTCGCAACTACCTACTGCAGCGCTCAACGGTATCTGTATCCCTGAGTCCTGTGCAAGTCCTGTGGCTAAAATGTCCCAGGATAAAATGTCCCCGGATAAAATGTCCCCGGATAAAATGTCCCTGGATAAATTGAAATCCAAATATCTTGAAAACGACTTATCAGATCTAATTAAATGATCTGTAATGAACAATTGCATCAATTATAATTACAATTATGGATTCTGCCCTTAATCGGAAACATTTAAGTTGGGGACATTTTATCCAGAGACATTTTGTCCGGAACATTTTGTCCGCCCACGAATATACCGCATGTATATTACTTAAATACCAAATTATGTAAGTGATTCTAAAGCATAAAAATGTAAATTTTTATTAATTATTATCTTTATGTTTATGTTAAGTTTATGTAATTAGATTTAGAAAAAATAATAGCAAGTGCTAAAATAAATTTATTATTATTATTATTATATATTTTTTTTGATGTTTTTATAAATAATTTTTTTTAAATGTGTTGATTTTGATTTTGCGTAAATAAAACATGTTGACAATTTAATAAAAAGAGTTTTTCTTAATGTTTTTAAATAATATGTACATAATTTGGGCAATAATAAGCTTATATCTGATATCATTTTGAGGCCTTAAACATTTTCGGACAAACTTTGGCCCGAGGGCCAAAAAGACATTCACATTATGATAATAATTATTCCCATTATAGTATTTTTTATTTAAAGTAAAAATATTTATTAAATGTACATTTTTTAATATTTTAATGCACAAAAAAATCGTTTTAAGGCACACTATAAATAAAATATTGCTCAATTTTATTTATTTTTTAAATAGATATATTTATTTAATGCTAAATATTTTTTATTTTAATGCACAAAGTATTAATTTTAGTGCACATATCTATTTAAATAATTCCCAGTTAAATCATACCCATTATTATTGTTTACTACTAAATTACAAAGTTGTAGTACACCAAAGCGGACATCTGCTTATAGAAGAAAAAAAAAATGTTTAAACCAATGGTTCTCAAACTAGAACCGAAAGTCATACTCCTGCTTTTTTTAAATTAGATTACACACATTTTAAGATCTGTTCGATATAGGGTGACCAGACCAGTGGCGGACTAAGCCTTCGCCGGGTCCAAGACATTTTTGATTTACGGGCCCTCAACCTATGTTTTTTTTAAAAAGGTCCTTACCTTCCAAAACCATGTGAAGAGCAAAAAAAAAAAAAGGTCTTCACCTCCCAAATCCAAGTGGAGAGCATAAAAAAAAATCAAATCCGGGCCCTTGAAAATTACGGGCCCTAGACAAATGTCTTTTTTGTCTAAGGGGATAATCCAGCCCTGGACCAGACGTCCTGTTTTCATAGGACATGTCCTGTTTTTACACTTAGCCGGGGATGTCCTGCCTAGTTTTTAAAAATTGTACTGGTTTGTCCTGTTTTTGTTTTAAATTACCATATTACTGTATTGAAACAATTAGATACTCACTAAATATAGACAAATTATTTCAAACAATGCAATTATTTGTTTTCTGCATTAAAATTATAATGTATAATTTGTGATAAAAAACACAATAACTTACTAAATGTCAATTAACTCAGAACTTCAAATTTGTAACATAACACCTTTATCCACTTGCCCCTTCAATTGTATCAATGTCTTTTTTTTTAATACAAAAAATGTTCTGGTTTTGTCCTGGTTTTAAAAATGCTAAATGTCCTGGGATTTCAGATACTTGTCCTGGTTTTGTGAAAATACTTCTGGTCATCCTATTTCGATAGAATATTTTTTTCTAAATCCAACCATATAAATATTTTATATTTTTGCATAAACAAATGTTGCTCAAATAATCGATTGAAATTATTATATATATTATTTTTAATATTAGTGTACAGAAAAGACTTTACTCCTTATAAATAGTTTTTCATCTGATTTTGTGATTTCCATTATTTTTTAAACATAATTCCATTCGATTTAAAACAAATTCAGAAGAAACATAAATCATCGTGTTTCGTTTAAAAATTGTTGAAACGTCAATCGATTTTTATATATTTTAAGTAAGGGGATAAAAACGTTTGCTATAAAAAAAAATCAGCTGTGACCACCACAGGACCGACCGCCATCATAAAGTACTTATATAAAATACATTCTAGCAGCAGAGAAGAAATAACTTGGCCTAATATTTTCTAACAGAGATATTATTTAGCATGACCATGGGAATGTTACATATATGTAAGTATGAAAAAATTGAGACTTAAAAAAAAATTTCGAAAAATTTTTTTTAATAAAAGTTATTAATTATTGCTTTTATAGCAACTTTTGTTCAATAATTTTTTTCGAAATATTTTTCTGTTGTGAAATATTCATAAAAATCTTAAAATCGGCACGAGTAAACTCCCATTTTTAGTTAACCGATTTTTACCAAAAGTTAATCAACTTGTGTCATTGATGGTAGAAGCTTAAATATGAAGTTTCATAAAAATCCTTTGAGCCGAATTTGCTCTGCACGTGTTCACAGACGGACAGACAGACGGACAGACGGACAGACGGACAGACAGACGGACAGACGGACAGACAGACAAACAGACGGACGGACAGACAGACCGACAGACATCATGCTAAAAATAGTCAAAACGTTATGTAGGGACCTCAATTCGTGGAGATCCATCGAAATCTCGAAATGTCAAAATCGGTATGATCACAATACCTCCCTTATATATGTTAGCGGTCGGTAAAAAAAGAAAAGGTGTAAAATAAAATAAATAAATAACATTTAACTTACGTGAATTGTTTAAAGGTAGCATTTCTGTGTCCTGTGAGAGTAACTTGCTTAAGTTTGGCTTGAATCTGAATATTCCCTTTATTCTCACTATATTCCAGTTCGTTAATATGAAGAGGATCAAATGGTGGAATACCTAAACTTTTTATACCATCGCAGAAGATTGGAAGAAGTTCTTGTGCTCTTCTTGGCAAACAGTTGTTAAGGTCAGGACTGAATCGCCGGCAATTTTTCTGAATAGCTGCTGGAGCTGCAACAAAGTAAATAATAAATTGATTGAAACATAGACTAAATTCTTAAAATATTATTACGCCTTCTTCTCTCTAGTTCCATGATTCTCCAAATGGTCTATATCAGGGGGCGGCAACCATGTTTACTAGGTCGGCATATTTCAGAAATGCGGGAGTTCGGCGAGCACCGTGGGACAAGGGGGGGGGGGTGAAATTTAAACATAAATATATTAATGCAATTTAAAATTTTAATTTTCATTAAAAAAAAATACATAATATCAAAGTGATAATTAATGCGATATTTGACAATGAAAATTCGCGGCCAATTCTTTGTAATGTGGGACACAAGTAGAATTTCCAGTTATCAGGCATTGGTCCATAGAGCGTCAGTGAGGCCTGTTCGGTATTTTGATTTTAAGTATTTCATATTAGAAAACAAACATTCACAAGCATATGTCGACGCGCAGAGAGACTTCAATTTTGGAGCACATTATCTCAACAATGGGTAGCTATTCCTATTCACCAAGTTCCAGAATTTTTCTTCGTTACGATGTGATTTTAATTCAATGTCATTTGTTATATTTATAACTTCCAATTCTAAGTTCTCCTTATTGGAAATACCGAAATATGTTGCGATTTTATTAGTCACATCATCCTCTTTTTCAGAAAAAGGACTAATAAAAATGTTAAAAATGCCTCCAATTCGTATAGAAGTCTTCAAATCTGGTATTAAATTCTTCCAATAATGTATCAAAATGTTTGGCAAATTGATGGGTGGTAGCATTTCCATCGCAATAATTTTCTGGTGTTAAATGACATTTAACAGTTGGGCGATGTAAGCATTTTCAGGGTGGTCGCGTTTTAAGTGTAGTTGATTTTGACCCGTCGTATGGTTAAAACCATGTTTAAGAGTTGAGTCTAAAGAGTGAAGAAGTTAAGTCGTGTTTTAAGTAGAGTGACAATTTGTTCATCATGGGTCAGAGTCATTTAGAGTGTTCGGTCGGACAAGTAAAATGTAACCAAGTAAATTCGTATTTACGTTAAGGTAGTGTTCGTTAGTTTGGTGGAATGTGCCTAGTGTGTGTGACTGTGTCTCTTTGGATTTTGCTGTATCGACGTAATTGTAAGTCTAGTGTAATTAGTGTAAATATTTAAACCGTATCGTAATTAAAGTAGATTAGTTAAAAATTTTGAGTTTAATTGAACAACCCTTAATCCTTCCAAGAATCATAGCAACCAGCTAGTGGACAAATAGGGGGGGGGGGGGTCCAGACTTGATCCGCTTGAAAGTCTTGGAACCCATAATGTGAGGGATGTACAGAGTAAGTACAAATGAAATAAATAAATCAGACAACCGTGACATTTCATATTTATATATCAGAGCTCCCCACATTGTCTTCCAGAGGGACAATATTATTATTATTACTATTATTATTATTATTATTATTTGAGACTTGTGATGCGGAATCTGGGAATTATTAAAAATGTATGAATATTTGTTTGACGAAGTATAATACTAACGAATATAATAAAAGTATTCGTGGAGGGGGGCACATTAAGCTACGCTACTGACTAAAACTTACGTAAAACTGCAGATGCCGACAGCACGAAAACACAGAAAACAACTACCTTGTACATTCTTTATTAGCTTGTATACTATAACAGAAAGATGTATACTATGGCAATGCTCCTGACAAGATGTTTCTTATATACACAGTTGTCTGTGCAATTTAATAAACAAGTGACGAACTGGGTTTTGCGCAGATTTTCACATGAACCAATTTTTGTATTAACGTATCAACTTATTATCATAGTCAATTGAACTTCTGTTTATCAACGGGTTTTTGTTGACCTTATAAGTCAAAAGTATTAATGTCAAAGATACCTAAATATCTAATAATATAACTTAAGGATGTTTGTAACTATTGACTCTTGGCAGTGGCGTACCTAGAACTTTTGCCGCCCGGGGCGGTCTTCAATTTGCCGCCCTAAGTCAAGCAAATGATGGTTTTTATAAATTAATAAAAATAAATAAATAATTTTAATTGAGACAAACTATAGGTAGGGAACTTTTATACCATTGGATGCCATATTTAAATGTTGATATACTTATAAATGCAACTTTTATAAAAAATACAACATACTTTTTTAAAGGCCACAAAAAACTTACGGAGGCCGCAGGTTCCCCACCTATGAGACAAAATATATATATCTAATTTGCAACAGCGGCGGCGCTAGACCAATCGTGGACGTCGGCGAAATTAGCTTTGTGAGGCCCCTTTCATTTCTCAGTAAAAAAAAAAGATAATAAAAACAAACCTGTTTTTTTTTGTTTCGCAGTAACTGCAAATCTGTTCGATTTGTCGTAATTTACTGCCAGTTTATGACGCTACTGCGAAAAAGTTACAGCTGCTTCTCTTGCGGATTATTTGTTACGGCTGGGTTTGTTTACCTTTTTGAGTTGGTATCATAGATAAAGAATAAATGGTTGGTACTTTGTTTTTGACTTTTTGACAGGAATATGGCTAGCATATTTGTTTTGATATTTATACTATATTCTTTGATGGCTAATGCCTTACAAATTCTTTTTTTTTGAATATCCTGGGACAATAGTTTCTACAAAAATTTTCAGTTTTTCTATCCTGGGGCATTTTGTAAACCTCGCAAATACAGTTCATAACTTCATCATCCGAACTCGAAAAATCTAAATCTGAATCAGATGATTCTGGATTTGATAATATTTCAAGATCCATTAAATATATGTTATATAATTATAAAGTATATATATATATATATATAAATATATATATATATATATATATATATATATATATATATATATATATATATATATATATATATATATATATATATATACTTTAGTTATAAATATATTTTTCACCTTTTCGACACTAGGCTGACCAGATTTTTTTCACAGAAAAAGAGTATACTAAAAAAAAAAGGTTACATTCCAAAAATTCAAATAATGAGCCAAAAACAGAGGTCCTCATTCAAAATACTAGTGACGAGCAAAAAAAAAGGTCTTCACTCCCAAAATAGAAGTGATGAGCAAAAAAAAAAAGGTCCTCACTTCTAAACTAGAAGCAATAAAAACTAGTGACCATCAAAAAAGAGTATATTCAGGTTTTTTTATAAAAAGTAAGAGTATAGAAAATATTACTCAAAAAAGAATATAATACTCTTAAAAAGAGTACGTCTGGTCACCCTATTCGACACACAAGATAATCTCCGAACCAAATAGTAAAAAGATTCTTAACCTGGAAAGTTATCCGACATCTATCTGACATTTAATTTTTACGTCAGACGTACTTCTTATTCTTTACGTATAAACAAATCGAAGAGAAAATTAAACTCGCTGTATGTAATCAGTTTTTAGTAGTAAACTGCTAACTGCAGCGTTTTACTGCTAGCGTTTAGAAGTATAACGCGAAGGTGCAAATCGAACATACCTAATAACAGCAATTCCTTTGACAGCCGTGATCTTCTAGCGGTGAGGACCCTACATTGTGGCCGTAATAACCCAGGTTCGAATTTTGGTCCTGACAATGGTTGCACATTGTCAGTTTATGTTTAATTAATCGTTTTATTCCAAGTTAGATTTCCCGCTTTTTTTTAAACCAATTTAGTGCAGTACATAAAATTCCGTTAGTAAGGTTGATATATTATCTGCTGCTGATAAAATATTGATAATGCGTATGAACATTAATTCAGAGAATAGGTGTGTTACTATATCTTCTTCTATAAATATTTCCTTGTTAGTGAAAAGTGACATATTTTTATTCATAATTTATTATTTTTATAAATATTCTCTGGTAAGTACATATATAGTCAAGTAATCTTTATACCGACAGTCATATGTATGTTTGTCTTTATGATTGAAATTGTCATATCTGTTAGTTATATATGTGTATTTATGTTTTTTTTTTTTTTTTTTTTTTTATAAAAACTGAAATATAACACATAATTTATACGTTTACACGATATTTAAAGACCATCACATCTGTAAATAGAGTTATTTCTCAATTTATTTTGTATTTGTCGTTTTATTAGCATTGTTTGCTGGCGTACAAGAAGCAAATGCCGAGAAAGAAGGAACATTAACAAGACTCTCTCATACCCTTTTCACACTAGAACTTTAAGACGAGTGAATTTAAAGATCACCGATCTTTAACATCGGTTTGCTTTCACACTTGATGTTTAAATCTCCGGTGCTGTCATCAGCTACAGTAATTTTGTCCGGAAATTACCAGTTTTGAACTGTCTGCGCAGACGCACATTTTGAATTATTATAAACAAATATGGATATTTCATTTCATTTTATAATAAAGATAATACAATAAAGAATATATTACACCTGTATTAACATGTAAGTCGATACATTTAATCTCAATTATTGTAGCTCTGTATTTTATTAAACACATTATTAAAATAAATAATTTTATTATAACAATAAGTATAAACTTCTTATAACGTCGATATAATACAGTATTCTTGTTTATAATAATACAAAATTTTGACAGCACAAATTCAAAGAGTATTTTTTTATAATAGAAATTATGTTGGTAATGTGGACGATGTTTAAGACGCAGATCTCTGTCTTAAACATCGCTTGTATTTAGACGAGGCCATACGGTTTCACATTAGCGTTTAAAGATACATTCACTTTAACATCCGATCTTAAAGTTCTAGTGTGAAAAGGGTATCAGTCTGTTCGGTAGAAATTGTGGCCAAACGGCTGGAATTTTTCTTTTTCAAGTTGTAAACCATAGGGCTTAATCTAAAAATATGAAAAATTTTGAGTAAAGCACGTTAATTTAAACCAAAATAGTCGGGAATATCGCATTTATTGAAAAAAATAATTATTTAATAAATTTATTACTAAATTATGACTAATAATATTGCGCCTTATTTGTGTTTATTAATAAGGTAAGATACGTCTTATAAAATTACAATAAATAATTAACAGTTTTTTATTTAATAAGCTTATAATATGGAGGCTATATTTCAGGAGGATGAAGAATTCGAAGATATGAATTCCGAATGACACATAGCCATTATATGTGAGTCAAATACGATATTTTATATACAACTATATAGTTTTATCACAAAGTACTTGTATAAAATACATTTTAGCAGCAGAGTAGTTATTATTGTAAAAGACAATAACGTATTATATATCATTGACAATTTCATAATGTGTATTTGTAATTTACGATAACCATGGAAACGTACCTGCATACATACAAAAAAATGACTTATATAAAAGTTGTTAGTTATTACCAGTGGCGCAGCCAAGGGGGGGGGGGGGCTCCCAGGACCAGCAGATTACACGGCGCTGCTCGGAGAGTTGAAGTTGTTTTTAAATTACATCATTGTAAACAATATTGGCATTTTTTATTTTTTTTTTTTTTCGTATAAATAAACATTTTTTAAAGATTGCCTACTCTTGATAGGGGCCGTTATTGTTCAAGTGAAAATACATCACTTTCCAAATATGCTCCAACGAATTATATGAAGGGGAGCGTTGATCCTTTTTTCCCCTGACACATCGACTAAAACATTCGCCCAGTCAAATGATAAAACTGTTTTAAACAACTAATTAATCGTTTCAGATAAGATAAATTGGAAATCTGACTTCGGTATAACCTTCACACGAGTCTGTTCGTTCGATAAGGCGCAAATAGCCTTTGTTGCTGTGCACCAAAAATTTTGTTCGTTCGGTACAAATTGTGGCCAAGCGGCTGATTTAGAGAACTGAACATAAGTAAGAAAAATTTTGAGACTTCAAAAATGTATCCCGCGAAATATATAAATAAATATGTATTTATCGAAGAAAAAATCAAGTGAAAGTTTTTGATACATGGATTAATAATTACATTTTTTTATCAACAAATAATAGAATTATTATTTGATATAAACATTAATATCCAACAGCAGGGGTGTCGAACTGATTTGGTCGCAGTCTATTTTACATACAAAATGATAAGCAGTGATGGAACTTTAAATATCCCGAAGGGTTTCTTGACATTTTTTATAAACAAAAAACGGGAAGAGTATTTTACATTTTTAAATATATTTTTCCCCTAAATAAGCTCAAGTGATTTTGATTACCGCTTCAGGGGCCACAAAAAATAAGGTTGAGCCCTCGAAATTTGATTCGGCCCTCCCCAAGACAAAATCCTGGCTGCGCCACTGGTTATTACTTTTATAGCAACTTTTGTTAAATATGTTTTTTCGAAATAATTCTCTGTTGTGACTAGAAATAGAAACTCCCATTTCAAGTTAACCGATTTTTACCAAAAGTTGATAAACTCGTGCCATTGATGTCAAAAGCTTAAATATGAAGTTTCATAAAAATCCTTTTATCCGAATTTGCTCTGCACTTGTACACAGACAGACAGACAGACAGACAGAGAAACAGACCGACAGACATCATGCTAAAAATAGTCAAAACGTTATGTAGGGACCTCAATTCGTGGAGATCCATCAAAATCTCGAAATGTCAAAATCGGTATGACCACAATACCTCCCTTATATATGTATATATTTTTCTATTGTTTAAATTATTTAGATTATTAAGATGTTAATAAAAGTCTCAATTTTTTCATATTTAAATGTAACGTTTCCATGGTCATGATAAATAATAGTAGTATCTCTTTTATAGTCGGATTGCTGATAGGTGACTGTTACATATATGTATTAAGTAGTGCATTCATATAATAATCTAGTTACCATTTTTCATCGATTTTAATTTTTTTTTGTTATTTGTTTTAACTGTCAGTGTCTGGTAATAAATATTAATTAAAATATGGCTTGCGGCCAATTATTAAATTCACAAACTTTAATTTTAAATCTGCTGGAATAAACAACAAATTATAATCCAAAATTTACGTATGAGTATAAATTTTTTCTTATTTATAATTATAATCTTACAATTAATAATTTTGTTTGTTTGAGTACTGCTGTCAATTTATTTTCGCACTCTAATTAGTAAAGATATCTACGAATCATGCTGTTGCTTTCTATTGCTTTGTTTTTTATTAAAATAATTTTGAAGGTATGCAAATAATTATAATGATATAGACAGAGAAAGCATATAGTATTGAATATCGATACTTGTAGCAACGAACAGTCACTTATCAGCAATCCGACTATAGAAAATATTAGGCCAAGTTATTTCTACTCTGCTGCTATAATGTACTAATTTATATAAGTACTTTATGATGGCGGTCGGTCCTGTGGTGGCCACAGCTGATTTTTTATTAAATACATAATTGTTTATATTTATCTCGGGATGTGTTTTTTGAATCCTTAGTATTTTTCCTATATTTGGGTCTAAAAGTTGTACAACTATGCCAAATTTCAACTTTCTATGTTTAGCCGTTTGGCTACAGTTTCGTCAGTGACGTTATAAGGGTTTTTTGGTGGTCATACCTAGAAAGGCTTTAAAGTCATCTCAGAAAATTTTAATATATCCATTTTCAATTTTATTCACGATTAATATTTTATATTACAGCTACGACTAGAAAACCAAGATGTCAGAAGAAGTTATCAATAAACTTAACCACTTCACCATAAACTTTATCGACAACATTGAAACAAGTCTTATCGTCTATCAGAAAGTGTTACAAGAAACAATTAAAGATACCGATCATCATTTCACTACAGACATAGAGGGCAAAACCATCAATCGTCCTAATAGAAGTTTGGAAACAATGTGTAAGAAGCTAGAAGATTTGGCAAATAAGTATCAACTAAAATTAACCAAAAAGCCACCAACAGACGAAGAAATGTTTAATTGGGTTTGTAAAGTAAACAATAAACCCATAAGTGATATAAGAAATACTTTAATAAAAGGCTGTTTCGATATTTTCCAAAGTTATGAAAAGCAATTTGTCATATACAATGAAGAAGATATCGAAAAATTAGCAAAAGAAGCTTCTAATAAAGTACTTAAATTTTATTTAACAGATAAATCCAAAACATTAGATGAAAATTTAATGTGTAGGGCTGTATCCACTAAATTCAATTCTGAGAGAGGAATTTTGCAGCTTGCATGGGAGAATATTTTTGGTGCATTAATGTCTAAAACGTTGTATAAAGAAAAGGATAATGCATTAACAATTATGTCCAACGATGAAAAAAGATATGTCGACAAATTTTTCACTGACGTCAGTATTTTAACAGATCAAAAATTGTTCAAAACAAAATATTCCGACATAAACTATGGATACCGTAGATTATTTACTTCTGAAAGAAACGAAAAGTTTTTCACCGAAGATGAAGCAGAAAGTCAAACTCTTGAAGAATATAATTTCACTCTTAACCCTGAAGATTTAGAAAAATATGTAAAAGATATTCAACAAATTCTTAAAAACAGAGATGAAGATGACTATGAGGAAGATTTGAAGAATAAAATTACTTCTTATAAAAATGCAATTGAAAAGGAAATAAAGGAAACTAGCAAGGATTATTATTTTGATGTTCTAGAGGAAATGATGGGAATAATGGAAAAAATGGAAGGTGTGTTGCATATTAAAGAAAAAAGAGAAGATGATGATGCAGAAGAAAATGAAACGAAGAGAGCAAAGGGGAATAGTTCTACTATAACTAATATTAAAGGAAATAAAATGGGAACTTGGAATTCTAAATTCAATTTTTCTTAGGACCGAGATATCTACCTCTTAATAAGTTATATTTAACCTAAGAACCACTCTTTTTAGCTATATTAATTGTTAGATAAAGTCGCAAATAAATCGATTTATATATATATATATATATATATCGAAAGAAAGTTCTTGACGAAATTAATATGGTTATTAAATAAAATTCTTATGTTATACTCGTCATATATTTATTAAAAAATGTTCATCGCGACGTTTCGATTGGTAATCCAATCATCCTCAATCCAATATTATTGTCAAAAGTGTAAAATAAAGTATTTCCACATTAAAATGTTTGGAACGGACAGGAACGGTTAATCATAGTCTAGCCGAACGGTCTGTCCTAAACTCGGTTTAGGACAGACAGAGTTATTTTTTCTCATTTTCTTACATGTTTAATAAATATTTATAAGTTTATATAAGAATGTATATGTGCTTTTATGTATGGGCACATTTGGGACTATTGATCTGTAGTGTCCTTAATAATAAATAAATAAATAAATAAATAAATTATATTTATGCACACATAAATATGTAATTAATTTTTTACCGACCGTCAACATATATAAAGGAGGTATTGTGATCATACCGATTTTGACGTTTCGAGATTTCGATGGATCTCCACGAATTGAGGTCCCAACATAACGTTTTGACTATTTTTAGCATGATGTCTGTCGGTCTGTCTGTCTGTCCGTCCGTCCGTCTGTCTGTCTGTCTATGTACACGTGCAGAGCAAATTCGGCTGAAAGGATATTTATGAAAAATCATATTTAAGCTTTGGACATCAATGGCACGAGTTGATTAACTTTTGGTAAAAATCGGTTGACTAAAAATGGGAGTTTACTCGTGTCGATTTTAAGATTTTTGCAAATATTTTACAACAGAAAAATATTTAGAAAAAAATTATTGAACAAAAGCAATAACTAACAAGTTTTATTTGAGACATTTTTTGACAAAACGAAAAAAAAAATTCCAAAAAAAATCAAAATTTTCCCTAATAGTTTTAGGTCATTACGGACCAAACATTAATTTTTTCTAGACAAAACAAGGTGTAAGAATTCCAAAAATTCAAACCTCAAGTCTCTACCTCTTACCATTTTTGAGATATGAATTTTTGAAATTTACAAAATAAAATCAAAATTTTACCAATTAGTTTTAGGTCATTACGGACCAAATATTACAGAAAGAACATCGTAAAACTAAATTTTTGAAAGATTTAAACCGTAGGTCTCTATTTCTTACCATTTTTGAGATATAGTTTTTGATTTAATACCCAAATTTCCAAAAATAACTACACTTTCACGAGACCAATGGTTAATACGGATATTCAATGTTAAAATACGTACAAAAAATAACTTAGAATTTATAAGAAAGACATGGTCATGATAAATAATATCCCTGTTAGAAAATATTAGGCCAAGTTATTTCTACTCTGCTGCTAGAATGTATTTTATACAAGTACTTTATGATGGCGGTCGGTCCTGTGGTGGACACACCTGATTTTTTTAATAAAAATCACTTCCAAAAATTGTAACCTGGTAAAAACTAGTAGCTCTAGGTACGCAGGAACAATGGCGCAGGACATAGTACGCGAATAAACATGCGTTGAAGTCTTCCCTAACTTATATAAAATTGCTCAGAAATTCTTGTCTGTAGTAGCGACGTCAGTTCCTTCAGAGCGCTTATTTTCGAAAGCAGGAGCCACTGTATGCAGAGACAGAAATAAACTTCTGAGCAAAAGGCTTACTGAATTGATTTTTCTCGGTGCTTGCAATGAAGAAGAGTGGAGTGTTTAATTATATTTCAAATAATCACTCAGACTTATAGGCGCCATTGCCTTACCATTTTCTACCATTTTTTAGGGTTTTGTAGGTATGACCAAAAAACCCTTATACCGTCATTTGGTCGTCTGTCTGTCTGTCTGTCTGTCTGTCTGTCTGTCTGTCTGTCTGTCTGTCTGTCTGTCTGTCTGTTCGGTAAAAATTGTAGCCAAACGGCTAAACCTAGAGAGTTGAAATTTGGCATGCTTATACAACTCTTTGACCCGCACATAGGAAAAATACTAAAACATCTAAAAAACATATCCCCCTAAAAATATAAACAAATATGTGCTCATTGAAAAAAAAAATATTTTTTTTAAATTCTGAGTAGGGTATCAAATGAAAGCCCTTGGTACGTGGATTAACGATCAAGTTTTTATTTTTGCAAAATAAATTATTTAATATATGATTAAATGAATTTAATAATTTATCTAATTTCAGGAAAACAATCATGCTGACAGATGACGAAATATCACTAGTCCAAACACGTCGTCAAGAATTCACTGAATACTTCATAGACGAATTTGAAGGAAAACTAAAATGGCTGACAAAAATATTAGAAAGTAAGAAAGAAGAAGGAAATCTAATCAAAGACCTAATATCAGCAGGATCAGATGCTTTAACAGGATCTCCCAAATCAGTAATCGATTTATTTGGAGCCAAATTAGTGGATTACATTGAAGATAAGAAGAATAAGAAAACAGCTGACCATTTATGTAGCCTCGCTTATGAGTTTAAAAAAGAAATCAAACAAAAAGAAATACGAAAAATATTAGTGGAGGGATGTATGGATATTTTTCAAAGTTTTGAAATGCCTTTTATGCTACTTTCTGCAAAAACTGGTGGAGAAATTAGAGCAATGCAAAAATTAGCTATTCAAGCAACTCACAACGTGTTTGAATATTATAAAATTCAAAGAGAACCAAAATTTACACCTGAGTTTATTGTAAAAGGAGTTATTTTTAATTTTGACAAAAAGCTACCGTCATTTTCAAAAACAGTTCGTGATGATACTATCAAACTTAACACTGCAAAATTATTTCTGAAAGTTGGTTTAGTAATAGAAGAAGATAATAAACTTAATTTCTACAAATCTGATTATTCCAAAGAATTTAAATATGGTTATCGAAGATTATTAAATACAGAATTGCAAAATAAAACTGAAATCTTATCGAAATATACCCGTGATCAACCGAACAAAGATTATGAATTTGTGCTCAAAGTCTGTAACATAGATTTTGATGCTAAAGAAATGTTGAAGTATTTGAATGATCGTGATCCAAATTTGATGGAACAGAGGTTAACTGAAAAAATTGGAAGTGTTACCAAAGATATCGTACAGGAATTAAGTGAAGGGATAATTCAAGATCTATTGACTTGTAGTAGTAGAATGGAAGAAATAATTAAAGATTTGATGAAGAAATTGGATGAAACTAAAGTAGAAAAGAGAGCGGCTCCAAAATATCAGATTAACATTAATGATAATAAAGTTGGTACTTGGAATAATCAAAATCATTTTCATTAATGGAGTTGTCTTGGTTCCGTAGTAGAACGGGGCTTCAGGAACGCTGGTCAGATTTGCTCTTCAGTGTTTGACTGGAAACACTGGTTCCCCTGTTCTAAAGCAAATTTTATTAATTTACTAGCTGGAGTACCGGTATTTTGCACGGTTTCTGTAATTTTATTTTTGCTGTAACGTAAATGATAAGTGATAGTCCGAGAGCTAGCAACGTTTTCGAGAAAGAATTTTAGGTCGGCTGGTTTTTCGATATATCCCTTTCTTATTGAAGTTAGGTAGGAATGCGGTACGTCTGGCACCTGGGAGCGGTTGCGTTTACCTGTGCGCATCTCGCCTTTACAGGTAAAAAGCAGGATATTTTGAAATCATTTTAAGACATTTTTTTTTAATACACCATATATGGTAGAAGGCTTTTAGATATATATATTTAAGAAATTTTTTTTTAAATATAATTTTCTATGTCTTTTTAGCATTATAAATTTATAGTTGCCAGACAGTTTCGTTGTTGCTAACATTGCGCCAGATCTAATTTAAGTAATTAAAAAATAATAATTTTCAAACCATTTAAGTATAGCTGTAATTTTAATATGATATAGTTCTGTAATCGAAGAATACAATATTAATTTGTCAGACGGAAATTCCGTTCTTTAACTAGGAACCAGACCAATTTAAGTCGTTATTTTCCGAAAACATAATCTGATCAAAAATTCCTGTTGTACTATTTCGGTTTACACCAATATACATTACTTAGAATTTTTTTAGATTTTTAGTTTAAACCATCTGGGCTACAGGGTGTGGGACAAAATTTTTTTTGCACAATTTTGGCAAAAATCGCCTCTAAATAATTTAATTTGCAAAAATAAAAATTTGATCGTTAATCCACGTACTAAGGGCTTCCATTTGATACCCTAATCAGAATTTAAAAAAAATATTTTTGTTTTCGATGAGCACATATTTGTTTATATTTTTAGGGGGGTATGTTTTTTAGATGTTTTAGTATTTTTCCTATGTGCGCGTCAAAGAGTTGTATAAGCATGCCAAATTTCAACTCTCTAGGTTTAGCCGTTTGGCTACAATTTTTACCGAACAGACAGACAGACAGACGACAAAATGAGGGTATAAGGGTTTTTTGGTCATACCTACAAAACCCTAAAAACAGGTCCTTACTTCTAAAATACATTTTTCTCCAAGCCATTCTGGGGGGGGGGACGGGGGGCCAAAACTATTGTTGAGAGGGGCCGGGCCCCCCGGACCCCCTCTAGTGCCGCCACTGTTACGGTGGTACACCTTAAAACAAAAATCTTGAAATATCTCGCTTATTAATTATTTTACAACAAAAATGTACCCGCATATAGGAAAAATACTAAAACATCTAAAAAACATATCCCTCTAAAAATATAAACAAATATGTGCTCATCGAAAAAAAAAATATTTTTTTAAAATTCGGAGTAGGGTATCAAATGAAAGCCCTTAGTACGTGGATTAACTATCAAATTTTTATTTTTGCAAAATAATTGATTTTGACGCAATTTTTGCCAAAATTGTGCATAAAAAATTTGGTCCCACACCCTGTAGCCCAGAAGGTTTAAACTAAAAACCTGAAAAAATGATAAGTAATGTACATAGGCGTGAACCAGAATAGTACAACAGGAATTTTTGATCAGATTATGTTTTCGGGAAATAACGCATTTTTTGTGTTTTTAACTAAAATATATTAAATATTTAATTCGCTATGTAACACAGCAAGTACGTAAACGCCAATAGCGTAGTCGGTAGCGTTGTCGGTTAGTAATTTGCAAACTACAGTTCGAATCCTGTCAATTTTATTTTTAAATTAAAAAAAAAAACACAATATCATGGAAGAGCCGCTAAAAAATATATGCTATATTTAAGAAAAAAACGTAAGAATTGTTTATTTGTTTTAAAATAATCAAGTATTACAATAAATTAATATTTACTTATACATTTAGTTTGTGATACCTATTGTAGTTGCCAGTATATTACAATATAATAATTTTTTTAATGGGACGATTGCTCCTGTATAGTGTTCTATAAGACTTCAATATTTGGTGAATATTCAGTAATCTTTAACTTAAGGCAGCACTCTAGTTTCAGGTCAGTAAGATTACTTCTTAACTGACTCTTTATTAATTTCATATGTGAAAAGATTTGCTTACAGTAATATGTGGATCCGAAAATTGTCACTAGCCCAAAAGCATAATTTTTTAAAAGATTGAACGATTCTGGAAGACGGTTCCAAGCTCCGAAAAGAACTTTATCTACATTTTGAAGATTGCGAATTTCGGTCCACTTATGCTGGGAAGATAAAATTCAATTTTTTCTTTCTAAATTTTCCAGTTCAGAATTATGTTTTAAGAATATATAATCCCATAAACCTTTGGATTTCAAATCCACTAATTGAAGGTGATAAATGTAATTGCTACATATCTACTTCAATTGGTTTTGTCAAAAAATCTAGTGTAGCTTTATATTTTCTAAACTCTTTAAATCTATCTCGAAAAGCTTCTTTCATGTTAACAATAGTTTGTGCAAAAAAAATTGCGTTAATAACGTGTTTTTGTAAATTAATAAAATGTAAAAATGTTTTTGAACGTAAATCATTCACAAATACACACTTTTTTTCGAAACAAATAACTTCTTCTAATAGAGAATTACCGGGGAATTACCGGGCGTGAATTGCACCGTAAAACATTCTGAAAAATACAAAACCTGTATAGTACAGGCAAAAAGTTGAAAATTAAAAAATAGATTATATTAAAATAAAAACCAGCCAATTTTCAAAGACCCACAAAATTTTCTAAAAGAGCCGCAGGTTGCCGACCCCTGTTCTAGGTCTTTTGTAGTATATTAAATAATAAAAGTCCGGTAAATTTATAAATTTTCTTCACCTCCGGTGAAGAAAACTTCTAACAACCTAAATTATATTTTATATAAGGTAAATTATCCTGGAGGGGGCAAATGCCCCCTATGCCCCCCCCCCCCTTCTGGCTACGTCCCTGCCCAATGTCCATCTCATGTAGCCCTCTTGTACCATTTCCATCATCTCCTATTTTACTGTTTTATATAATTATTTTAAAAGTTAAATAAAAATACAGAAAATCACGTACGTTTTAATGATCATTATGTTATAATTTCCTTTCATGTCACTTTGTCAATTGTAATCAATTTATTTTATCATTTTTGTTCTTGATGTAATAATTATGTACTGAAAGGTTGTGAACAGAAATTATGATTAAATCTTGACAAATAAATTTACAACTTGAGGTAAAATTGAGTGCATTTTCATTTTCCTTATTTCAAAAAAGTTGTGCAGTCAGCTCAGTAGTAGATTTAATATTAAGTATTTAATACTTGTTGATAATGAGTATCTGTTTATTCAAAGATAATAGGGTCGGTTGAAACGTCACTGGCCATTATATAGTACTGGAAGAAACACAGAACTTACCTTCTTCGCATTTATGCACCCCACAGATGTTAGGAATAGAGATCGAAATTTCGACTCAGTTTGCGGAACCGGATCAGTGAAGGTCGTACAGTTTGCTGAGCCGGTTCATTGATCCAACTCAGTGATCAGGCTCATTGATCCGGCTCATAGATCCGGCTCACTGAGCCGGCTCATTGAAACAGGTCCCAGAGAAACAGGTTGTTGGTTTGCAACATATAGGTAGAACGTCGCTCAGACGGCTCTTGCATATATAATGCAAGAGCCGTCTGAGCGACGTTCTACCTATATATTAAAACAGACAGCGCAAAGCGGAATTGATTGGTCGAGTAGAATAAATGCAATAAAAACGTCGGAGTATTTGTCGCTTTATTACCCTTATTCTTGTTAATATTCTTAGTATGAATTCAGGACGTAAATTATGACTTATTGACAAATTCTTCTCTCTCTCTCTCTCTCTCTCTCTCTCTCTCTCTCTCTCTCTCTCTCTCTCTCTCTCTCTCTCTCTCTCTCTCTCTCTCTCTCTCTCTCTCTCTCTCTCTCTCTCTCTCTCTCTCTGTATGTCTTCCTCATTATCTTGTTATAAAGAAATAATGAACTTCGTTGGTTGCGTGAGAGAAATAGCTGCAACAGGGAGCGTTATGAAAGAGATAAACAGTCACAGCTACTATTTTTAGGGTTTTGTAGGTATGACCAAAAAACCCTTATACCGTCATTTTGTCGTCTGTCTGTTGGTAAAAATTGTAGCCAACGGCTAAACCTAGAGAGTTGAAATTTGGCATGCTTATACAACTCTTTGTCCCGCACATAGGAAAAATAGTAAAACATCTAAAAAACATACCGTGGTCATCGAAAAAAAAAATATTTTTTTTAAATTCTTAGTAGGGTATCAAATGAAAGCCCTTAGTACGTGGATTAACGATCAAAATTTTATTTTTGCAAAATAAATTATTTTGTGGCGATTTTTGCCAAAATTGTGCAAAAAAATTTTTGTCCCACACCCTGTATAGGACAACAGGAATTTTTGATCAGATTATGTTTTCCGAAAATAATTTTTTGTGTTTTTTTGTCGACGATGCACAAAAGTTATAGTTATATAACACGTTACATTGGACACAACACGACATTGATTCCTTTTTACCGACCGCCAACATATATAAGGGAGGTATTGTGATCATACCGATTTTGACATTTCGAGATTTCTATGGATCTCCACGAATTGAGGTCCCTACATAACATTTTGACTATTTTTAGCATGATGTCTGTCGGTCTGTCTGTCCGTTCGTCTGTTTGTAATAATTTCTGTAATATTTCTAAAAATTAAATGCAAATTTGTCAAAATATAACTAGAATTTTGAAAAAATAATTTAAACAATAGAAAAATTAAAAAAAAAAACAAAAAATAATAATGTCTCTTCTCGCAGGGTTCAATCCCTTTCGGATCGAGTTACTTGGGTGAAAAACCAGCGTCAAAAAACACAAAGTAACACACGTGTTACAAAGCTATAACTTGTGTACATTATTAGCCAAAAATCGCAAAAAATGCGTTTTTTTCCAAAAACATAATCTGATCAAAAATTCCTGTTGTACTATTCCGGTTCACACCAATGTACATTACGTAGAATTTTTTCAGATTTTTAGTTTAAACCATCTGGGCTACAGGGTGTGGGACAAAAAAATTTTTGCACAATTTTGGCAAAAATCGCTTCAAAATAATTTACTTTGCAAAAATAAAAATTTGATCGTTAATCCACGTACCAAGGGCTTTCATTTGATACCCTACTCAGAATTATAAAAAAATATATTTTTTTTTTTTCGATGAGCACATATTTGTTTATATTTTTAGGGGGATATGTTTTTTAGATGTTTTAGTATTTTTCCTATGTGCGGGTCAAAGATTTGTATAAGCATGCCAAATTTCAACTCTCTAGGTTTAGCCGTTTGGCTACAATTTTTACCGAACAGACAGACAGACGACAAAATGACGGTATAAGGGTTTTTTGGTCATACCTACAAAACCCTAAAAAGAATTGAACTTGTCGTCTCATACATTTTGTACATATTTTTATTCTGCACATACATTACGTACAATTCTAAAGAAGTTTACTAATGTTTGTGTCAACGTTAGAGTTTTGGTTGCTTTGGATCTTGGCAAATCCTATGTTCCATACTAATCCAAATTTGAAAGCCAATGATGTCGCGTTAATTCGAATCTCGCACAAATTGAACACACGCTAATCGAGAAAATCGTCAATTCACATCAATATTTAGAATAGCCCTTTAAACTTTAAAATGATTTTATCACAAATGATTATTTTATAAACTATAATTATATTAAAGTGGTTATTTCTTTCGACCTGAAAGTTTTTTTGTAAATAATAAAAGCTATCGTGTGAAAGGTATGATTTAGAATAACATGAACAATGCGCGTGCTTTTCAACAATTAATTCAAGGGTGTCTCACGAAATAGATGTTACAAAAGATAGAAAAGTGTTATTTATTTTTTGTGTAAATAATATAAGTTTTATTACAGGAGTGTACTCACTATCCAAAATTTAAATTTAATGTATCAAAACTGAAATAACCATATTAAACAAGAGAATGTTTTTAAAACATGACCTTTATGATTAAATAGGAGAAGAGCGCCTCATTCGACGGGGTAAAAGTAATCACCAAATTAGAAAGAAACTCTCGGTACCATATTAAAATAGTGGTAGCGTTTATGGATAAGTCATATACAGGTTTGTTTGTTTGAAACGGGGCACCCCGAAATTCTCCTTTATTTGTAAAGATACAAAAAATCTTCAGAACAAAAGTTAAACTAGACAAAAAGGCCCATCTAAAGGTTACTATAAGAATTCTGAGGCACTTCCGGTTTCACCGGAAATGATGTCAACTTTTGATCTAGCATAGGGAATCGATAATTTTATTATTTTTTTTATTATATTATCGATATATTATTTTTTAATAAAAGTACATTAAATTAGCTTTACAATGACACCAAAAGGTTATATTTTTATGTTAACCATTTCAAAATGGCGACCATTTATTTACAAAATAATAATCAACATAAGTTAGGTTAGGGAATCGATAATTTTGTATTTTTACCGACCGCCAACATATATAAGGGAGGTATTGTGGTCATACCGATTTTGACGTTTCGAGATTTCGATGGATCTCCACGAATTGAGGTCCCTACATAACGTTTTGACTATTTTTAGCATGATGTCTGTCGGTCTGTCTGTTCGTCTGTCCGTCCGTCCGTCTGTCCGTCTGTCCGTCTGTCCGTCTGTCCGTCTGTCCGTCTGTCCGTCCGTCCGTCTGTCTGTCTGTGTACACGTGCAGAGCAAATTTGGCTGAAAGGATTTTTATAAAACTACATATTTAAGTTTCTGCCATCAATGGCACAAATTGATCAACTTTTGGTAAAAATCGGTTGACTAAAAATGGGAGTTTACTCGTGTCGATTTTAAGGTTTTTGCGAATATTTCACAACAGAAAAATATTTTGAAAAGAATTATTGAACAATAGTTGCTATAAAAGCAATAACTAACAACTTTTATTTGAGAAATTTTTTGATAAAACGAAAAAAAAAATTGAAAAATTTTTCCAAATCTTTTCCTAATAGTCTTAGCTCATTACGGACCAAACATTATTTTTTTCTAGACAAAATAAGATGTGAGAATTCCAAAAATTTAAACCTCAAGTCTCTATCTCTTACCTTTTTTGAGATAAGATTTTTTTTAAATTCCATTAAGATCAAAATTTTGCCTAATAGTTTTAGGTCATTACGGACCAAACATTAATTTTTTATAGACAAAACAAGGTGTGAGAATTCCAAAAATTCAAACCTCAAGTCTATATTTCTTACCTTTTATGAGATATAAATTTTTTTAAATTCCAAAAAAAATCAAAATTTTCCCTAATAGTTTTAGGTCATTACGGACCAAACATTATATTTTTCTAGACAAAACAAGGTGTGAGAATTCCAAAAATTCAAACCCCAAATCTCAATTTCTTACCTTTTTTGAGATATGAATTTTTAAAATTACAAAAAAATCTAAATTTTCCCTAATAGTTTTAGGTCATTACGGACCAAACATTATTTTTTTCTAGACAAAACAAGGTGTGAGAATTCCAAAAATTCAAACCTCAAATCTCTATATCTTACCTTTTTTGAGATATGAATTTTCAAAATTACAAAAAAATCAAAATTTTCAATAGTTTTAGGTCAATACGGACCAAACATTAATTTTTTATAGACAAAACAAGGTGTGAGAATTCCAAAAATTTAAACCTCAAATCTCTATGTCTTACCTTTTTTGAGATATGAATTTTTAAAATTACAAAAAAATCAAAATTTTCAATAGTTTTAGGTCATTACGGACCAAACATTAATTTTTTATAGACAAAACAAGGTGTGAGAATTCCAAAAATTCAAACCTCAAATCTCTATATCTTACCTTTTTTGAGATATGAATTTTCAAAATTACAAAAAAATCAAAATTTTCAATAGTTTTAGGTCATTACGGACCAAACATTAATATCTTCTAGACAAAACATGGTGTAAGAATTCCAAAAATTCAAACCTCAAGTCTCTACCTCTTACCATTTTTGAGATATGAATTTTTGAAATTAACAAAATAAAATCAAAATTTTACCAATTAGTTTTAGGTCATTAGGACCAAATATTACAGAAAAAACATCGTAAAACTAAATTTTTTAAAAGATTTAAACCTTAAGTCTCTATTTCTTACCATTTTTGAGATATAGTTTTTGATTTAATACCCAAATTTCCAAGAATAACTACACTTTCACGAGACCGTTGACTGAATAATAACAATAAATAATAATATAAATAATAAATAATAATAAAATAATATATTTTTCAATCAACGACGAGACCCAATATATTCAATGTTAAAATACGTACAAAAAATAACTTAGAATTTATAAGAAAGACATTTTAATGTTATCTCGATGTTTTTTTAACCACAAATGAATTAGTATGGGATTAAAAAAATAATTAATCCTCTTAAATAAATTGATAAGGAAATTTTATTTTTATATCATTAGCAGGAATTACGTAAACATTTCTGCGACGAAACATGTTTATCTGAAAAAATATACAAACTGTGAATTTTCATAGTTTACAGGATTTCGTAGGCAGGGCTGATATTAAAAATATTTGAGAAGATAACATTCAAAATATGATTTATCACAGTAATACAGTTTTGAAATTATTGTAGAAAACATTACAAAGCAATTTGCAACAAGTTTGGAACCTAATTTTACGACCTACTTATTTTTAAGGTCCCAAACAATTAATTCAAATATGTTATTAAAATTTTTTAAGCATTAAAATTTTAAATTTCGAAAAATCGATATTTAAATTTGACAAAAATCACGTTTTGCATGAACTAAGTGGAAAAATAATGGTTTAAATTGACAAAATAAGGATTAAATTTGATTTGAATGTTTATTATAATGTTTATATGTTTATGTTTGTTAATATGGATCTTACTAGCATTAGCTAAATAAATAAACTATTATTATTATTATTATTATGGGGTTTGTCAGGTCTTGACAAGCGTCCACTAATCTCAAACTTCAGCAACCTTTTGAGCCGCGTCATACTAGAGACTAGTGGAGCTAAATACACACGACTGCATCCCAAACCCTGGCGATATGCAGCCGCGGAAATTACGCTAGATCCAGTGCCCGCACAATGCGGAGTGACCCGAGCAGCACTGCTTTCTGCATCCTGCAGATCAAAGAGTTGGCAGAAGATCTGCAGACGGGAATGGACTCGATTTCTCTTCGATAGGATTTTTATTATTATTATTATTATTATTATTATTATTATTATTATTATTTTGGGGTTTGTCAGGTCTTGACAAGCGTGTATATTATGCAGAATGTGTAGATTATTAGCTTATATTATCTCAAAAACGGTAAGAGATAGAGACCTGCGGTTTGAATTTTTGAAATCCTCAGACTTTGAATAGTTTAGAAAAAAATTGAAGATTTAGTGGCTAGCACACAACTTTATTAATAGGCCATCAAATAAAATTGTCGAAAAGTACCAAAAATTGAAAATTAAAAAGTTGATGTGAAGTGTGAATTTACACACATTTCAGGGTTTCGCACGTTTTAGTAAGTGAATGATGATTATTGGCTAATACCATTATTAGGTTTCTAAATATGTGCAGTATTTTTTCTTTTTTTTCTTTCTTTTAACGCCGTCAAAGTAACAAGACACAACCTATATCTGTGTTTATAGGTGCGCTTCCTTTTATTAAAATTATAATGGATGATGAAGACTTGTGTGTGATGTTATTTATGTTGCATACAAGTTATTTATACATACAAACACTTTACCACACAGTAAAAACTGAGGTTAGGTGTTCTACGTCAACGTTCAACGGCGTCAAAAGTTGGATGTTGACGAACATTCAGTATCAACGGCGTTGGAACACCGCTAGAACGTTACACATTCTGTGCACTTGCGTACGACAGCTTGATTTTAACTTTCCTCTGACAGATAGCGCCGTCCAAACGCCGTCAACGCACCGTAGAACTCGTTTCATTCTGTTCCCCACTTTAGAGTTCACAAATCTTTTTCCACCATATAAAAATTAGATACAGACCTGTATTAAATACTTAATAAATATTTCCAAACACCTTATATTTAAATATGTAATGTGTTTAGTTAAAGATGTATGACTTGTCAATCATAACTTGATAACCACGTCACAAATGATAACCTAACATAAAGCATAGCGTTTGCGTGAGTCAACAACGTTTAACTTTTTCACCTACAAACAGACATCTTGATAAAATTTCACAAAACAAAGTAGTCACAAACAAATCACATTAAAATATGAACGTATTAAAACTGCTAATCATCTTCAATATAATTGACAATACATGGGGTGTAAATACAATATTTTTAAACAACAGTTTGGAATCAGATCTTCACAATTTCTTCGAGAACTTCTTAAAGAAATTTACGGATTATCAAATAGTGTTTCATACCGATTTAGCAAATGTAAATCTTGTGAATAATATCATAAAAATATTCACCAATAACATATCAATAAGGCAAACATATGCTAGTTTTTTGGTTTACAATCATGACAATTTGGTAAACTCAGAATTCGTTAGACCAAACGTCTCGAGAATATTAAGCTTGATATTTTCAAATAATATAAATTTTTGGGCAAACATAGCAACACCAACAAAAGTAAATTCAATGGATGTAATCATATTTGTTGGTAGAGATGAAAATTTAAAAAACAAAATCATAACAGATGGAGTTGAATTTTTAAAACTTGCTGGAAAAATTTTGCTCATCGAAAAGTCAGATACTGGTATATCAGTTTATAGGACTTGTTACTACTGTGGGAAACTTTCACAGAAATTTCAACTGTTAGAAACAACTCAAAATTCCGAATTAACAACAAATATAAAAGAGTTTCGAGCAAATAATTTTAGAAACATGAATGGTCATCTGCTACATGTTGTTTTTGTGCAATATTTCCCTTTCATCTATTGCAAATCGAATAGTTCTGGTTTTGTTACCATAAATGGAAAACAACTTGCTGTTTGTTTGGATATTAAAGGAATTGAAAGTGATTTTATGAGAACTATGAGTACAAAATTAAATTTCACTTTTGTGGTTCATCTTTTAGATTCCAATCAATCTTTTTTTAACATGATCCAATATGTGAATGCTCATAAAGCTGATATAGCCTTTGGTGGAATTTCAGTAACTGCTGATCGAATACCATTGGTGCAATTTACGAAGCAGTATAATTTTGAAGATTACCATTTCTTGTATGTGCTTGGTTTGACTTTTAAAGAAATTTTTGATAAGTTTTTAGAGCCTTTTAGTAATGTACTAGTCTGGACGTTGTATTTTGCTAGCTTTGTATTATTGGGTCTTTCGTTGTTTGTGGCTTTGAAGATTAAAAAGGATTCTAAAAATAGGATTGCTTCAATACAGTATGTGTTCTGGGTAAGTTGATTATTATTTTTAACCCTTGTCGCACTATTTATGGATCAAATTTCACCCGAAAGTTGGATTTTTTAAAATAACTTTTATTTTTTAGAGTTATTTAATATCATACTAAGAAAAGTCCTTATATTATATATTATAACTTATTATTTCATGATGATAAACTTTTTTTATCGAGACGATTTCTTGTTTTACAGTACTGATCTACCCTGAACCGATTTTGGGATTTTTTAGTCTATGTCTTATATTAATGTAATGCAAGTTTTTACAAGTTTGTTAGTTTCATTGTTGCTTTTTAAGAACAGAGTAGTTCAAGTAACAAATAGGCCGTTTTGTAGGGTTTTGTAGGTATGACCAAAAAACCCTTATACCGTCATTTTGTCGTCTGTCTGTCTGTCTGTCTGTCTGTCTGTCTGTTCGGTAAAAATTGTAGCCAAACGGCTAAAGCTAGAGAGTTGAAATTTGGCATGTTTATACAACTCTTTGACCCGCACGTAAGAAAAATACTAAAACATCTAAAAAACATATCGCCCTAAAAATATAAAAAAATATGTGCTCATCGAAAAAAAAAATATATATATTTTTTTTAAATTCTTCGAGTAGTGTATTAAATGAAAGCCCTTGGTACGTGGATTAACGAAAATTTTTCTTTTTGCAAAATAAATTATTTTGATGCGAACTGGCAAAATTGTACAAAAAAAATGTTGTCCCACACCCTGTAGCCCAGATGGTCTAAACTAAAAATCTGAAAAAATTCTAAGTAATGTACATTGGTGTGAACCGGAATAGTACAACAAGAATTTTTGATCAGATTATGTTTTTGGAAAAAAAAACATTTTTTGTGTTTTTTTGCTAATAATGTTGAAAACTTATAGTTATATAACACGCTAAACAGTAACGTGTATTTTGGTGCAGTGGCTAAGATACTGGCATTCTGCCCAAGAAAATGAGTTCGAATCCTACGAGAGGAGACAATATTATTTTTTATTTTTTTTTTTTTTTGTATTTTTATATTGTTTAAATTATTTTTTCAAAATTCTAGTTATATTTTGGCAATTGTTGCATTTAAGTTTTAAAAGCGTAAATTTAATAACCAGTGGAAATTGTTGAAATTATAATTTAATTCTATATTTGAATGTACACGAAATCAAAGGGGAGGAGCTATGACTAAAAACAACCAATGGAAGCCATAGGCGCAATTTTCAAAATCTTAATGAACCTTGATATATAAAAAAAAAATACTGCACATCTTTAGAAACTTAAATAATGGTAATAGGCATTCGAATTAAAATTCATAAAAAAATATTTTGACACAAAATTAGTTTTGGCATCCCAAATAATCATCATTCAGTTACTAAATACCTGCAAAACCCTGAAATGTGTGAAAATTCACACTTCACATCAATTTTTTGTCTCTTCTAGGATTATGTAGCTTGGGGTCCTTTTGCCCAGTCCAAGTGTCCACCTGATAAAGGTTTCATGAATCTCTCTACTTCTTCGTATTCTTTCCAGCTCCATATATCTGCTCCGTATAATAAAATACTCTGTATTACGGCGTCGACAAAAAAATATTCTTTTTTGGAAATCTTTTCCGAATTTCTTTTCACCAATTTCCATACCTGGCCTAGTATACTTCTGACTTTCTTCACTCTGTCTTTGATGTGTGCACTGTCTCCATTGCTTTTCTGGAAGATGTAACCTAGGTACCTGATTTCCTTGACTTGTTCTTTATCTTGATCTTTCCATTTTCAACTTTCTTTCTTCTCTCTCCCGCCTCCCTTCCTGAATTTATTTTTCTGGGCTAAGTATCATTTTCTTTTGATCTAAATATCATGTAAATCTTAAAATCATGTCTTTTAGTTCGTCCGGCTTTCTAACGATTAAGACTATGTCATCTGCATAGGATAGTGTCCATTTTTTTGGTTTCCTATTTTGATTCCACCAGACTGCCTTTTTTCCATATTTTCTTCTAGTTCAGCCATGTATATCGAGAACAGAATGGGGCTCAATGGGTAGCCCTGCCTTAGTCCTATTTTTGTTCGAAAGGATGAGCTCGTTATTAAATTGTTATTAAATAACTGCCTACTCTTTTCTTGTGCATTGTACTCCATAACTGTTCTCGATGTACTAAGTCGAATGCGGCTTTCAGAATTTAGAGAATTTCTACGAAAGATATCCAAATTTTGTAAACTTTAGTTTGTGAGTTTCATATTTCCAGATGACGCAAAGAGTCATCTGAAAAACCTGGTTCTAGACATGTGGCAACATGAGTGGAGCCGCACACAGAACGTTAAGTTGTGGCAGATTAAGGGAGACGTTAAACCATGGGGTTCTTCCTGCAAGATTAACCGCAGGGAGTAAACCGCCATCACACGCCTCCATATAGGTCACTGTTGGTGGACCCATGGACACCTCCTTCGAGGTGAAGAGTCCCCTATATGTGAGACGTGTAACACAGATTTGTCTGTGTGACACATTTTAACTGAATGTGTAAAGTTCGAGGATGTCAGGGAGAGGTTAGGCCTGTGCTATGTCAGTTGCTTTAGATGACGATAGGGTACTCGTGGACAGGCTGATACTCTTCCTGAGAGAATCGAACTTATTGTTTTATGTGTGAAGTCTTGTACCTTATTTTAATGTGTTTCTAGTTATTGACTGTGATATTTGATGGTAATTGGCCACTTCACAGCCTCTTACCATCAGGGTGCTGGTCTGTTCAAATTCTCGAACAGACTTTTTATATTATTTATTTGTGTTTGTCAGTGCAAGATTCTTTTATTGAGTATGCGTATTTTTAATGATTTTATTTATTTATTGTCTAAATTATTGTTTTTAATATATAATCTAGCCATTTAGATGGGCTGCGTTAGGCGCAAATAGCCTTTGTTGCTTTGCGCCAAAAATTTCAACTAACTAACTAAACTTTAGTTTTTATAAAAAACATTTTTTCGTGCATTATTTGACTGCTCTTAGTATATAGATTAATAGACGATACATTATTTGCAAAATATTGTTCATTTTGATGTGAATAGAGCAAGAAATGTTGTTCCAGGTATTTAGCATGTGGTTCACCTCGCTGGCTGCCATCATTTACTATTATACGAGCAGATATCTGCAAAATCCTGAAATGTGTGAAAGTTCACACATTAAATCAATTATTTAAACAAACTTGATGAAGGAGGGGGGCATAATATCTGTTTAAGGCGGCGTACAACCCTATAGTCCTCAATAGTTTCTTATACAAAACTAATAATCGGAAATAAAATTAATAACAATCTATATATCAAAATTTGCAGCGAATTTTTATCTATCTAATAGGATATTTTTAATTGGAGAAAAAACTGTTAAGTAGTTGTAAATAAGCAAATTGCATTATAGACGCCATCTTGTAAACCAATTGACGCATATTTGCGTACTATGCGGCAAATTGTACCTAAAGCTTCATTCTACAAATATGATTGTAGCTATTTTGTTGTATTGTGAAAATTACTTATAGTTATTGTACTTGGTAATCTATTTTTGCCGCCCTCTTGTATCTGTCGCGGTTTTCAAAATTAGTGTTACGGGTAAAAATGATTTATGTTTCGTGAAGAATACGTGTATCAAGTGGCATTCTATTATCTTTAAGTATAATATTTTTCGACGAAGGCTCTAAACCAGGGATGAGCAACCTGCGGCCCGCGGGACGCATGCGGCCCGGCGTACTTTTTCGTGCGGCCCGTCAAAGATTTTGTCTGTTAAATTTCAAAAAAGGCCATTAAATTACAAAAGATACATATATATTTTAAAGCATAAATAAGAGCTGCTCTAAACCAGGGATGAGCAACCTTTTTTTACTACGGGCCAACTAGAAATTTAAAAATTTCCTGCGGGCCGCATATGAAATTTATTAAAATATGAACACAAGATGATAAACACAAATTATCTATTTATTAACAAAATAACAAAATTATTTAAAAAGATACACAAATGAAACATATAATAGAAATGCTAGGTATAAAAAAACAGTCAAAGATAATTATTATGGGGAAAAAATCATAAACAAATTTTAATGAGAAGTTTGGCATTACTTCTTTGCAACCAATTGCTCTATATTGCTCTTATTTATGCTTTAAAATATATCTATTTATTTTTTGTAATTTAATGGCCTTTTTTGAAATTTGACAGACAAAAGCTTTGACGGGCCGCACGAAAAAGTAAGCCGGGCCGCGGGTTGCTCATCCCTGCTCTAAACTATAAGTAATCAAGTCGAAAAAAAAATGACATATTATTTGAACATTTCTACACAAAACTATATAAATATAAAAGTTATTCGAAACCCAAAAATAGATTTAAAAAATTACAGAACAATATCGCTGATATCTATTTTTAAGTTATTGAGCGATAATATTTTTACAATAAATGTTTCTATAATTAAAACTATCATATTAGATAGATACAAATTCGGTGCAAAATTTGATGTATAGGTTGATACTAATTTTATTTCAGATTGTTAGTTTTGTATAAGAAACTAGTAACCTCCGGGGGTTATACGCAGCCTTAAGTGTGTAAATGAAGCCACTCCGGCTTAGGGTATATATATTATTTGTTTTTTTATTTTTCAGAGTTTAAGTCATTTCTTTGTGGAACAATCTCACCCAGACATAGATTCATTGTTCCGTTCTCGTGTGAACGCAGGAATGCTCCTTGGTTTGTGGTGGTGGGTGTGTTTGATTCTCTGTAACTTCTATAAGAGCTCAGTGTTGTCCACCATGGTGCAGCCGCCCAACTCTGAACCAGATGACATTGAGCAGTTGGTAAAAGCCGGATATAGGTTCGCTGGCAGCATACAGTATGCTGATATTATAAAGGATCTGCTGCATGTACCTGATCCTTTATACAATGAAGCATTAAGGTTAGTATTATACCTTACCCTTTTCACACTAGAACCAGATCTGTGATCTAGAGCAGTGTTTCTCAAAAAAGTCGCACCGCGGACCAGTATAATATATAATTTTCTAACGCGGACCACTAATAATATTTGTTGGTCAATTTTTTGCAAGAAAACAAATACAGTCGATTCCGCTTAATTGGGACACATCGGGACCTAGGCATTTTGGCCCAATTAAGCGGCTGCCCCAATTAAGCGAATTTCACATAAAATTAAACAATGCATATTTTTCTTTCAATAATTTTATTTTATAAACTCTTGGACAAAACTATAAATTACATATAACCAAAAAATATAAACTTTTAAGAAAAAATAATAATAAATTCCAAAATAAAATAATAAATACGTACATACAATTTAATTCAATTCAAAAATGCGTCAAGTGTAGTCTGTCTTTTGTTTTTGTAACATTTCACTTGTACAAAATCAGCACAGGTATTCAGTGCGGATGTAGGGCTCCCTTCATTTCCTTCCTGCATAAAGTAACGCTGTAATATTAAATTCTTTGTACATATTTTTTCTTGAGAATATGTGTAACATAATATGTACTGTGATCTTAAATTTACTGTCCCAATTAAGCGGAATGTTGTCCCAATTAAACATGTAAATTTACTGTTGGTACCTTGGTTTGGTTTCTGTTCTTTGAGATTTGGCCCAAATAAGCGGCTGCCCCAGTTAAGCGGTGGCCCAATTAAGCGGAATCGTCTGTATATTTAATGTGCTACTAAATACATTTATTTTATTTGTAGAAAATCACAGAAAGTTTACAGATAATAAACAAAATATAAATTATTTACATAAATAATGTGTATAAATTTGCGGACCACTAAAATTTTTCTGGGGACCACAGGTGGAACGAAAAACACTGGTCTAGAGCAAGGATCGGCAAACTATCGATTGCGATCGACTGGTCTATCTTTAAGCAAACTAAAGTCGATTCCGAGCATCTTAAAAAAATACAATATAAAAATAGATCGTTGAAAATGTGGATCTTCAAAGATTTGTCTTGGTATATAGTCGATCTTATAGTATAGATCAGTGGTTCCCAAACTTATTTTGTCGCGGAACCCCAAAGCGCTGTTCAAAAAATTACGGAACCCTTTTATTGGATTTTTTTTATACAACTTTGCATTACTGTAAGCTTTTTCCATTTATAAATATGATAGAAAAGTAAGACTTTATAAATTAGTAGTTATTTTCATTGTCTTCCTAAAAACTAAAACATTAAAATTTTAAAAAAAAATAAATAAAAAAATCATGAATTCATATTTTTCATATAAAAAGAATTCATTCTTTTGCTTTTTGAATGCTAATATCCTTTCAAAATTTGGTAAAATATTGGATAATCAAATTCGCATATCTGGTGAAACATTTAGTTTACTGCAATATTTCGATTTTGTATCAACGTATTTTAAAAATCTAGAGTCACACGTGTACGTAGTTGCAAACGGAGTCTGGTGCCTACGTCGAAAGATACTGCACTTGATGATAATGGAATGCCATTTGGCACACGTGTTCCTTATAAAAATTAAATCATTTTGACCCGCAGCACCTATTTGTGAATCGAGGCAAATTCAAGATGGCGGCGAAACTAGCGCGCCAATTACGATAACGATAACTGATTCTTATGATACAGCAAAATAGCTAAATACATATTTGTACAATGGACCTTTAGCTACAATTTGCCGCGTCGTATGCGAATTTCCGTCACTTAGTTTACAAGACACCGTCCATAGTTCATTCTCAGACGCAAAAAAGTGATTTCCGAAATGGCTAACGAATTTCGTATAATATGGCCCGTTTTCTATTAACTTAATGCCGTAGATTACGAATCTGTTATCAAAATGGCGAAAATTTAAAATTTTGATAGATTTTTTTCCCAAATTCGAGACAAGATGATATTCTCTATCACTGCAAATCTGCGTATATTAATATTTTGTTTCAATTCTTTCTAAATCTGTAGGGCATATCCTTGGCTACAAGAATATGTGCGGAATTTTTCTCTGCGGGGCTCCAAAATTAAGGTAGTGGCCGAAATGTGTAAAGTCTCAACTTCGTATTATATTGACACTCTTTATATCGTTTTCGACCAAATCAGACCTGTAAATTACAAAAATGAAATAAAAAATGGCATATGACTTGTTAATATTCGGATTTTGCCCAAAATGAAATTAAAAAAAAATACATATCCGGCCGGAACGGCTGTAAATTATGACATTTAAGTAAGATACTCCACGCATATACGGAATGCATCAATTTGCTTAGGTTTGTTCGCAGCACCTGGTCTCAAATGAAGCCGCTTTCGAAATAACGCTCGAAAATCGAATTTTATTATTTACATCAAATTTGTTGAGTTGTATATCAATTTCGGGTATATTGAGGTCGTAGATTTTGAAAATTGAGTTAATTTAAAGATTTGCTACACATAAGATTGTATTTTGCCCGAAAAAAAAATAATTACATGTATTATTTACATAGCAGTGAGATTCATTACACAACAGTGAAGTGTCTCTCCATCCAAAAGAGTAGTATATAGCAGTTCTGACAAAATAATATAGATTACTACACACTTAATACGATTCTAATGGTGGCCGAAAACTATTCTTTCGAAAATGGTTAAAATATTCTCATATATTTTTACCAGTTATTAGGACAACATTTTAATGTGTTGATAGTTCCTTTATGTTTGCTTATAATTCAGGAATTATTCAGGAGGAAGTTAGTATTATTGGCACATATAGAGGATATATCAACACATTAAAATGTTGTCCTGATAACTGGTAAAAATATCTGAGAATATTTTCCCATCATTAAGTGCAGTATCGACGGAAAATATGGTGCGTAGGCACTAGACTATTTAGCTAGTTAATAATAAATTAATCTTTATAGAAAAACATTTTTCGGTGAAGATGCATGTGATGTGCTACATAAAATACTACCAGGACACGTTGCAATGCTGGACGAATACTCAGAATTACAGTTTGAACTAAAAACAATATGTGTGCTACCAGATGCCAGTGTGATGGAAAAATTTAGAATTGCTAGAAAACCAGTAAGATCTTCCGGACATGGGTGGGCTACACAACTAGGAGCCCCGTACAGGCCGGCACTGGATTATTACATGAGTCTGGTACTTAGTGGTAAGTTACAATTATTTTACATTTTTATTTATTTCAAAATAAATATTATAAAAATAACATGAAATCAATGTTAAAAATTAAATTATTATTTTTTATTTATTTATACTATTTATTTAAGTTATTAAGAATTAAAGTTTTACATTTATTTAATTTTAATAAAATAGCAGTCTTTAAAACATGGAGAATATACCGGATGATCAATATTGATTATCTTGGCCGCTCCACTGCAATAGTTTTTTAGCCGCTTACCAATTATGGTGAACAGACCATATTAGTGTGTCGTCACATACATGTGCTGCCATCTGAGAGTTGAGTCCTTTTGCAGTTTAAAATACATGGGACATTGCTTTTGTTACCTTAATTTTATAAATATTTTCAATTTTAGAGCAAAAAATATGTATTTTTGATAAATATATACTAATATATACAGTCCAGACACTTTATATTATAGAATAATGATTTTATAAATATATAAATAAGGATTCGAAGATATATTTCTAGGTTACGTTTTTAAATAATATGAAAATCGGAATATCTTTAGTATTTATTTAATTAACACTAAGTAATCATTAATATTTTGTTTTAGAATGCATATTGGTGTATTGTTTTGCTCCGAATTGTAACAATTACATCTATATTATTAATTGCAAATTTTTTCGTTTTTTGACAGATGAAAATGAAAAACAATAATGGAAAATTAAAAACAACATATTATTCCTTTAAACCATTTAGATATGGCACACACACTTATTGCTATGTTACTTGCAATAATAACTATTATTAACGTAAATTTTTCATAATTAACCTGCAAAATAATACTGTTCTGCAAAAATAATGACATATTAAATTATAATGTATAAAATAAGAATTTTAATAAATAAATATTGACTTGTAGTTTTGATGTGAAGCACTCTCTTACTTTGAAAACTTAATTTATATTTCCAAAATACAATTTAACAAAAAAACAACATGCTAAATTCAAATAAAAGGAATCCAACCGCGAGATGGCAGCACTGATTCCCATTTTGTGACGTAGTTACTAATATGGTCTATTAGACTAAATGTGCGTGATACATGCATAGGTAGATTTTGACATTTTATTTGGATGATTATTCAGTATACAAGGAGTCCTAAATAACTTGTTAAGCATGGAGATCTCGAGAACGTTAAGAGATATGAAGTCGATTAAAATAGACCAGCGTTTCCCAAAGTGTGGGTCGCGACCCAGCACCGGGTCGCAGAAATAAATTTTGCCGTGTCGCGAAATAATTGTAAAAACATAAAAAAATATTTTTTTTGTACATATTATTTTTTTTTACGTCAGTTAATCACTAGAATAGTGTGTTATTTATGCTCTTTATTACTATACTATATTCTTTATTGCTATACTATAATCTTTATTACTATACCATATTCTTTATTACTATTTATTACCAGAGCCGCAGTTAGGGGGGTGGGCGGAGGGGGCGACGGCCCCTAGCGCACTAAGGAAAAGGGCGCCGATGAGCTTGACTAAGGAGCGCCACATTACGAAAGTGAGGATCTTTATTTATTTTTTTTTGCTCTTCACTTGGAATTTTCGATGTGAGGACCTTTTTAGGGTTTTGTAGGTATGACCAAAAAACCCTTATACCGTCATTTTGTCGTCTGTCTGTCTGTCTGTCTGTCTGTCTGTCTGTCTGTCTGTCTGTCTGTCTGTTCGGTAAAAATTGTAGCCAAACGGCTAAACCTAGAGAGTTGAAATTTGGCATTCTTATACAACTCTTTGACCCGCACATAGGAAAAATACTAAAACATCTAAAAAACATATCCCCCTAAAAATATAAACAAATATGTGCTCATCGAAAAAAAAATATATTTTTTTATAATTCTGAGTAGGGTATTAAATGAAAGCCCTTGGTACGTGGATTAACGATCAAATTTTTATTTTTGCAAAATAAATTATTTTGAAGCGATTTTTGCCAAAATTGTGCAAAAAATTTTTTGTCCCACACCCTGTAGCCCAGATGGTTTAAACTAAAAATCTGAAAAAATTCTAAGTAATGTACATTGGTGTGAACCGGAATAGTTCAACAGGAATTTTTGATCAGATTAGGTTTTTGGAAAAAAACGCATTTTTTGTGATTTTTGGCTAATAATGTACACAAGTTATAGCTTTGTAACAAGCAACACTCTAACGTGTGTGCTGGTCTAGTGGTATTTGACGCTAACTTTTCACCCATGTAACCCGATCCGATGGGGATCGAACCCTGGAGAAGAGACTATATATATATATATATATATATTTTTTTTTTTAAATTTCTATATTGTTTAAATTATTTTTTCAAAATTCTAATTATATTTTGGCAAATGTTGCATTTAATTTTTAAAAGCGTAAATTTAATAGCCAGTGGAAATTGTTTAAATTATAATTTAATTCTGTTTCAATGTACACGAAATCAGAGGGGCGGAACTTATAACAACCAATGGAAGCCATAGGCGCAATTTTTAAAATTCTTAATGAACCTTGCTATATAAAAAAAAAATACTGCACATATTTAGAAACCTAAATAATGGTATTAGGCGTTCGAATTAAAATTAACAAAAAAAATATTTTAATATAAAATTTGTTTTCGCATCCAAAATAATCATCATTCACTTACTAAATACCTGCAAAACCCTGAAATGTGTGAAAATTCACACTTCACATAAATTTTTTTTTTGCTCATCACTTGGAATTATTTGTCAAGGGCGCCAAAACGCCGTTTCGCCCCTAGCGCAAGTTTTCCTTACTGCGGCTCTGTTTATTACTCTTTATTACTATATGCTTTAAAATAAAATTCGCGAAAGGTGGGTCGCGAAAAATTTTAAAACTTCGTACCGGGTCGCGGTCAAAAAAGTTTGGGAACCGCTGAAATAGACCAAAGTTGCCGCATTAACGGACCATTGTAAATTTTCTGATTTTTAATTTTTGCTTATAACTTCCAAAATTGAAATGATGAATTTACAGGGATTCTCAATTTTTATTTTTTATCGCGTACTGTTTTCAACTTAACTCCGTATATAATACGAAAAATTAAGAAAATAATCGCTGTATTATAGATAGCTATTAAAACAAAAATCAAAAGTACCCAGCAAACATTCAGCTAACGGCCGAATGCTGGCAAACTGCTTTTATGCTGGTAAATTACTGGCACCAAAAGTAAGTGCAACGCCAGTATTAATAATGTACTTCACATTTGTATTTCGCATTCCGCCTATACGAAGTACTTTACCAGCATTTTATAAGCACTCTTCTTCACTCATACTTTTTACTTAAAACCATCAGAAATAAATCTTGCAACTAATGCGATTATTTTGCACTTTACCGTTGCTGGGCCAGCAACTGATACATCAATGGGCCAGTAACGGCCCCGGGGACACCGGGGTACAGGCCCATTACTTTCAATGCCGGGGAGTATGTGCTTTACCAGTACTGGCCCGTGTAAAAATGTTTGCTGGGTAGACCTTAATGTACCATGCACTCAAAAAGAAATTACATAAGGGTTGGCTGTGGAAAAATAAAATAATGTGTCCTGCAAGCTTGAACTCTCAATTAATTAACTGTCATCACTGTTGTTGTCATAAGTTTCTATTGAAAATTCAATGAAGCTACAATTATAATGGTTTTTACAATAGAACACAAAAAATTTATGATTGAATCATACTGTCGAAATGGTGTACGAGTGAACGGCGAATGGATTTACAGTGCGGTGTCATGTTTAGAGGAATTTCGGCTACAATTTCCAGATATTGCTTTCCTTGAAGGAGATTTTTACAGCGCACTTAGAAGATGTATTGATTTATTCCAAGATACAGGGAGCATTACTCATAAGGATAAAACTGGAAGGCTAACAGTTCGTACTCAAAATACAGTTGATGATGTTCGCCAACGTATGAACGAGCAACCCATTACATCACTACGTACACTGTCGCAAGAGACTGTTTTATCATTAGGAACTTGCCATACTATTGTCAAAAAAGATTTAAAGCTATTCCCATACAAAATTCTTGCTTTACATGAGTTGCTGCCAGCAGATTACAATAGGCGAATTGTGTATTGCCACTGGTCCCAACAAAATTTAATTAATAATGATGAATTTTAAATTGTTAAATTTAACGTTTTTTTCTGACGAGGCCTGGTTCACCCTTTTGGGGTATATTAATTCACAAAATATGAGGTTATAGAATGCTCAAAATCCTCATACTTTTCGTGAAACTCCCCTTCACCCGTTAAAAGTTGGTGTTTGGATTGCTGTTTCTCGAATACGTATTATCGGACCCATATTTTTCCGCGAAACTGTTACTGCTCAGAGATACCGGAATATTGTTCGTGAATTTATTAATCAGCTTCAAGAGGATGAGCTCCAGCAAGGCTACTTCCAACAGGATGGCGCGACTGCCCACACCGCTCAAGAGACCATCAATTACCGTCGTGAATTTTTTGACGATCGAATAATTAGTTTACATTCAAATCCAGAATTTCCACCTAGATCACCAGATTTGACTATTTTCGATCACTTTATATTTCTTCATCTGAAAAATAATGTATACAAGGCTCCTATTAACAATATCGAGGAACTGCAAAACAGAATTACCGAACAATGTGCCAATATAACTCCTCAAATTCTTATAAATGCTTTTAATAGTATGAAAAGACGAGGAAATTTGTGTCTGCAGGAAAATGGTGGACATTTTGAACATCTTCTTTAGTTTTTTATGTTTATTTTTCTGTACCTGTGAAATCAAAAATTATATTGTATAAATTTGTATTTAGCTGGCTAATATGGTTGTATAGACTAATGGCCAATAAAACAATATAATTAAAACAAATAAAAAATAATTTCCAATTTTAATGATTAAATAGGCTGTGCCTAAACGTTAGTCAATATAAATCTGACAATAATATATATACGTATATTTCCAATGTACGGCACTGAACATCTGTCAACTTGGACTAAAAACAATATTTTAACATGTAATTCGCCGACCGGCGTAGCGTAGTGGTAAAAAATTTGCTTTACGTTGCTAAGGTCTCGGGTTCGAATCCAGTTCAGGCATGGAAATTTTCACAAATAAAAATTGTCCTGGCTAATTGCCACAACAACAAAGGCGATTAAATTAAAAAAAAAAAAAACATTGTAATAGGGATGGTGTTATAAACCAATCAGAAACAAGGACAAACAGCTCCTATCTTCTTACACACATTTTTCTAATCTGACATAGAGCATAGTTACAACTTACCATATTTCTTATATAATACTTACTTTCAAGAAACCTGCTCGGATGTTTCATCATTGTATCTTCATTTAAGTTGATCTTACTGAGGTAAAAATTCGTTTCTTTTGATTTTCTTGTTACCTTTCTTATGTAATCTAATGTAAATATTTTTACATTAAAATACTAAAATGGCTGCTTTCAATTGTTATGTAGACCGATTATTAAAAGTTCCACTCTCTGATGAAGACTACAATCTGGAATTACAAACTATTTACAAAATTGCAATTAATAACGGTTATAACAAGGCTGAAATTGACAAAATTATTAGAAAAAAGCGCAAAAAACTTTTATTAACATATTTTTATCCCCCAAGTATACCTGATACAAAAATTTATAAAAAAATACCCTTTCACGGCCAGGTTAGTTTCAAAATAGGATCAAAATTAAAGAAATCAAATATAACCCCAGCCTTTTATAATAAACATACAATTAAAAATTTACTCGTTAATAATAAATTAGATAAAACTGATTTACACAAAAAAAGTGGAGTTTATCAAGCATCGTGCCAAGATTTCTCAACAATATATATAGGTCAAACTGGTCGAAAATTTGCTACAAGATTTGGTGAACATTTGAAAGCCATCCAAAATAACAAAGTAGAACAGTCCAACAATAAAAGCCTTAAACTGAACCTTTTAGAATACCGAGAAATTCACAAAAATATTAACTCTGGAATTCCCTTAATGAATGACCAGATTGACGTTTACAACTCACCCCTAATAAATCGGTAAATAACTTTTTTCCCTTATCTGCTAATTTGGTTTACACTTGTATTCCCTACAATAATATTTGTTCCCACTAAATGTATTTGTTAAAAAATAAGTTTAGTTTGTAATTGAAACTCCTGTTGATGGCGTCACTGCCGAAATACGTATAGAGTATATTAAACTGATATTTGTGAAACTTACCGAGTGTTTTATTTATTAATCTCAAATATTTTTCTTTTTAGCTGGACTTTTCAAGAAATGGACACAAAATGTAACAGGCAAATTAGCAGCAAGTCTCATTCCAAAGAGTCGAGAAATAAAGAGTAATGAAGTCAATTCACTCTCGCTAAAAAGATTCTCACCAATTTTGACAATCTACTCTGCTGGAATTGCCATCGCCATACTATGTTTTATAATTGAACTTTTAATATCAAACATGATAAAATTAAAAAGACGCTTTAAAATGCGTAAAAATATCAAGTATTATTAAAGAGTTGAGATTCTCATACTACGTCCAAATTAAGACGATTAATAGCGTATTCGATTGCTCTACTATGCACTCAGGTCACTCGGCGAGCAAATTTCGTATTCGATTGGCCGAGCAGTTGATCTAGAGTTGTTAAAATTTCGTATTCGATTGGGAGGTCACTGCTCTGGGAGTGCACTGCGAGCACTTTTTCTTGTTCTGACTAAAGAGTCAGAGCAGCGTCGAGTAATATGGCACTCAATCGAATACGCTATTAGAATATCGGCCTTTGTAGGTATTTCGAAAGATAAATACCTAGTTTTGCCATAAATACTGCTACAAATTTTTCAGTGAAACTTTGCAAGATGCTTAAAAATATTTTTATTTTATTTTAGTACATGATACAAAGATAGGGTGACCATTTTCTTGGAGACGGCAATGCGGGACGGAACAAAAAAAAGGTCGTCACTTCCGAAATATAAGTGAAGAGCAAACAAAAAAAATTGATGTGAAGTGTGAATTTTCACACATTTCAGGGTTTTGCAGGTATTTAGTAAGTGAATGATGATTATTTTGGATGCGAAAACAAATTTTATATTAAAATATTTTTTTTGTTAATTTTAATTCGAACGCCTAATACCATTATTTAGGTTTCTAAATATGTGCAGTATTTTTTTTATGTAGCAAGGTTCATTAAGAATTTTAAAAATTGCGCCTATGGCTTCCATTGGTTGTTATAAGTTCCGCCCCTCTGATTTCGTGTACATTGAAAAAGAATTAAATTATAATTTTAACAATTTCCACTGGCTATTAAATTTTCGCTTTTAAAAATTAAATGCAACATTTTCCAAAATATAAAAATTAAAAAAAAAACAAAAATTAATATAGTCTCTTCTCACAGGGTTCGATCCCTATCGGATCAGGTTACTTGGGTGAAAAGTCAGCGTCAATACCACTAGACCAGCACACACATTAGAGTGTGGCTTGTTACAAAGCTATAACTTGTGTACATTATTAGCCAAAAATCACAAAAAATGCGTTTTTTTCCAAAAACCTAATCTGATCAAAAATTCCTGTTGAACTATTCCGGTTCACACCAATGTACATTACTTAGAATTTTTTCAGATTTTTAGTTTAAACCATCTGGGCTACAGGGTGTGGGACAAAAAATTTTTTGCACAATTTTGGCAAAAATCGCTTAAAAATAATTTATTTTGCAAAAATAAAAATTGGATCGTTAATCCACGTGCCAAGGGCTTTCATTTGATACCCTACTCAGAATTATAAAAAAATATATTTTTTTTTTCGATGAGCACATATTTGTTTATATTTTTAGGGGGATATGTTTTTTAGATGTTTTAGTATTTTTCCTATGTGCGGGTCAAAGAGTTGTATAAGCATGCCAAATTTCAACTCTCTAGGTTTAGCCGTTTGGCTACAATTTTTACCGAACAGACAGACAGACAGACGACAAAATGACGGTATAAGGTTTTTTTGGTCATACCTACAAAACCTTAAAAACAGGTCCTCAGTTCTAAAATACATTTTTCTGACATTCAGACAGACAGACAGACGACAAAATGACGGTATAAGGGTTTTTTGGCCATACCTCCAAAACCCTAAAAAAGGTCCTCACCTCCCAAATATAAGTAAAGAGCAAAAAAAAGGTCTTCACCTCCCAAATATAAGTACAGAGCAAAATTCGGCCCTGGGGACAACAAATCAAAATGCGGGATGAATGGTCACCCTATACAAAGATGCATCTTAAATAAGAAGTAGCAATCCGTTTTGAAGTTCACTCAGTGCCACATTACGGGGGGGGGGGGGGGGTTGTAAGTGGTGACTCCTCCTTTTTATCAATGACACAAAAAATCGACATTTTTCGAAAAATCTGATCAACAATTCCTGTTGAACTATTCCGAACTAGTAAACACATAGAAAGATTGTTACCGGCGCCGACTAACGAACAATTTTTCGCCAGAAATTTATGGCGATGTTTATTGCCCTTATAAATCGGACATCTAGGATTTGGGCAATATTTTTAATATTTTTATATGTTTAGTATGTAACAAAGTACAGACTAAGCATATTAGTTTCAAATAGACTGCCCAACAAATTGATGACAAAATACACTTTATGATAATACATTGCAAGCCGAGTTTTCGCGAAGTTCAACATGGCATCGATTCAGATCCGGATCACTTTGGTCACTGCTCACAAAGGATACGATTGATTGGGCAATCGTATCCTTGAAACTATGCAGTGAGCCGTGAGCCGGCTCATTTCAATTTGGTGAACCGTGTCCCTTCGGTCAGTGCCCGAGCCGGCTCGTTCATGAACGACCCATCTCTAGTTTTGATCTGTTAAGAAAATCCCTTGTAAATTAGGGCAATATGCTTACCTACTATCCAATATTACATCATATTTTATTAATTAAAATGCGTATATTAACAATATAAAAGTCAGTACAAAAATACATAAAATTATTTGAATATAATACAAAAACCTTATCAGTAAACTCGAATTTTTAATTTGCTAAGTGAAAAAGTTTATAAATTGCTTCCTTCTGTATATTCTTCTGGGAAGCTGTACCTGCCGGTAAATAAGATATTTTTTCCATCTGTGTTTAGTCTAAGTATAAACAGGAATGGATGGTTGGCGTCAAACATTTTTCCAGTGCTATTTCCAGATATACGGTCATTGAAACCTATAACAAAAAAAAAAACTATATTAATTTTTTACCAGATAGGAATAAATTAGATCTGTACCGAAGTACCGGTTAGTACGAGGGTTGCCTTTTATATTTTGGGATTTGAGATCAAAAACAATTATTTATCAACAAAAGTGGCTTTATTGTTTTTCAAAATATTCTCCATGAAGATCAATACACTTTTGCATGCGTTTGAACCAATTTTCGAAGCACTTTTTCCTCTCCGATTGAGGCACCTTCCGATTGTATATAGCAAATTATATGGGATCCAACGCGAACAAATCTTTTTAACGGCCAAATGTTCATGCAATAGTGAATGTATGCTGGTCCCACTAATGCGCAATAGAGATGGGTCGTTCATGAACGCACCGGCTCGCTGAGCCGGCTCAGTACACTGACCGAAGTGACACGGTTCACCAAATTGAAATGAGCCGGCTCACGGCTCACTGTATAGTTTCAAGTTTCAAGGATACGATTGGTCGGGCGATTGTGAGCAGTGACCGGAGTGATCCGGAACTGGATCGATGTCATGTTGAACTTCGTGAGAACTCGGCTTGTAATGTATTATCATAAAGCGTATTTTGTCATCAATTTGTAGGGCAGTTTATTTGAAACTAATAGGCTTAGTCTATATTTTCTTACAACCATACTATATAAAAATATTAAAAATATTGCCCAAATCCCAGATGTCCGATTTATAAGGGCAATAAACATCGCCATAAACTTAACACATCTGGTTTAAATTACAGTAGCTACATAAAGTGAATTGTTTGTTTCAAAAATGTTAGATAAGAACCGGGGCTAAGCGACGTTCTACCTACAAACGAACGACCGACAACTGACCGGGTCTAAGCAAGAGCCGGCTCTAAGCGGCGTTCTACCTACGAGCGAACGACCGACAACTGACCGGGTCTAAGCAAGAGCCGGCTCTAAGCGACATTCTACCTGCGACCGAACGACCGACCGACCTGTGTCTCGGGATCATGTTTACAGTTCATATATTGCAAGAACCGGCTCTAAGCTACGTTCTACCTACGACCGAACGACTGACCGACCTGTGTCTCGGTATCATGTTTACAGTTCATATATTGCAAGAACCGGCTCTAAGCGACGTTCTACCTACGAACTAACGACCGACCTGTGTCTCGGAAACATGTTTACTTAACCGGATCACTGAGCCGGATCAATGAACCGGCTCAACAAACTGAACGACTTCCACTGATCCGGTTCCGCAAACTGAGCCGAAATTCCCATCTCTAATGCGCAAGGGTACCTCAATCTCACGATAAGACACATGACGATCTTGCAGTATCAGTTCACGCACAGCATCAATGTTTTCCGGAACAATAACCGATTTTGGACGACCTTCACGAAATTCATCCTTAAGCGAAACTACGGCCACGATTGAAGTTGATGGTGCATCAAAACAAAAGTCGAATTAAGTTCATCGATGCTCTGTTGTTGGGTTAATCCACGTCGAAAGTTGTAAAAAATAATCGCTCGAAAATTTGTGTAACACAGACAAATCTGTGTTACACAAATCTGTGTTACACAAATCGCTCGAAAATTTGTGTAACACATACAAATCTGTGTTACACAAATCTGTGTTACACAAATCTGTGTTAAATCTGTTTTCCTCACCTCAAGAACTGTTGAAGCCTTCAAAAACCATGCTTTTGAGATACCAACTTCAGAGTGGAAAAAATGTTTCGAGTATTGGATTGAACGCATGCAAAAGTGTATAAATCTTAAAGGCGATTATTTTGAAAATCAATGAAACAGTATGTTCCAAAACAATTTTTTTCGTTCTTAGTTTTTGTTAAAACTTAGAAGGTAGCCCTCATATTGGCTCCCTATTCTTACGACCATGCCTTCTCGTTTCTAACGTTATAATAAATATACTTCATTCTAAACATACAGCCTAGTAGTGGTGGACTCATACGGAACATTATCCGAAAGCCGAAATGTCCGAACAGCTAGTGTGTATAGCATTGTCAACTGCTAATCTGTAAGAGACGCTACGTTCACATTATTTTTACCATCATATGATTAGGGCACTGACGCTGTTGCCTAGATATGCATATTCCTAGATATTAAATAGTATAGTTGAACTATTAAATAGTAATTTAGTTAGTAATCCGTACTCTGTTTATCTTTCTCCTGTCGATTCAAAGGAAGTTAAGGACTTAATAAAAAATTTAAAGAATTCTAGTAGCTCAGACTCATACGGATGGACAACAAATATGCTTAAAATCTCTGCAGAGTATATAACGGACTCCATAATAGATATAATTAATTTGATATTCACAACAGGGACTTTTCCAGCATGTCTCAAACGCTCCAAACTTATACCGATCTACAAAAATGGTGACCCGAACAATCCGTCCAACTACAGGCCAATAAGTTTAACCCCCATTATTTCGAAGGTAGTAGAGAGGGCTATTTATAACAGATTTTCAAATTTTTTAACAACACGTAATATACTATCAGCAAAACAATTTGGTTTTCGTCCAACACTATCAACATGTAAAGCTGCGGTGTCCTTGATCAACGACATTGTCGGTAGCCTGGAGAGAGGTGAATGTGTGTTAGCATCTTTTACTGACCTTTCCAAAGCTTTTGACTGTGTATCGCACGCAATATTGACAAGTAAACTTTATCAATATGGGATCAGGGGCACCGTTCTTCAGTTGATTAAGAGCTATTTAACTGATCGTGAACAATCTGTTTATCACAAGAATTCACACTCTCCTGTAGCCAAAATCAACATAGGAGTTGGGCATGGTTCGATACTGGGCCCCTTACTTTTCATATTGTTCATCAATGATCTTCCCACACATGCACTGTCTAACTCAGTTATGTTTGCGGATGATACAACATTTACCAATACCTGATTTTGAACATGCCAAAACTAATATGGAAAATAATACCAAGTTAGTTTAGAATTGGTTTTCAGCTAACACATTATATATTAACGCTGACAAAACAAAAAATATGCTATTTACATTTAACAGGCGCGTTAATGAATGTTACGAGGGTTTCAGCAACCAAGCCAAATTTCTTGGCTTTATCCTGGATAACAAACTTAACTGGAAGCTACAAATAAATAGCATTGCCACAAATATTAATAAATACAACTTTTTGTTATATAAGCTATCCAAGATAACAACATATTTAACAATGAAAATAGCATATTTTTCCAACATTCAATCAACTCTGTCTTATGGTATTATTTTGTGGGGAAACTTAGTTGACACCTTGAGATTATTCAGGCTGCAGAAGAGATGTATTAGAATTTTAAGCGGTGTCAAATGGAGCACACCTTGTAAAGAACTGTTCATACAGCATGGTATTTTAACTTTGCCAGCACTTTACATATACCATATTCTAATTTACATTAAAGAAAATTCTTCATCTTTAAAAACGAATAGTTCTTTTCATGGTTACTCCACTCGCAATAGAACTGATTTTAGAATACCCTTTTCAAGATATGACGTAAGAAACCAGCCCAATATAATGGGAACTAAGTTTTTGAACAAACTTCCAGGTAATATCAGAAACCTAGAAATTAAACAATTTAAATAAAAATGAAAAAAATTCTCATAACGAAGGCCTACTATAGTATAAAGGAATTTGAAGATGATGAATTAACTCCACAGCAATTTAACCAATAGATTTTCACACTTACACTCTTACTTTATTTATATATTTTATAGATGTAAAATTTTAATATATCACTATATAGGGGAAAAATTTTAAGATCGTAGCGCCACGCGGATTTTTTTGAAACCATTCTAAATCAGATACCACTTGACATTTACTAGTAAATAATAGCGAAAAGTGTATCAAAAAACGACAAAAAATAAATAATTGTTTGGGATTTTCTGATTTTGTGAAGTGACATTACTTGTATACATCTAAAATACTATAGTGCGTTCGAAGGTGAGTTTGCAGTATAGCTCTTATGGAAAATGGGAGCGGTGTTGTCAAATGTTGTAAAAGTGTCAAATGTGTCAATTATAATAATATGAAAAACTCGTATGATTTATAAAAATCAACTCTTATAAAACTCAAAATAACACTCAACAAAAACAAATGGCCATTTGTAGAATACTGCGTCTTCACAGATCAGCGCGGTTTAGAGCTGGCAACGTCGACAAGCAAGAAAAGGATAGTGTCATTGTGTAAACCCATTAGAGAGTATGAAAAAGAACTACTCCATATGCCCTGTACTGCAAACTCACCTTCGAACGCACTATACATTTTGTGATCTGGTTTTAAGTTATGGCGGTTTTCCATTGTCGATTATTTTAACTATATTGGGGGAAATAATAATTCCCGTGTTGTTTACCAAGGGGTAGAAATCTACAATGCTGGGCATATAATATTGTGTGGAGTCACTGAAAAAACAGAGAGTTCATAAAGATTTATGCATTATGCCTATAGACTTGTGCATTACAAACCCACACACAATAACAGGAATTTTCAAGATATGCGATAATAAATACAAAATTGAAAATATTTTTTGTAGTCACTATCATTAAAATGTAATGAGCAAACTTTAATATAAGGGCTCACTTTTTTTCCAATTTTTAAATTGTTTATCTAAACATCGCGTCGATTCCTAACCTCTTGCTTTCCCAATTTTGTTTCGAACCGTACGGTGTCTGATATTAGTGGAAACAAATGAAACGATATTTCCGGGTTTCTTCTTTTCAATGAATTGCACATAGGCACACAACAATATGTATTATACATTTTTCAGTGATTATAATAAAACTTTAAAAACAAACTTCATACAAAACCAATACACAAAACGAAATGTTATCTGATGTACACAAGTTCATGAAACGCTCACCAGATGGTAGGGCGCTTAGCTGCAAATCCCTATAAGACTTATGATATTTTAATTTCTTATTTTTGTACTTATTTATTGATATGTTTAACGACTCCAAAAATGTCCATTACATTCACTGGAATAAAGATTATTATTATTATTATTATTATTATTATTATTATTATTATTATTATATAACTGAATATTCGGTAACTACATGTTTACCGTAATTAAACTGTATTACTTTTTAACACACCTTGCATTGGTTCATAAAACAAAAAAAATGTTGTTACTCTTAAATTTTATTGAATAGTACAAAATACATAAAAATAGTCATAGTATACAAAACACAAAACCTACAAAATAATACGAAAATATGCAGTCATTCAAAATTCAACATATTTACCATTAATTTCTAAAACTACATTATAACAATTTTATATAAAAAAATCATGAATAAATATTTTGGTGTTCTGATATGTTATTGTTACCTTCTTAAACACAGAAATAAATAATACAAACATTTAGTGGTATCTTGACAATTACCGTCCGCATTAATATTTTAAATTACTAACTTAAATATTTAGTTACAAGTATGAACAGGATATGTACACGATATTATTTAAATTTTATAATTTTCTAAATTTGAGAAAATTTAGGAAGCAATGTCAGCGAGATAGACCCTCCGCTAGCGCCGTCACTATCTATGTAACCATTATAAAAATAATAAATTATATCAAAATTGTTTGATGGCTTATTTAAGAATGTATTTTACTTTATTTCAAACACCCTTGCATCTTTTTCTGTAGTTTTTTAAGTGAAATTTTTTGTAATTATAAGGAAGTTTTATAAATTTTATAAATTTTAAATAAAAATTGAAATGTGCACATTTTTCTTAGTGTCATTTTCGCATGTGTAATTTCTTCCTTGTGTAATTTACTCCCTGTGTAATTCTGTCCATGTGTAATTTTAGTAGTGTAATTTTATCCTTCCTTCAAACTTTCAATTCTATCCGACTTCAAACTCAACTTTTGATCACCAGTGAGATTATGTTTGAAATTTCGATACTTTTTTAGGCGTACCAACTTTACGTTTATTTTGATGTTGTACAGTCTGTTCCAAACGGTTAAGCGGAACTAGATTTTACAATCTAGTTACTTTCATCGTTTAAATCGTGCTTTTCGGCCGTTTTGTTTAAGCTTTGTAAATCATACTTACAATAAACATTTTTTGGTGATTTTTTTCATCATTTTAAAATGTCATTTTCTTTATATGTTAATTTTTTGTGTCATTCTTATTAAAAATTTCCCAATTATTTATATTTTTGTCATTAAAATATATTAAAAAATAATTTAATTTTGACATTATATACTTCGTTTCCATGGTTTCATTGTTGGAATTTTAAATTTTGACATTCTAACGTGAAAAATTAAATAACCCTAGCAAGGTCCCTTCTCGTGACAACCTAAAAGAACAAAATTCCCATTTAGTTCCGCTTAACCGTTTGGAACAGACTGTACTGTTTTAATCTTTCTGACATTTGTAATAATCTTGAGATTTGGTCTTGTAAATAAAAACTATACTGGATAATGGTTACTATAATTAAATATAAAATATAATCTGTCTCAATTTGTAATACGAAACTAAATCTGGTTACTTTGGTGACTGTTGTGGTGTAAATAGACTTTTTTGAAACCATGTAAACTTGTAAATCTGGCTTTCACATTTTTGGTGAAGTTTCATTATACTGAGGTTATATTCACTCAAAAACTACATGTCAGATACCAAATTGACATGTCAAATTTGTGATTGACATGTCTAATATTTTGAATTATATACAAATATTTATTTCATCTTATTTCGCTTATTCATAATTTCTGTTCTGGTTGTATAAAATATATTTCAAATACTTGTCAATTTGTGTTTTATACAATTTGTGTTAGTAAGTTGACATATAATTTAATGTCATAATTGACATTGTCAAATATTTTGAAAGGTGTAACTTCAGAATTACCACCCTAAGATGATATTTTAAATATACAACATAAAAAATGAAGTTTCCCTGTTAGTTTCGTATTACAAAATGAGACAGATAATAACATAATTCAACGATATTTATAAAGTGGTTATTATAACCATACTTTTTATCTGTCAATTTAAATTGTTGGCAGTCAGAAGTAAAAGACAGAAGGTGTTGAATGACTGTTTCTGTCGCTTTTTATTTCAGGAAATAGTTTAAAAGTTTAAATGACATTAGAAGTTTGAAAGTGTAGTGAAAAAATACTGTAAAACAGCCTTTAGAAAGTTAATGGTATCGTCGTTGAAGCTATAGTACTTTACAAACTTAAAATGCGTTTCCTAAAAAATCAAAAATTTTGAATTATGACACTCTTTCAACAAATGAGCAATACCATATATGCGAAGAAGAAAATGTTCATAAAAAGTTGGCATTATAATAACTTGAATATATCACTCACTTAAATTTTATAACAATCCCAGCAAACATTTTTATACGGGCCAGTACTGGTAAAGCACATACTCCCCGGCATTGAAAGTAATGGGCCAGTACCCCGGTGTCCCCGGGGCCGTTACTGGCCCATTGATGTATCAGTTGCTGGCCCAGCAACGGTAAAGTGCAAAATAATCGCATTAGTTGCAAGATTTATTTCTGATGGTTTTAAGTAAAAAGTATGAGTGAAGAAGAGTGCTTATAAAATGCTGGTAAAGTACTTCGTATAGGCGGAATGCGAAATACAAATGTGAAGTACATTATTAATACTGGCGTTGCACTTACTTTTGGTGCCAGTAATTTACCAGCATAAAAGCAGTTTGCCAGCATTCGGCCGTTAGTTGAATGTTTGCTGGGATCAGTCATGGATGTATATCAAATTATTGATCGAATTCAAATTCAAAGGAACAACAAAATATGTATATACACAGTTTTAGAACTGAAACAAGAAAGAAAAATTTATACAAACTAGCATTTTTCAATATTTTTTCATAGAAATAAAGTGAGTTACATGCTGCAATTTATTATTTTGAATGTCAAAATGGCACCCATTTCCACACTTAAACCTTCATTTCCTAACTAGTTAGGAAATAAAGAAAACAAATGGATCTTTGTTGAAACTCTCAGATGTCTGTTACTTCTCTGGTAAATGATATGTCTTGATTTGTGTTTTTTTATATTTTATTTTCACTAATAATAAAATTATCTTTTCAATGTCTGTAAACATATCGATTTCTTTGTCTATTAGATTAATTCAACACAATACCACCAGATAGAATCTCTCTTATGACCATTTACCTCTTGTATATTGATTACACCGGTCAACAAAAAACATTTTTTTTTGAGTCTTTATTTTAATGACTATTTTCTGATTCTTTATATCGAAAAATAAGTAAAACCTTCGTTTATTTTTGAAAAATTTTGCTTTTGTACCTTTTACAACGATCAATATATATTTATTTATTTTTATGACCATATAAGAAAAAGCGCGTTATATTAAGCAAGGGTGGGGACGAGCGGCTAGAAAGCAAGTGAAATTTCACTTACACGGTTCATAGTCGGTATGCGCATGCGCATTGCAGCGATACAACGCATTTTGTGTGACGGCAGATCCAAAAATGGAGTCAAGAATTTGTAAACACGAGGTAGATTCATTCTGTTACATTTGCGGTGAATTTATTAAAACAAGAAAATGGTTGGATTTCTGATGGGAATGCATTCCATCAGAAATCCAACCATCTTAAAATCTCCTATAACTGGCCAGGTATACTCATCATACTTTAAACTCCAAGCACCATTTTCACACTTTCGTAATTTTCTTTGAGCATTACGGAATGAGCCAAAGGAAGAGATGGAAATTTATTTCCATTGTGAAGAAGGACAGCTTTTAAACTTTTTGTAGAACTGTATATGAATAGACGCAGTCAGAAGGAATGCATGAAATTCCGACCGCCTTGTATAGGCGGTTATACTAAATATCCTTGCTACCTTTATTTTTGTCGGACCACAAATAAAGAAAATAATGGCCAGTGACGAATTTTCACAGATACTCAATACTCATGAAAGGAAAGCCTGAAAGCAGTGGTTCATGGTTTTCTCGGAAACAACAGAGCAGACAATTACAAAGAGCTTATTGCAACTATGCTTGATAACTTTAAACTCATGGGTTGTAGAATGTCCCTTAAAGTGCATATGTTACATGCTCACTTGGACCAATTTAAAGATAACATGGGAGCCTATTCGGAAGAACAAGGTGAACGGTTTCATCAAGACGTGATGGCCTTTGAATGTCGTTATCAGGGACAATACAATAAGAGTATGATGGGGGACTATATTTAGGGGCTAATACGAGAAAGTCCATATAATCACAGAAGAAATACGAAAAATAATCATTTCCAAACTTTTTTATATATTCTGTTACAGTAGTTGTTTGTTTCGAATGGTTTTCTTCTAAATAAAACTGATTTAAATTCATAACAAAAGTTTGGAATATTTTTACATACAATAAAGGTCTGAAAAAAGTGAAATTTTCTTAAAATCCGTAATATCATTCTGATAGCTACAAAAGCAAACTTTTTGGGGTAAAACTATTTTTTCTTTAATTAATAATGTGGAAGAAATAAAAATCAGATATGCAGAATCCAGACTCAAAATTCCTGTTGACCGGTGTTATTAACTTCGATCAACGCAATTTAGAAACGCGTTACATTTTTGTGTAACGATAAAATACTATCGTGTACATTCGTCTTTGGTGATCTCAAAATTTTCACAGCAAAATTATCTCAGAGTAATTTACTATATTAATTAAAATTATCTATTACAGCGTTTCTTAAACGTTTTACTCTGGGGACCCCTTCCAAGGTTTAAAGATTATGAAGAACTTCCAATGAGCCTCTTTTATACACAAAACAGCAACATTTGGGACTTCATGAGAGATCTCTGGGGCCCTCTAAGAAAGTTTCAAAAACCCCCAGGAATCTGCGGGCTACGCTTAAAGACACTGATCTATTATATTAGAACTGTGAGCAATGCCATAGATCTGTGAGCAATGGCACTATAGGCCGTACATTTTCGAAACAACACACTGCGCAGACACGAATTTTTGACTGAGAGCTTACTGCGTTTGCACGCACGCAAAGCAGTGTCGTGGTATATTACTTCTTATTTTATTAGTCAGCTGTTTCTTTGGTACCTTGTTTATGTTTCGTGTTTTAACGAAATTTGGTACAATAGAGTAGAAACAGGATTCAAATAAGGGAAGGGTATCTCAAAATTTTCTTTCTTAGGGTGTGATTCTGGGTTAAAACTGGTATTAAATTTTTTTAAATATTTCCTTTATAAACAGAACTATCTTAACAGAATAAACTATACAATTAATGTTGTTTATAAGAAAACAAATCTTATTTGTTCTCTGCATTTTTTCAATTTGATGAATATTAAGGTAATTACGGGGGGACACCCTAAAACTAAAATATTGAAATATTTCACTTATTATTCTCTTCACATCAAAAATGAATGTAATAAAATTTATTTAGAACGAAGAAACATTCCTTTCGAAGAAAAAAGTAATTAAAACAAGTAAAAAATCAAAAAATTAAACGATATTTATATATTTATAGATAAAATTCAAACTTCACGTGTATATAACATATACGATAAACAAGCTGACGTCCCGTTAGCAGACAGATGACGTGTAGCTTCGCTATTTACCTTCACCACTACAAGTTACGAGACAATCTTTACTTTAATAATCTTATCCTGTTACGGCCTATGTATTAATTTATAAAACTCTGGCTGAAAATTATACTACTCATAAATAACAGTGAGATAAAACTACTGTGAAAACTTACTACAGTTATACCTATGTTAGTAACATTACTGAAATCTAAATTTATTTTGTTTGGTTTCTGATGTCGGTCTTTTCGCTCCTTTAATGCTTGCTTTTCTTCCTTTCGTAGAATAATTGCCTTTGGCATCTCTAGGTATCACGAATCGACCCATAAACAGAACACTTCCGGTTTCTTTATGACGAAGAATGTATAGGAATGGATGATCTGCATAGAAGACTTGTTGGTTTCCAGCTATTCGGTCCACGATGTAACCTTTAATTAAAAAATAAATTAGTATTGATTATAACGTTGTTAAAAGTTTCTCAAAAATTCCTCAACAGTTTCGTGCAAAGCATGTCATCATATACTTACCATTTTAAACTTCTAAAGCACATATAAGCACACTAAGCTTTATACAAAGCAAAAACACAACACAACATTTGTACAACACAAAACAAAAAACAAAGGTCCTAGATACCAAGGAGTCTATTGAGTCCTAACCTAGTTCTTCCTATAACTACAAGGCTTTAAATGTACAAGGGCTACGCTAGGATTATTGAGAACAATACACATGGTATATATTTTTTAGGATTTTATTTGAAATATGTTGAAAGTAGTTCATCAATTAGTATACATGTACGGACAATGACCAGTGTTAAGAACGACCGAACAACGATAGGTGTAAAAAAATAGTCTTTTTTTACACCTTTAAGCTTACTTCGAGCCTTTCGGTTTCTGCCCTCCTAGATTTTTACTAACTAAAACTAACCTAATTACTTAGTTTTTAGGTGCACAGTACTTTATTTATATATACAGTATTGGCCATAAAGATTGCAACTTTAACATATCTCAATTTTTCAAACTTTAATAATAATATTGGAAAATAAATACTCTTAGTTCTATAATTTAATCATATTTTGTCTGCTACATCAATTAATAGTCAAATAATCTGACTTACAGATTAATAATAAATTATTTCTTCATTTTTGCTTGGACAAAAATATTGCAACTACTTGAATTTTCTTGTTGTATGCAGATTTTATCCATAAATAATATGTTGTGCACAAGTAATATTTCAGTTTATATTTGTCAATCATGGGTCGTAGTAAAACTGTTTCAAGTGAAATTAGAAACTTAATAATTTCTGGTTTTAAAGACGGGCTGCTGCAAAATGTGATTTCACAAAATTTAAATGTTCAGAAATCTACTGTGTCGCGAATTATAAAACGATTTCGAGAAGAAGGTACGTTACAAGTTTCAATAATCCCAGGACGGCCACGAAAAACTACAAAACGAACTGATAAAAAAAATATTTATTTATCTACCAATAACTCCTTTCTGTCATCGGAGAAAATTTTGGGCCTTTTGCCACATATGGATCAAGAAAACATCTCAACAAGAACTATTCGCAGAAGATTAGTTAGTGAGGGTCTTTTTAGTCGCCGTCCTGCTAAAAAACTACTTCTATCCAAAAAGAATGTGAAGGCCCGATTAGAATTTGCTAAAAATCATATTGACTGGACTGTGGATCAATGGAAAAAAGTAATTTTTAGTGATGAATCTAAGTTCAATTTGTTTAAAAGTGATGGTGTAAGTTACGTTAGGAGGCCTGCTAATAAAAGATTAGTTCTAAAATACACCTTGCCAATAGTTAAACATGGCGGAGGCGGTGTGATGGTATGGGGCTGTTTCTCGGGATATGGTATGGGTCCTCTATACCACATTGAAGGAATAATGGATCGATTTAAATATATAGACATCCTTCAAAATGTTATGGAACCTTATTCTGATGAGTTCATGCCTTTAAAACATATTTTTCAGCATGATAATGACACAAAACATTCTTCGAAGTTGGTAAAAAAATGGTTCGAGGATTCAAAAATTAACGTAATGACTTGGCCGTCACAGTCACCCGATTTAAATCCAATAAAAAACCTTTGGGAGATTGTCAACAGAAAGATTAGAAACAAAACACATTCAAATATTGAAGAATTGTTTAAAGCTTTGCAGGGTGCCTGGTCTAATATTGATAATGAAATGATCACGAAATTATTAGAATCAATGGTAAAAAGATGTCGGGAAGTTATAAATACTGGTGGTTACCATACAAAATATTAAAAATGATCTGTTAATAATAATTCATTTTCTTAATTAATAAAAAAAAAGATTTTTTTAAGAGTAGTTGCTATCTTTATGTCCAGGTAAAAATAATAAATACTATAAAAAAAAATAGAATTTACTATTAAAATTTAATTTTTTAATATAATATATGTAGAGGATTGTTAAAGGTAAGAATTACATTTTTTTAATTTTAAAAATATTGAATAGAATAAAAATTAAATAGGATTATCAAAAGTTGCTATCTTTATGGCCAATACTGTATATATATATATATATATATATATATATATATATATATATATAGATTTCATAAAGGTTTTTGACAAAATTAAGCACAGCCTACTAGTTGCAAAGCTTAACAGGTTGGGGATACATGGTAACCTACTGCATTTGCTAAAGGCGCATCCCCACTATGCCGCTGTTTGCCAGTTGGCAAAGTCAAATTGGCAAAGCCAGTGGCTGTAAAAACGTCCACATCTGTGTTGGCATTTAATTCAGTCGCACAATGTTCACCGAGAAGGATTTACTAATTGCTTCAGCTGCTGTTATCATACTTGACAGTGAAGAAAAAATACGCAAACGGCCCAAACGACGGTTTTGGGTACGTCCAAGTCTTCAAAGTAGATCACGATATGGAGCACGTGACTTAATGAAGGATTTAGTATTGGACGATGTGGACGAATTGAATCTCGAGTACAGAGGATGTGGTTTCAAAAACTTTTTTCGAATGAGAAGTAGCGATTTTGAAGTTCTTCTAAATTTGGTTGCACCAAATATCAAGAAGGAAGATACGTAATTCAGAAGAGCTATTTCTGCCCATGAACGTCTAGCGGTTACTTTGCGATTCCTGGCGACAGGAGATTTCTACCATTCGTTAAGTTACATGTTCAAGATTTCAAAGTAAATCTTTAAACGATATAGTCATTTTTTATAGTCCTTTAAACAACAGTCCCACAAGGACGATCCCGGTATAAATCGATCAAATTAAGCACTTTTTCGTTTGACTCCATCTATAAACAACGTTGCTCATCGGCGTCTGAATCACAATCCGAATTTAAGCCTAAAGCCGCGTGATGCCAGTGGTTGGCACGTCCGCACTCCGTTCTTATCGACTTTCTTTGAAGGAGACCGACACTCGAGCGATTCTTGTTGGCTTGCCGCTGGCACGATGGCATGTGCCAACGGTCACGTCTACATTACTTCTGGCATTGCCAAATGGCCTTGCCAACTGGCAAACAGCGGCATAGTGTGGACACCGCTTTATATATCTAACATATCCTAGCCTGTTGCTCTTAATAACTGTACATCAAGTTTTGTTTCAATAACTTCAAATGTTCCTCAACGCACACATTTGGGTCAATATTTTTAATATGTTCATTAATGATATATTTTCCTGCTTTCGACACTCAAGATTTTTCTTATATGTAGATGATTTGAAAATTGACATGCTTATTGACATGCAAAATAGTGAATAATTTGATTGACTTTCCTAATATTATAGAATTAATAAATTTCAACGCACCTCTGAGGAATACAAGACAAAATAATAATTTTTTCAACAACAACACAACATCTAATTTAGGCATGAATTCTCCACTAAAAGATGTAAATCTCTTTTCATAAATATTTTGATACTTGTGATATTTTCTTCCTTAATTTTGGTCAGTTTAAATCTGTACTAAAATCTCAAATTTTGCATTTATAATTAATATTATTATTGTTATAACTTTGCACTATTATTGTTATTATATATTCTTGTAATTCTTGAAGAACGAATACGAGCCCTGTCCACTTTCAGTTGGCCCAGCTATGAAATTTTCAGTTTCTTTAGAAATTATTAAATAAGAAGTAAAAGTAAATGCTGCTTTGTACATTTTTTGACAATATAATCATATTAGAAGCAAAGGGGTCAAAATTTATTCCGTAATATTTAATTTGTGATTATAAAAATAATATTCGTAAAACAAACGTATTTTTGAAGATCATGTATTCTTGTACTGTATATAAAATAACTGAGTTTTTGCGGTAGCTATGCGTAGTAGGCGTTGAAAAACAAAGTTTGTTTATTGACTGTGATGTATTAAAAGTGTTAAGTCTAAATAATTTTAAAACATGGACAGAGGCAAAGTTATTGATGAAAAAATTCGATTAATCATTGTGAACTTAGCAAAAACAGGAAAAGCCAATTCCGAAATCGGAAAATTATTAGGTTTGTCAAGATACAGTATTAGAAATATTGTAAAATTGTACAAAACAAGTGGTTCAGTTGCCCCAAAGCCCCAGTACGTGAAGAAAACTACACTGACGGACAATGACAAACGTGAATTGAAAAGAATTATTAAGGATAACAGACGTGCTAACTACAGTCAATTGAGTGTACTGTGAAGCGATGTTGTTGAAAGACGTGTTTCAAGGTTTAGATGTCATAAGGAAGCTAAAAAAAGGATTTAGAACCTATAAGATAATATTTTTTTAATCGGACTCTTAAATGTATATTTTTAAGAAATTTATAAAACTTTCTTAGGCCAAGGAAAAACCATTGTTGACGTCTAAGCAAAAGAAAAACTGGTTGAAATGGGCAAGAGAACATAAAATATGGAATTGTGAAAAGTGGAACAGCGTGCAATGGAGCGATGACTATAGGTTTGAAGTCTGTGTAGGGGACAACCGGAGCAGAGTTGTTCGTCAGAAACATGACGCATATCATCCCGATTGCTTGAAAAAGAAGGTGAAATTTCCAGCATCTGTCATGGTGTGGGGTTCAATGTCTGCAAGAGGTGTAGAAAAACTTCACTTTATCGATGGCATTGTTAACACAGCCAAAAATTTAAGTATTTTAGAGGAGTCTGTTGCCAACTATTGAACATGCATTAATCTCTGGGGAGGATTTTATTTTTCAACAATATGGAGCCGCTTGTCATACGTCAAAAAAATCTTTGAAATGGTTCCGTGATCATTCTATTCCACTTTTAGAGTGGGTTTCAAGTAGCCCAGACTTATTCCCCATCGAGACACTTTGGCACGAAATGAAAAAACGATTGCGTATAACACCGTCTAGAACAATTCCAGAATTAAGACTAAAGCTTCAAGAAATATGGCATAATTTTACTTCTCGACAATGCCAAGACCTTGTAGATACTATGCCTAGAAGAATTAATGCCGTTATAAAAATTAAAGGTGACGTTACCCAGTGGTAACTTCTGAAATAGGTTTCCAAGTTAATGGCTTTCCAATGGAAATATAATTTTTTTCTTATTAATTTACTTTAATAGTTGTAAATATTAATCGTAATTCTTTAAAATGATTAACTGAAAATAAAATATTACCTAGATTTCATAAGCTATTCGCATTCTGTTAATTGAACGCCAATAAGTAAAAATTTCTTAGCTGGGCCAACTGATAGTGGACAGGGCTCGTACACCAGAAAAATAAAAGAATAATCCGGGAGGTCTGGTTACTTTATTCTAACATAACTTAAAGCTAAAGTTACTTACATTATTTACACATTTATTAATTAGTACTGTTAGTATATTCAGGAAAGGAAACTCTTCCTACAAACAGAAGATATCCTGTTGCTTTTTCTTGTAAAATATACAAGAATGGGTGTTCAGCTGTAAAGATTTGTCGGGGAGGAGATGGTCCCCTCGTATCTATGAAGCCTAAAAATAAAACTATTTTAAGCAAAAAAGGAAAAAAAAAAGTTTAAAAGCAAGTAAAGGATATATTAGTAAGGTTAAGGATATACGTCACAATATGAATTCGATGGATGAATATTACTGCTGATGTTAGTACCATATTTGATTTTTGTACCAGTTAGTTAACAAAACATGATAGAGTTAAGTATCATTCACAGCTCATGTTTTAATAGATAGTACGTAATTCATAGTGTTAATAGGTATGTTCGATTTGCACCTTCGCGTTATACTGCTAAACGCTAGCAGTAAAACACTGCAGTTAGCAATTTACTACTAAAAACTGGTAACATACAGCGAGTTTAATTTTCTGTTCGATTTGTTTATACGTAAAGAATAAGAAGTACGTCTGACGTAAATGTTAAATGTCAGACAGATGTCAGATAACTTTCCAGGTTAAGAATCTTTTTACGATTTGATTCGGATATTATATTGTTTGTCGAATAGGGTGACCAGACATACTCTTTTTAAGAGTATTATACTCTTTTTTGAGTAATATTTTCTATACTCTTACTGTTTATAAAAAAAAACCTGAATATACTCTTTTTGATGGTCACTTGTTTTTATTACTTCTAGTTTAGAAGTGAGGACCATTTTTTTTTTGCTCATCACTTCTATTTTGGGAGTGAAGACCTTTTTGTTGTGCTCGTCACTAGTTTTTTTTTAATGAGGACCTCTGGTTTTTGCTCATTATTTGAATTTTTGGAGTGTAACCTTTTTTTTAGTATACTCTTTTTCTGTGAAAAAAATCTGGTCAGCCTAGTGTCGAAAGGGTGAAAAATATTAGATATATTTAATGGATCTTGAAATATTATTAAATCCAGAATCATCTGATTCAGATTTAGATTTTTCGAGTTCGGATTATGAAGTTATGAACTGTATTTGCGAGGTTTACAAAATGCCCCAGAATAGAAAAACTGAAAAATTTTGTAGAAACTATTCTCCCAGGATATTCAAAAAAAGAATTTGTAAGACATTAGCCATCAAAGAATATAGTATAAATATCAAAACAAATATGCTAGCCATATTCCTGTCAAAAAGTCAAAAACAAACTACCAACCATTTATTCTTTATCTATGGTACCAACTCAAAAAGGTAAACAAACACAGCCGTAACAAATAATCCGCAACAGAAGCAGCTGTAACTTTTTCGCAGTAGCGTCATAAACTGGCAGTAAATTACGACAAATCGAACAGATTTGCAGTTACTGCGAAACAAATCGAACAGATTTTTTTAACGCGGCAGTTAACAGTAACTGCCAATGTGCAAATCGAACACACCTAATGTTAACGCATAACAATGTTAGTTCTACACAAATCCGTATAAGCATTCATAGCTCCAATTTAGTGGATAAGCGTAAGAAAATATTTAACGCATAATGTTAAAAGTTTGTATACCTCAAACTTCTGACATTAACATTAACATTAAAACACTGACAAATGTCAAAATGAAGGAATATATTATACTTGAAATTCGAATAAGACTTGTGGATACAGCTTGTGACATAATTAGTAAAAATGTTGAAACTAATATTGAAAAATAGATGTGAAGTGAGAATTTTTACATATTTCAGGGTTTCGCAGGTATACAGTGATACATTTCAAAATAGACGAATATATTATACAGGAAATTCTAAAAAGACTTGTGGCTGCAGTTTATGATGTACTAATTAGTAAATGTGTTGAATCTAATAAAAAATTGATGTGAAGTGTGAATTTTCACATATTTTAGTGTTTTTCAGGTATCTAGTACCCAAGTTAAAGCAGCTATATGCGTGAAACATTTTTTTTTGCGGTAATCAAGTCACAATGAACAATATTTTGAAAATAATGTACCGTTTGTTATTCTATGTACTAAGAGCTTTTCCTTAAAATACTACATGAACTTTTAAAATAAAATATGTATTTTTTCAACAATAAAAAAATTAATCTGACAAAAATTCCTTTTGAACTATTTTGGTTTCCATCAATGTACATTATTGAGATTTTTTTCAGATTTTTAGGCCAACACTTCTGGGAAACAGGGTGGAAACAAAAGTTAACTTTTTTTTGTGAAATCAAAAAGTTAGGTTAGAGTGAGTAGCTTCAGAAACATTATAGTTATTTTATTTAATAATTAACTTAATAAATATTATTTTGGTTCTTTTTAGAAGTATATTTAATAAAAAAACAATATATATATTTAATAACAAGATATTTTATTATAAATTGTTTAGTAATTTCTATTGCGTGTAGATGGCAGCTAGATCGATTTATCTATTAAAACATGAGCTATGAATGGTACTTAAGAATTGTGCTTAGCCACTAACATTATCCATTAACATTATGCACTATGAATTACGTACTATCTATTAAAACATGAGCTGTGAATGATACTTTAGGTTTTAGCATTTTTAATTAGAGATGATCCCCTAAAGTGTTGGTAACTGAATTCCAGTAACACATTGGATTACGGCCTTCTTTACACGAAGCGTATTATTATAAAGTTCATTTACGATAAGTATGAGATGACGTCACACTTGGTTAATTTAAATAACAACGTCATGATGTAATTTAACCAACATCAATCCATAACTCAGTAAGTACATTTATTTATTTAATGATGGTAAGTTTTTACCACGTTGCCAGCTTGAGATTGTATTGTTCAGTCGTTTTTAGTCAAGTTTGACATATACGTGTTAAGTTACATTTTGTGAGGTTAAATTTTCATTAAATAAAATATTATTATAATAAAAATGCCGAAAGCTCTTAGTAGCCGTACTCAAAGGATGGTTTTGTCTCTTTTTAATTATTTTGAAAGAGAGCGAGATAATGGTGGACATTTAATGGATTTGAAATGTGTCAGAGATATGAGTTTAAATTTTGTTTATATCTATGGTCTTTTCACTTGAATATTTTTCTGCACATAATTGTTAATTAACTTTTTAGAGAGTTGCTGCTGCATTAGATGTCAGCATTTCTAAAGTAAATAAAATAGCTGCACAACAAGCGAGAGGAAATTGTCAGTAGCTCCAAAAAGAAACGAACACGTATAGAACATACCATATTATTTTTGAAGATCGGCATAAAACAATTATCCCGTATAAGTATAATCAAATCGTTAAACTGCAAAAGAACTAGGGTTCATGTTTACAACCACGTTGTAAACAGTCAACGGTCAGTGGCGCATACATACGTTTAAGTACTAACTATAAATAAGTATACTTGTTTTTGTTAATCCTTTAAGGCGGCGCACAACCCTATAGCTCTCAATAGTTTCTTATACAAAACTAATAATTCACAATAAAATTAATAACAATCTATATATCAAAATTTGCAGCGAATTTGTATCTATCTAATAGGATATTTTTAATTATAGAAAAAACTGTACTGTAATTTTAAATAAGCAAATTGCATTATAGACGCCATCTTGTAAACCAATTGACGTATATTTGCGTACGATGCGGCAAATTGTAGCTAAAGCTTCATTCTACAAATATGTTTATAGCTATTTTGCTCTATTGTGAAAACTATTTATAGTTATTATACTTGGTAGTCTATTTTTGCCGCCATCTTGAATCTGCCGCGGTTTTCAAAATAGATGTTACAAGAAAAATGATTTAATCTTCGTAAAGAATACGTGTACCAAGTGGCATTCCATTATCATCAAGTATAATATTTTTCTACGAAGGTTCTAAACTATAAGGAATCAAGTCGAAAAAAATGTTGACGTATTATTTGAACATTTTTACACAAATCTATATAAATATAAAAGTTATTTGAAACCCACAAATAGATTTAAAAAATTACAGAACAATATTGCTGATGTCTATTTTTAAGTTATTGAACTATAATATTTTTACCATAAATGTTTCTACAATTAAAAATATCTTATTAGATAGATAAAAATTCGGTGCAAAATTTGATGTATAGATTAATACTAATTTTATTTTAGATTTTTATTTTTGTATAAGAAATTAGTAAACACTGGGGGTTATACGCAGCCTTAAGTAAGATGCGTAATGTGAAAAACAAATCCCTACGGCCATGGGTTCACACGCCTAGTTATATTACTTCTATTGTAATTTTATGAGTTCCCTAACTTTTATTACTTTATTTCGATCTTAAAACTAATTTGGTACGGACTATACTAAATCTGTCGTAGAATTAGACAATTTTACAACAGGTGGTATACGTAATGTAATTTATGAGATGCACCGTAGAGGATTCCACACACCAAAGCGGACGCGGTGGCGGCCACGGTGGCGATAATGCAGCGGCCTAACGCAACCTATACGATACAATGAGACCACGCACATACAAGCGTTCCGCTATCTGAGAACGCCACCGACTGCAGCGTTCAGGCTAGCGATCACCAAACACTGGCGGCCAAACTCGACAAGTTGCGTTAGGCCGCGCGATATTCATTGTTTATATACCACAGAGTGAATATATTTAAGAAAATAATGTCGAAAATAGATAATTTAACAGAAAAAATCATAGATCAGTAAAGGATCATTTAATTTTGTATGACTTAGCACATCCTGATTACAAGAATATTAGGAAAATAAATAAAGTGTGGGACGAAATAGGAAAAGTTTTGGAAATTGATAGTAAAGTCTGTTCCAAACGATTAGGCGGAACTAGATTTTGCAATCTAGTTACTTTCATCGTTTAAATAATGCTTTTTAGCCGTTTTGTTTAAGCTTTGTAAATCATACTTGCAACAAACATTTTTTGGTTAAGGTTAATATCATTTTAAAATGTCATTTTCTTTATATTTTGATTTTTTGTGTCATTCTTAATACAAATATCCCATTTATTTATTTTTTGTCATTAAAATATGTAAGAAAATTAATTTAAGTTTGACATATGTCATTCGTTTCCATGGTTTCATTGTTGGAATTTTAAATTTTGACATTCCAACGTGAAAAATGAAATAACCCAAGCAAGGTCCCTTTTCCAACCTAAAAGAACGAAATTCCCATTTAGTTCCGCCTAACCGTTTGAAACAGACTGTGAGTAGATTATTATTTTTCCTCTACATTCAATTAATTATTCTATTGTATTCTTGCAATCAATATTATCATACAACTATATACCATGATTCACTAATTGATCGCTACCGCTACCGCCACTCCCACCGCGTTAGTGTGAGGAGACCTGATCGCTACCGTGGCCGCCACCGTGGCCGCCACCGTGGCCGCCACCGCGGCCGCTTTGGTGTGTGGAATCCTTAATAGTAAGGACACAATGGGCGCGTTCAGCGCCCTAAACAGTTTAGTACGTTCACTATGTTTACCTTCTGAACGTTACCGTTGACAGTCAACAGTTAACTTAACATCTCAACGTAAAAATTTTACGTTTAGTTATGTTGACTTGTATACCTAACCTAAATTTTTAGCGGAAAATTTATACAAGATACAAAAACAGCACTAGAGCTAACAAATTGATTAATTCTAAAAATTTTACGGTTTTTATCTATTAGAAATGTATCTTTAAATATTTTTTAAGGTTATATACTCAAACTGTCAAACACTCGAGTTGAAACTAACAGATAACCGTTCAGACATTCCCCAAATTGTTTAATCAACGTACGTTTACGTTTAGACTCTACGGTTTAGGCGCTGAACGCGCCCAATATCTCTTACGGTTCATGAGATTCCAATGGTTAGACTCTAAAAACGGGTACCCTGATACTGAGTGCCCGTTTTAGTATGACACATATGTCATGATACCCTTTCCACACTAGATCTTTAAGATCGGATGTTAAAGTGATGTATCTTTAAACGCTAATGTGAAACCGTATGGCCTCGTCTAAATACAAGCGATGTTTAAGACAGAGATCTGCGTCTTAAACTTCGTCCGCATTGCCAACTTAATTTCTATTATAAAAAAATACTCCTTGAATTTGTGCTGTCAACATTTTATATTATCATAAATAAGAATACTGTATTATATCGACGTTATAAGAAGTTTATACTTATTGTTATAATAAAATTATTTATTTTAATAATGTGTTTAATAAAATACAGAGCTATAATTGAGATAAAATGTATCGACTTACATGTTAATACAGGTGTAATATATTCTTTATTGTAGTGCCTTTATTGTAGAATGAAATGAAATATCCATATTTGTTTATAGTAATTCAAAATGTGCGTCTGCGCAGACAGTTCAAAACTGGTAATTTCATGACGGTAACTTAAGGACAAAATTACTGTAGCTGATGACAGCACCAGAGATTTAAACATCAAGTGTGAAAGCATACCGATGTTAAACATCGGTGAACTTTAAGTTCACTCGTTTTAAAGATCTAGTGTGAAAAGGGTATAATGGCGAGTAAATAGCAATGTCCCGGCATGTACTGTGCACACCTTACAGGTACCAACCAGCGTCAGTAACAAGCGTTATCGAAGTTGGTAACCAACAACCTGTATTCTCTATGCGCGTTCCCTTACGTTTCCTTTATCTGTAGGACGCCTGGCCAAATACAGTTTTGCAAATTATCTTTTTAGTATTGGTTAACTCAATTAAAAAGACTTACCAGCGCTGGCTGCGGCAGCTTCCGTTCCTTTCTCATTGACATCGATGAAGGTCTTCTGAATAACCTTGCTGATCTTCAAGTTTCTCCTACTGATAGTGAAATCGGAAAGATCAGCTTCATCTCTGAATGCTTCATCCATTCCCAACTGCGGTAAAAATTAAAGGCTACAGTACATGAAACAGATTATGGAAGATATGAATTGCAACAAGTACGTCGAACTAAAAAGACTGACTGAGAACAGGAAAGCATGGAGAAATGCTACAAACCAAACTAGATTGAAAACTTAAGGGGGGGGTGGGGGGTATGGTATTTTTGATGATGTTTTTTTTCAATTTTTTTTGTGTGGCTTATTCGATTGTATATATCTTCAAGAGTATCCCATTAAAATTTCAAGTTAATCGGAGCAAAATTGACTGAGATATACTCATTTTAATACTAGTACCTATTATTTGTTTTTTCGCGCCTATCGTATGTATGTGGCGTTGTATCGCTTTTGTGCGCATGTGGCTTTAATATCGATATCAGCTGCTTTATACTCTTAGAGAGGGGACTCGTGACGAATATCTTTGATACATATATTGAAATATACTTGTATATAAGCTATATATGTGTGTTATACCGGTATATTATTTTTGAGCAGTTTATTTTTAAACGCGTTTTCTGAAAAATAGCTTTTTTTGATGCGGTGTACATCATAACTCAAAAACTAATGAATGGATCTTTCTGAAATTTTGCACACTTCTTTATAAATCATTTTACTAGGTAGTGACGTTGAGTTTTTGCTTTTATTTTGAATTTTTTTTTTATAACCATTTTTCCGATTACCAAACACGATTTTTTACGTTTTTTTTTCGATTTTTTGACTTTAAAGTCGTACCAAAAATTTAAAACTCAATTTAATAAAAAAAACTCGACGTCACTACCTGAAGAATCTTTTAAACTAACCAAAACTTTTTGAATTATATGTTTCAGATGATTGTGTCACTAGATATCGTGTACACTGCAAATCAACTTTTTTTTTGGAGTGTTTACTAAAAAATGACGCCAATGGCTCATTTTTCAATATTTTTCAATAAAAATTTAACGCAATACTCTTCAAGTGTTGTTCTTTAAGATAGACTTTCACCCATTTAGCTTACCTGTACCAGATTTCCACAAATCGTTCTTAAAAATATGCTTAAAAAATGCAAAATTAACCATACCCCCCTTAAGGAGGAGGATCAATCATTCATAAACGCTGTATAGAATTTCCAAAATGAAATGGCCACTCACGCCTACTGATTCCAATAATGACTGATAGTATAACCATTATACCAGATCATGGTTTTGTTAAAATTAGTTGCCAGGACCGTAATAATTAATTAAAATAAACGTGTTTTCTTGTAGGCTATTTAGAATGAACTGTATACAGATTGTTTGTTTGCATTTTACATTTTTTCTATATACGGCTTACTTTTTTTTTAATCGATCCACTAAATATAAAATTTCTTTTGAGACACCTTGTATATGCATACAAATAAAACTGGACTTATGCTTGGTTTATATACGGAACAAGAATAAGGAATAGGAAATAAGAATAGTACACAAGATGTTAAATGCGCCGTACATCGGTTTATGTAGGAATGAAATTTAACTTAAACATAAGAATAGTTGGTAACTTTCAACATTTTATTCTTATTTCAAGAATAAGACACGATAAGCCTGCGCACAGCAATCAAAATGTCTGCCGTAATAAAGTTTGTTCAATAGATGTTTTTCAGTTGTGATCAGAGGGTTGTAAACAACAATAAAATGTTTTTATTATTTTTATTTATTCTTCTTGTAAGTTTTAAGAACCTGTCAAGTGACAAACGTTAAACACAGGCTAACGAAAGTACGCAGGCGCAGCAACGAAATGTTATGTCCTATATAAACGGTTTAATATTTTTTATTCTTGTGTACTATTCTTATTTCCTATTCCTTATTCTTGTTCCGTATATAAACCAACCATTACTACCTTCTCAGAAGTTTATGATTACAACACAAGAAACAAGTCAAATATTTATCCCAATTTCTTGAGACTGACGAAATCAAGAAATGCTGTTAACTACTACTCAATTAAATTTATGAATAAAGTACCGGTTAACATCAAACAATTGGCCTTCAACAAATTCAAAAATGTCATGAAGGACTATTTTATTAAAAATCTTAAATGTAAAGTTTAATAGACTAAATTAATATATTGTAATATCGACTGACTTAAAACACTGAGTCTGTAATTGGGTCAATAAACTTATTATTATTAAGAGTGGTCATTTCATTTTGGAAATACTATGCTATGCAGTATAATTAAATCACTTACCGTAACCAAGTTATCCTTTAAATCAAAAGTATTCCTAATTTTAAACTTGGGAATCGTAACAATAACTTCTTCTTCTGAATAATTCTGGGGTTCTAATACAAGAGCCATTTTTCCTTCAAGTTCAGGTAACCCACTCCTTTTATTTGGAAGTACAAAAGTCATAACAAATTCTTCATGAGAATATGGAAGGTTTAAAAATTTGCAATCGAGTTCTTTATTTTCAAAATATTCACCAGTGTATTCCGCTAACATCATATCAGTTAATACAAAATCTGTTTCGTTGTAATAAAATCTTCTTTTGTGAGTAAGTTCTGGATCAAATGGAACTTCCCACTCACCTTTAAAATAAAGAGCATTGATTAAAATCATTTCTAAATCTGAAGTGAAATAATCTTCTTGAACCAAATTTTTGATCTTTTTATTTGTGTTTTGTTCTACCCAAGCATTAATGTCTTTAACATTTTTAGATATATTTGCTAGGAAATTCATTTGTTCAACTTCAGCACTGAATGCATTTTTTGCTACTGCTGTATAATTCGGGTTCAAGTCAAATCCTTCATTTATATAAATTTTGTTTGCAGAACTAAGGGTTGCATGCTTGACTGCTTTGATTACTGGGATTAGTTCTTTGAAAGCGTGCTTTACTTGCGATTTGTCTATTGGTGTATAAAGAACTCGGTGCATTTCATTTAATGTTTGACCGTCAGCTGCCATTTGGATGAGTGATAGAAGGGTATGGAGAGATGCAGGCGATACTAGAATATTCCCTTTGTTTTTCTGTGCTAGCTCCTGAAAAAAAATGTATAGACATTAAAACAATGTTTCTCAAACAGGGGTCCACGAGTTGTTTCAAAGGGTTTGAGAGCCATGTGCAATACTGATTTTTTTCCAAACACAAAAAATAAATTAATTTGTATAAGGAGGTATAATAAACTAAAAGATCATATATTTACTACATAAATTAATATTTATTTATAAATGGTTGCTTTATACAGAACATAAGAATAAGAAATTAAAATAAAACTGAAAACTTAAGAAGTTAAAACATGGCTGCGCTATACAACGGTTTAGGTAGAAATAAAACCTTGACAAATTAAAACCTGGGACAGAATGTACAGCGCGCTTCGCTGTCAGCACGCCGTCATTTGCGACGGCGTTGCATTTGCGCCGTTGAGAACGGCGTTGTTTTTTCGCCTGCACACAATGCAATAATTTTTAACGCCGTCAAAGTAACCAGTGACAACCTATATCTGTGTTTATACGTGCGTTTTCTTTTATTAAGGTTATAATGGATGATGAAGACTTGTGTGTGATGTTGTTTATGTTGTATGCAAGTTATTTATACATACAAACACTTTACCATTCGGTAAAAACTGAGGTTAGGTGTTTCTACGCCAACGTTCAACGGCGTCAAAAGTAGAAAGTTGACGAACATTCAATATCAACGGCGTAGAACGCCGTTCAAACGTTGCTCATTGTGTGCACTTGCGTACTACAGCTCGATTTTAACTTTACACTAACAGCTAGCGCCGTCCAAACGCCGTCAACGCGCCCTCGAACTCGTTGCATTCTGTTCCGACACAACAGAAGGTAGTAAAGTTCGTACCGTATTACTTTTGAAGATCGCAATAAAATAATAAAAGTTAGGGAACTCATAAAATTACAATAGAAGTGATATAACTAGCCGTGTCAACCCATAGCCGTAGGGATTACTTTTTCATATTACGCATCTTACTTAAAGGATTAACAAAAATTCTTGGATTCTTGCTTGTCGACGTTGCCAGCTCTAAAACGCGCTGATCTGTGAAGACGCAGTATTCTACAAATGGCTTTTTGTTTTTGTTGAGTGCTATTTTGAGTTTTATAAGAGTTGATTTTTGTCATACGAGTTTTTCATATTATTATAATCGACACATCTGACACTTTTACAACATTTGGCAACACCGGTCCCATTTGCCATGAGAGCTATACTGCCAACTCGCCTTTGAACGCACTATACTATATTCTTAAAGCCGCATTCAGACCTCTTTAAATTAATAAGTTATAGACTGTGCGTTGAGTTTTACGTTCCATTTACATCTGTTATAAATTAGTACGTTACGAATAGCCCTCCATCTATGAATTTTGAAACCAAGTATTTAGCTTCGTAAAATATTTTATATGTATTATCGTTCTTATAATTCTGTTGTCTTATTGATTTTAACTACCTAATTACCTAAATTGATCATATTTACTGTCCGTCTTTGTAATTTTGAGCAAGATTTGTTAATGATTACATTATGTTAGGTTATGTAAAAGCATTCGATAACTACGGTGTCGCTGATAGAATGCGATAGCCAATGTGTTTATATGTCTGTCTCATTAAAACATTTCACTAGCTATAATGGCTCAGTTACACGATGCAAGTAACTTGCACCAGTAAGTACTTGCACCAGTCACTGGCATCGTGTAAACGTACATGCAGTACTGGTGCCAGTACTGGCACAAGTATCTCATGCAAGTCAAGTGAATAGAAGCCGTTCCTATTTACTGGCACAAGTAGCCGTGCCAGTGACTTAAAAATGGCCGCTGTGAACAGCTGATGTATTTCCGTGGTTACAAAAACAAACTTTTTCACACCTTTTTTTAATAAATGTAGTTTTTGGCACCAATTCATTTTTGTTTGAAAAGACGTACGCACAAAATACATAAAATTAGGTTAAACATCGAAAATTGGCGCGTTAAAAAGACGGTTTTACGCATAAAAAATAATTGGAAGCATCTACATTTTGCAGTGTGTTTCGGGTTCTTTGCAAGGTTACTTAAATAAGATACTGGAATACGTGTAAACGACAAAACGACTTGTGCAAGTACTGGCACAAGTACTTGTGCCAGTACTTGCACAAGTTACTGGCATCGTGTAACCGGGCCATAAGTTTAGAAAATTATGCACAATCCACAACAAACAGCGTACTAAATTTGGAAGTCTGAACGGTTTCACGTCTTATCATATGACAAACTTTCTGGTGACAGTGAACAATCCATAAGATACAGTGCATAAGCTATTGATTTAAGAGCTCTGAATGCGGCTTAAGTCGTATAAACACTAAATCAGAGGACTAATGTTCAAGTTTATTTAACCAAACAGAAATAATTGGTCATCATGACAATTTGTCCTTTCTCAAGTTCTCACTCAGCAAATATAACCCGCGAAAAACCAATAATGTGGCTGAGGAACATAAACCGGCCAAAATTATGTAATAGAACACACTTACAGGTAAACAGTTTTAGAAACTATGTGGCAGAGACAACCGTTACGACTGATCAGGTAATCATTTTCAGTTTAATCCTGGCCTTTCACATGTTTATAGTATTGTCTTCTGCCCGGTCGCCTAATAGACCATATTAGTGTGTCGTCACATACATGTGCTGCCATCTGATAGCTGAGTCCTTTTGAAGTTTAAAATACATGGGACATTGCTTTTGTTACCTTGATTTTATAAATATTTTCAATTTTGGAGCAAAAAATATGTATTTTTGATAAATATATACTAATATATACAGTCCAGACACTTTATATTATAGAATAATGATTTTATAAATATATAAATAAGGATTCGAAGATATATTTATAGGTTACGTTTTTAAATAATATGAAAATCGGAATATCTTTAGTATTTATTTAATTAACACTAAGTAATCATTAATATTTTGTTTTAGAATGCATATTGCTGTATTGTTTTGCTCCGAATTGTAACAATTACATCTACATTATTAATTGCAAATTTTTTCGTTTTTTGACAGATGAAAATGAAAAACAATAATGGAAAATTAAAAACAACATGTTATTCCTTTAAACCATTTAGATATGGCACACACACTAATTGCTATGTTACTTGCCATAATAACGATTATTAACGTAAATTTTTCAAAATTAACCTGCAAAATAATATTGTTCTGCAAAAATAATGACATATTAAATTATAATGTATAAAATAAGAATTTTAATAAATAAATATTGACTTGTAGTTTTGATGTGAAGCACTCTCTTACTTTGAAAACTTAATTTATATTTCCAAAATACAATTTAACAAAAAAACAACATGCTAAATTCAAATAAAAGGAATCCAACCGCGAGACGGCAGCACTGAATCCCATTTTGTGACGTAGTTACTAATATGGTCTATTACGAGTAGGTAGGTTGTTTCAAAAAAATGCAGGTCACAAATAACGAATTGTTCCCGCGCGAAGGCAACTAAATTTAATAAAGTTTATAAAAGGTTATACGGAAAACAGGTACAGTCGAAATATGACATATGAGAGGACCTCGTACATCTAGTAAAAGGGGATACGCATAAAATTTGTATTTCCTTAAAACTACATTATTTTGATATGTTAATGTTAGTTATGTCACCTAACAAAACAAAAATTACATTTTAATTAATATTATAGCCAAATTTTTGAATTAAAATATTGTAAATTTGAAATAAGCCGACCACGGAGCGAAGGTTGCCGAGTAAAACGACTGAGTATGACGTCAAACGATAGGGGTTTCACATCACAGATACAGCTACAACATAATCTTTACACGTGTGTGTATTGTATTGTTCGAGAGTTTTGTATTTGTTTTTAAGCAATTTTTCACGCATTTATTATTAAAATGGCAGATAAAGATTTTGTTAGGGCTCAGAGTGATAATTTACCCAACATTGATGCATTTATGCTCATGGAATATATGAAAAATAATGAATGCTACAGTGCTGAGGAAATACGTGGTGTCAAAGTAATTTTTATCTTATATTCTATAACTTTATGTAAACAAACGCTGCAACTCTGTAAAATGTAAATATTTATGTAATTTAGATGTCAGAATTTTACTACATTGTTTACATGATGTTACAAAACGTTAGAGGCATAATTGAAATACTGCAATATAAGTTATCTATTTTAATATAAAATTTAATTCGGTAAACATGTATAAATTGTTTTTATAGAATTAAACTTTATTTTAACTATGGTCTATTTCAAAGTAGAAAAATGTGTGTAAGAAGATAGGAGCTGTTTGTCCTTGCTTCGGATTGGTTTAAATCGTCATCCCTATTACACTGTAAAAATATTGTTTTTAGTCCAAGTTGACAGATGTTCAGTGTCGTACATTGGAAATATATATTATTTATATTATTTAATTTTTCTCATATATTTTGGTATTATTTACATAGTTAGACTTTTATTTATATTCTTGGCGTAGATTTTATGGAGAAAATTCTCCATGTAATTTGTTTTTACGCAGTTATATATTTTTTAGGTTATCTGACATATAAATATTTTTTGACATTTGACATTTAACAGATCAAGAGAGAGGACTAATGTGAGGCCAAAAGACAGCCCAGCTGATTGTGCCCAAAGAAGAAGTTATTGATATAATTTTTAGACCTTCATATATACATATACTTTTAATTTTTATTTACAATAATTATTTAAATAAGAAACTTTAACTCGGAAGATATATTGTTTGTTTTATTGCTTTGTTTAAACTCTTTTAGCCAAATCTCCCTTTTTATATAAAGTACATAATTTTTAAAATTAATATTTTTTTCAAATTTCCCATTAAACTGAATGTATGTCGCATAAATAACGTAAGTGTATTATCTGCCTTGTTTATTTCCATATATTATTAACCTTTTTTATATTAAAAAAAAAAAAAATCACTTGCTAACCCAGTTGCTACGCCCATGCCCTAGTTGTAACTTATTTTAAATTTCCCGCTATACTGTATTTGATCAGTGTAAATCGTACTCGGTTCGCAGCGCTATCTACTTTGTTCTACTTTGAAATAGACCATAAAATCACTCTAACTTTACATAACCTATGAAAGTTATACAAACAAATAAGTTCACAACAGACTATGTACGCCGGTAAGCTAGTAGTGTCATGCGTCAGTTAGAAGGGGTATGACGTCACACGTCGTTTTCGCGCGCTACATACATTTATGATTTTTTTAAGCCTTCAAATTACAAAAAAAAAACTGTTTTTTATCTTTATATGCAACAAGAGGAATATAATAAATAATAAAAAAAAAAAATCATGCCTATCCCCTATTAATAAACTTCTGTTGAAGGAATTATTAACTGCTTTAGTCAAGATTAACACAATTCAAGATTTAATATATGTATTATATATTTACCGTATAAAGATCTCCTGCAAATTTTCGACAAGAAACACCAAGCTCTTTGATTCCATAGCTGAACTTGTCTTGTGTCGGAAGAGACAAGGCAAACGACGTTGTCAATAGCAGAAGCGCTACTCTATAGAAACCTGAAACATAAATAAAGAAAGTTAAATATGATTTGATATAAACAAAAAATCGAATTTATTTTCGTAAGGTTTCCCGCTATTACAATACTTGCCCCTTATATATTAAGGGGGGGGGTAGGGTCTGATAACTACATTTTAAGCATATTTTTGTAAACTTTTTTCAAATCTATGGTTAAATTTATTCATTTTCAAACTAAGTACATATATAAAGTATGTTTTGAAGAAGATAAAAAAAAAAATTTAAGGCAAAATATGGCGAAATGAGCCAGCTGTGGCAAATCTTCTCAGACTCCGGGAAAAAAATTAGATTTTGCGGTGACCAGTCACTGGATCATCTGAAATCAAAAATCCAAAAAGATTTTGTTAGTTTATGAGCTTGCCGAGGTAACGACATTGAGATATTTTTTTTCATGTTTTTTTTATTTAACAATCACAAATATACTCATTTTTAGGTTTTTTTTTAGGAGGATTTTTTTTTTTTTGTCTTCTAAGTAACGCTAAAAACTGAAAAATCATTTTAAAAATAAAAACTCAACGTCATTACCTCGGAAAACTCATAAACTAACAAAATCTTTTTGGATTTTTGATTTCAGATGATCCAGTGACGAGTTATGCTGGTTACCGCAAAATCTATTTTTTTTTTCCCGGAGTCTGAGAAGATTTGCCACAGTTGGCTCATTTCGCCATATTTTGCCTTCTTCTTTGTATCTTCTTCAAAACATGCTTTATATATGTACTTAGTTTGAAAATGAATAAATTTAACCATAGATTTGAAAAAAATTCACAAAAATATGCTTAAAATGTGGTTATCAGAACCTACCCCCCCCCCTTAAGGTTGGGCAAGTAAAAAAGAAATACATAATATTATAATTTATTTGTGTATATGTATACGTAAGGGTGTTCTTCTCCATTGAAACAAACTCCACCACATGCCATCGATTTAACAGCTTTTCCCATTACATTTACGAAAATCTATTTACGAAAAATATTGTCTTATTGACTCCTTCTTATAAACCGCACAATACAGTCACAACGTGTGTTTACATTTTAAGAAACCAGTCAATTCTAGTTTTTAACATGTACTATTGTTTTTTATCTTTGCTGTCAATTGGTGACTTAGTAAGAAGTTAATCAGAGGTGAAAGATTTATACACTTCTCTTCTGATTTTCTCCTAACTATGACCCATTACGCTTAATTCTTACTCATAACAAGTAACTATATTCGTCAGTTAAAAATAACAACTCCTACGAGTTGATTAAAATAAAAAATAAAAAGTTCCTCTTAAATAATTAATCCATTGTTCTTGTAAATGATTAAACCTTGAAAATGATTACTATACAATTATTATTGTATGGTTATTTACACCTTTTTTCTATAATGATTAATTATGAAAGGCTTCATTAATTTTTGCAAATTATTTCTCAGCTAAGATGACCATTTTTAACCTTATTTAGTACTAACTGACGCGCCCTTACCTTTTTGTTAAATACATTTTTGTTGATAAGTGATTATGATGAGTGCCGGCTTCACACGGTAAGCAAAGGATGCGTCGCATCGGGGCGCCTTGCGCTAAGGGCGCCGAAATTATCTTTCGGAACACTTTTATAATTAAAAATCTGACGACACGCCAAAAATCTGATAATAGAATTATATTTTAAACAAGTCTACTCATATAGATATATTATAATCACAAGTGAATAAAATTTTAATTTGCGCTAGTTTAGTTTTAACAGTTACGCCATAAACTACAATCTTAAAGTCATAAACCAAAGCAATGCCGGCTCCATAATGGATACAAAGGATGCGTCTCATCAGGGCGCCACGATCAAGGGGCGCCATCGCAACGAACGATTGAGCGGCGCCGTTTTTATACTGGCGAACTAAACAAAAACTCTTTTTCACAAAAAAATTTTTCTTCACAAAGAAATTTAAATATTTTAAAAACGGAGCTTCATTTTTATTTTCGTGCTCCAGATACCAATACGCATAAAACTAGTACTTATTCGTATCGCTTGTGTGACTTATAGAACTTAGAATTCAGTTGCATAAAATCAGTGAATTAGTTCAGATCAATTCCTGCTATATATCGATGGTGATTTGCTAATATGGTGTATCTCAAAATAGCGAATATTCCAATTTCCACTTTATTACTACTGATACTCCACAAGGGCAAATAATAAATGTTTTAAATAATTTTTTTTTGATCGCCTTATGTTTACAAGTTAATGGTGGTATTTTTGAACATTTAATTTAGATGATTTTTTTTTGTAGTTATTTTTGTATTAAATAATTTTATTTTCAATGTATTTTCAATAAAAAATATTTAGTCTTTTCAATGAATATTTATCCCTATGTTGCAAAATAAATGGAGGGCAACTTGCTGTCAAAATAGTTTATCGTTACTAGGGAAACCATGCATTATAATAATTTCAATGTTGCACGATAAAATAAATTCACCGTATTATTATATGTATGCGTACTATTTACACTTAAAAATAAAATATAATACTTATAAGCACTTAATTATTTTATTATTACCTGTTTCATAATTTCTAATGAAAATATATTGTGTCAATACAGGGCCGCACCAAGCGGGGGTGTTAGGGGTGCACAGAACCCCGGTGGCAGGCCTTAGGAGAGGAAAATATTGGCAAATAGGGGCGGGAGAACAAACAAAATTCTGGTTGGCTTTCTTAAAAGATATTAAAAAAATTTAAATTAAACCATTTAAAAAAAAAACTTTTGGTCGACTTCTTTTTATTTTAGAGAACAAGCGAATTTCTGGATGACTTCTTTTTTTGTATAGAACAAACAAATTTCTGGTCAACTTTTTTTTTAAGGGCGCCGAATGAATCTTTTCATCGAGGCGCCATAACCCCTAGAGCCGGCACTGATTATGATAATTGAGATATTTCAAGTGTGTAACTCTCCCCATGGTCCCCAAATATTCATCTTATTAAGAACTACAATGAACAGAAAAGAATCGTTTCTTCATTCTAAACCACTTTTCTTATGGCCGGTATTATAAAGCAAAATAGATTGCTACTAAATTTTAGTTAAGAGTTAAACTAATCTAACCCATAGATTTCGGTGTTATAAAATTTGTTTTAAAAAAGTTACCAACTAAATCTACAAACTAAATTAGTTGACAGATTTTCTGGGTACTAAATTATAGTTGGCAACTATATTTGTATTACATTTGAATAGTTAGCGTTTTGTTTACATTGAATAACTTGTTTTTACTATTTATACTAAAATATATAATTGATAATTAATAACTGCAAAGTAAGTAATAATATTGTACATAAAAAGAAATACATATGAATAGATTTATATATATAAACAACACAAAATTTACAGGTGTCATCAGTATCATCTGTCAGTAGTGTATCATCACCATCCGTAAACAGTATTTCTGACAGTAATAATGATGAAAATTCAAGAATACGTCAGCCTAGAGAATTTCTTGAAAGAAGACAACCCTTTAATTATTATAATGATGAACAATTTAAACACAGATTTCGGTTTTCAAAAGATACTGTTTTGTCTATTTTTGAATTAATTGATAATTAAATAAAGTCTTTAACTTATATTACATTATATCTATTAATTGTTCTTTTTCAATTTCTGTATAATTTTTGCCTCTATCCCATTTTTTTTCCATTTGAAATACTTTTTAACTTCTACGAATTCTTTTTCACTGTCAAAATTATAGGTTATAAACGTTAAACTGTTAAAACTACAACAGAAAAACCGCGAAATATAGTATAGGCATCTACCGGTCAGTTGTATACTAACGTTCGGTCGGTAAATCTTGAGACTAAATTATTTTAGTTGCGAACTAGTTGATTAGTTGGCTGTTCTGATTTATAATACCGAAATTAAAAAACTTGTTATATTAGTTATCAACTAAATTTAGTTTACAACTATTTAGTTGGGTCTTAAGTTATGTTTTTATAATACCGGCCATTAAACAGCGTAATCCAAGAAATTGGATACAAATGGAAAACCTTTTTATCATCCTTTTACGAAAAAAAGTCACTCTTTAAAAAAAATCCTGATTTGTCTTAAACCCCCAAACATCTTTTTTGACAATTTAATGGAAGATGATTTTCATACTAATCATGTAAAACAAAAAAAAATTTATAATTAAAAATTAATATGTAATGGTATATAAAATATATATTTATAGTGAAAAATTTTCCTTCTCACCCCTCCATCTCTTTGCATTTTCTTTATTTAGTTGAGAATAGTGTTTTTTTATGTTTTTCTAATCTGGGAACGAATTAATTGATTTCTCATAAGATAGAATGGAACATTGGATTTCTAAATACATACTTTTTAAGATACGAACCGAGGTCAGGAACAAATTAAGTTTGTAAGTCAAGGTGTATGTCTTAATGTGCCACCAATATCAGTTATAGATGTTTTCAAATGTGTAAGAAAGTTAATCAAATATATTTCTATAAAACAATTGTTGCTAGTAAAAATATTATTAACGTTACTAGTAAACAACGTACTGCTGAACGATCATTTTCTACGTTAAATTATTTAAAAAATCTCCGAAACACACTCTTCTAACAAGTCAGAAAATTGAAGACTTTCTTTGTAACTTATATACAGTCCAAGAGAAGAATGAATATTATTATATAATCAATAAATGTGTACATTTTTAAATTCAATTTTGTATTTAATATGTACGAGATTGATTGAAAATTTATAATTTTGATCTACCAGGTACAGAGTGATTATTTAATGGCGAGACGACGTCACCGAATTTTACGTGCCTCCTAGCAGAATACTATGACTATAATAACCTTGAAGAAAATTTGATTATGAAGAAAAAAAGATTATGCGCATGCGCGCATAATCGCCTGCTACGATGTGTATGAAACGGCAAATTATTAAAACTTCCAGTGACGTCGTCTCGCCATTAAATAATCACTCCGTATGAAATGCGATTTTTTTTTTTTTTTAATAAAACACATTAAACTCAAAGGAACAGTAAAAGTTTATTTATTCAAAGTATGCTCTATGAGAAGTTATACATTTTTCCCATCTTTCAGGCAATTTGTGAATACCTCGCCAGTAGAACTCTTCCCCTTTCCTCGCAAACCATTCATCTAGCCATTCTTTCACATTTTCATATGAACTAAAGTGCTGCTCGGCAAGTGCGTGACCCATCGATGCGAACAAGTGGTAATCTGAAGGGGCCAAGTCTTTTTGCCTTATGCCTTTTGTGATGGACCATTATCGTGAAGAAAGATTACCTTGTGCTGTCTTCTTTCGTATTCTGGTCGTTTTATGAGCAGCGAATGGTTCAATTCGATCAGTTTTTGTTGGTAGCGTTGGATATTAACTGTTTCACCAGGTTTTAACAATTCATAATAGACCACACCCTTTTGGTCCCACCAAGTACAGAGCATTGTCTTTTTGCCAAAGCGATTCGGTCTTGCAGTTGATGTGGATGGTGAGCCTGGGTTCACCCATGATTTTTTGTGTTTGGGATTTTCAAAATAAATCCATTTTTCATCGCCAGTAATGATACGATGAAAAAAAAGACTTTCTTTTGTATCGTACAAGCAAAATTTCACAAGTGTTTTTGCGTTTTTCCATTTGCCTCTCATTCAATGCATGTGGAACCCATCTGCCGACTTTCTGGATCTTACCCATCTCTCGTAGGCGATTGGAAACAGCTTGTTGACTAACGCCTAACTGCTCTGCTAGTTGTTTTTGTGATTGACTATCGTCTTTCTGTAGCAATGTTTCCAATTTTGTATCTTCATATTTTTTTGGAGGTTTTCCATGTTCTTTGTCTGTAAGATCAAAGTCACCACTTTTGAAACGCCGAAACCGTCGTTCACACGTATCTTGCGTTGGAGCATATTCCCCATAAGCTTCTCGAAGCAGTCGGTATGATTCAGCAGCAGTTTTTTTCAAATGAAAACAAAACAGTAGTACTGGCCGCGAATGCTTTATTTGGCACAAAATTTGACATTTTTAACACAGTAAAACAAAACTATATGATCACTTTTCAAATTATAACCTATACGCATTTGACACTTAATGATAACTTAACAAAACGCCATATGTGTTGAAACTTTGAACTATACACTCTGTTTGCGCGGCAAGTTTGAAAAAAATCCGCATTTCATACTTGTAGACCTGGTAAATAAAAATAGAAAAACAATAAAAACTTATAATAAGATATATTTAAGCATTTGTTTTGGCGTCCTTAAGAGCTGGCGCCCTGGGCCCGTGCCCCTATCGCCCCTGCCTTTCAGCGCCGCTGCACACCCTCCCAAACTCTGGCGATATGCTATCGTGGAGACTATGCCAGGTGTAAAGCTCTGGACCACTTTTAATTTATTTACTAATTTATTAAGTGTTCTTTTGTTTCTGTCATAAGCAATACATCGTCAGCTTATCTTAAATTGTTGTAAATTTTCCCTTCCTCCTATATCTTTAATTTTGTTTAAATATTTGTTCACTATATAAGTTAAAAAAGTGAGGGGACATAACACACCCTTGCCAGACTCCTTTTTCAATTTACACAACAAAATACTCAGAGATAAACAAAAATACTCAAAATACCTCAATACAATGTTAACGGGTCGAGTAGCGGATACCTGTGGGACCCATCGTCATTCCTACTTATACGGGTGTATTCTGTAAGAAATGCGTTAAAATTAGCGTCAGGTTAATATTTTTATTTTAACTCCATGTCTAACGTCATTATCCAAAAATGCTATTCTGTAAGAGCATTTGTTAAGGTAAGCTTTAATACACTATTTGTTAACGCGAGGCGCTAACTCACCCTGTAGAGAGGCTAATATTAACTGCACGCCCATGCGCTGTTACGTTGAATTTTAACAGGAGTATTTATTTAGTCAAATGCCAAGAGAATCTTAACTTAATATTTCGGTGTTGAATTAAATATTCAGTGGCGAAATTTATTTTAAAAATGGAACAGAAATGTTTGGTCCTTTGATACTCATTATAACTGGTTTCCACAGTGTATTAAAAAAATATATAACTTTATTCAACTTTTGTTTAGTCAATTTATATACTACATTGTATTATAACAGTTTATCTAATTTTTTAATAATATGTGAATTATATGTTCATTCTATTTTTAAAAAGGTGTTCGGTGATATTAATTATTATATTTGATATATTACGCTATTTCTACCCTGGAATAACACTGTTGTAATCGTCATTATCAATCTCATCAATTGTTTCTTCAAATAATACACCATTAAAATGTACTGCGATATTTTTAAACACGGCGGAGGCATAAGTGAAGTTTTGTAGCTTTCAGAGGATTATAATTTTAAGTTCTGTGTCTCAACAAAAACCGAAACAGCTCTCCAATACTCCATTTACTTCCTTTCTATACAATTACTTGAACTTGCGTCTGGGTTAATTGTATAACAAAAATTATGAAGCGTCATTCTTATCTCTACTGTAAAGAATTCACTTTAAAAAGTAATAGAAAATTGATTAATATTCCTACCGTCTTGTGATTTATTCATTTTTTTTTAAAATAACATGACATGTTCTTAAATAGGATCAACAATTTTTGCAAACTAAACACTAGCGTTAACTTTTAAAGCCATCGTTTCGGTAGGCGCTTATTGTTGACTGTTAACTGGTTATCTTAACGCCGCCGCGCTATAATTTTAACACATATATGTTTAGCGAATAGCATTTAGGTTAAAAATGGTGCTAAAAAAATTAACGTCAGTTTCTGACGCTAAGATTTTAACATCATGCTTAGAGAATAGACCCGATTATGTGCTAACTCTGTTGATCGCGTGTTAATAAAATAAATATTTGTATATTATATAAAATAAAAATACCATAAGATAAGTTAATTTAAATTTAAGTTGTCATTAAATTAATTAGTGGAAAATACCAGTTAAATATAGAAATAATGTTTTTAGTTTTTTTTTTCCTATACCGAATTATACAAATAACATTATTATATCTATATAATAATAATAATGAAATAGTGACAGAATGTGTTTACTATATAAACTTAATAAAACTTTACTCTTTACAGTTCCTAGAATACCAGTCATTTAACGTAAATCACAACCCAAACATTGACGTCACTGTATGTCATTAACATTTTATCAGTTGCTATTTTTATGGAATTTAATTTTAAATGTCTAGTATAATTTATTTACAAAAATGTATCATTAAATACTAGTGAAATAAAATTTGTATTGCCATTAGGGATGGGAAAAAAACATCGATGTATCGAAAACATCGATGTTTGTTTTAAAAACATCGATGTTTTTACCATCGATGGTCAGCTGGCGATAGTAACGATAAAACATCGATGTCTACTACCAATATCGATGTTTAAACTTTGAAATTCAGAAACTACCGCTAGAGGCGCTGGAATCTTAAAAATTTAATTTTTATTAAAATTAGTACACAAAATATAAGCGCCATCTATTGTGATATAACAATACTAATAGTGTTAGTTTTTATTCTTCTTAGCAGTTAGCAGAATACGAAAAAATAAGAAGAAACTTCTAATTTTTGCAAACAATGCGAACGACCAACGACGCCAACACACTTTTTCTTTTTGAGTCTTGTTGACACTTTCCCAGTTGTTATTCCTCCAATCCCTGGATTTTTGTAAGTTGTCATTAGCTATTTTTTTATATATTGAAGTTGGCTGAAGAAAGCTTCAATTAATCGGTAAAAGTAACTAGAATTGAAAATCTAGTTCCGCCTAAACCAAAGGAACAGACTTTATTTCAACTTAAAAAAGTATCAAAATAATTGTGTATGACAGTGTTATTTTTATGTTAAATAATATAAAATTAACATTAAGATTACTATATTAGTATTGTAACAAAATCCAATATTTCATTTTAGAAATGTAAAAATAGTAAGGTCTGTTCCTTTGGTTTAGGCGGAACTAGATTTTCAATTCTAGTTACTTTTACCGATTGATTGAAGCTTTTGATCATTTTGTTCAGGAAAAGTCAACTTACAACAATATATAAAAAAATATCTAATGACAAATTACAAAAATGAAAATTGCGGTTAGTTCCGCCTAATCGTTTGGAATAGACTGTAGGTACAAATTAGGATTATTATATTGGGTATAATAATATTAATGTGAAATTAATTACTATTAAAAAGGAATATTTCTATTTCAAAATCTAATAAATGCTTTTTGTGTATTATGTGTTACTTTGTTCATATTTTATCTTTACATTATTAAATAAAATCTATATAATATAAATAAATAGCTTTTTTTAATATTAATAAAACATCGATGTTTCCGATACATCGATGTTTTTCCTTCGATGTTTTTTCAACATCGATAGTAAGCGCCGAGGTTAACATCGATGTTAAACATCGATGTTTTACCTTCGATGTACAACCCTAATTGCCATGCGGAGGTTGGACGCAGTAGCGTAAATAGGATTATGCAAGTTATGCCGTCGCATAGGGGCTCGATGTTCTAAGAGGTCCTTAGACGTTCTGCTGAATTAGAGCTACATATTTAAATTTTAAATTAAACCAGTGGCGAAGAAAGACCTCCGCTAGACTTGCCCTCCCATAAAAAAATAATAATAATAAAAAAAAATAATAATAATTTTTTTTTAGATAAATCTTCAAAAATACATCAAATTATGTTCTATACAAATTTTTGTCCGAGGCTTGTTTACTAGATACGAATTTTTAAAATTTGTTTAAACAATTATTAGTGGTCCGCGTTAGAAAATTATATATTATACTGGTCCGCAGTACCTTTTTGGTTGAAAAACCCTGCTCTAGTCAATACGCGCCTTTATGTTCCGAAAAATAGAGTATTAAAATGTTATTTGCAAGCTGCTTCTATAAAAAATAATGATTAATATTTAACAAAATAATGTTTTACAGCTTGGGGTCAATTCTACGAACTATAAACAAATATAACTTAAACCAGCGGTTCCCAAACTTTTTCGGTTCCCGGTGCCCTTAAAGTATCAGAATTTTTCCGCGTCGCCCCAAGTCAAAACATTGGTCTAATTAACACAGTTGGAAGAATATTAGAATGCTTTCGCGGCGCCCCTGTAGTCCAACCCTGGCGCCCCAGGGTGCAGCGGCGCACAGTTTGGGAATAGATGACTTACTCTATTAAAAATAAGATATTTTTACTTGTTTATAATTTTTATTTAGATAAAATGTGAACTTGTTTTCTTGAAATTGACACATCAAATTAACTTGTTATAGAATATGTGCATTTTTTTATAAACAATTCTATGAAAATGATTAAAAACCTGATAACAGACACAATCTAGTTACAAGAATTCTAGATATCATTTGTTTATGTGCTATAATGTTTACATTATATTTTTTGTTATGATCAGAGCCGTACTAACAAAATTCAAGCCCCGGCAATAGACTTATAGAATGATATTGAATTAATAAAATTTAGTATTGGCACCTTAAATAATAGTTTTTGTCTGTCTGTTTGTACGGTAGAAATTGTAGCCAAACGGCTGAACATAGAAAGTTGAAATTTGTCATGCTTGTACAACTTTTGATCCACATATAGGAAAACTATAGAGTTCAAAAAAATATAACGCGGCAATATAAACAAATATGTATTTAATGGAAACATAATTATTTTTTGGAGCGCAGGGAGATATAAGGAGGTCAGAACTATAGGGGTACCAAGCTACTAGAAGGGAGAAAGAGGAAGATCAGGAGGGAGAGTTAGGAGGATTGCGAGGCTAAGGTGCGGGAATGAAGAGATAGGAAATAGATATTGGAGGAAACAGGAGGATAAGATGTGCAGGATGTGCGGGGAGGAGGAAGAAGATATAGAGCACCTCGCGAAGAGGTGTAGAGAGATGACAGTATGATCGGGGAGCACATTAGACCTGTTGCACGAAGATGGAAGGGGGGAGAGGTGGGCGAGGGAATTAGAGGCAAGAAAGATTGAGATTGGGGAAGGATAACAGGAAGGGGTAAAGGAAGGAAGGAAGAGACCCGGTGGGAAGCAGAAGGGGAGAAATGGAAGGAAGGAAGGAGGACGAGGTTACCTGGAAATGGGGAGGAAGGGAGAAAGATGGGCAAGAGAACTGGAAGCAAGAAGGAATGAGATCGGAGAGGGAAACCGGAATGAGAATTGGAAGAAGGAGAGGGACATTGGAGCAAGAAGAAAGTAATGAGAAAATATTGTAAATTGTATTTTTGGATTGATTTTTCTATTTTTTGTAATGGTTAATACCCTGAACGCCGCAAGGCCTAGGGAATAAAGAATTTATATATAATTATTTTTTAAAAACTTTGAGTGGGGTATCAAATGAAACCTCTTAATGCGTGAATGCACAAATTTTTATTTTTAAAAAAACCATCTTTTTATTGGATTTTTGCCAAAAATGTGTTAAAAAACTTTTGTACCCCACCCTATCTCCCAGAGAGATTGATCTAAAAATCTGAAAAAATTCTCCGTCATGACCATTAATGGGAACCGGTATAGTTCAACAGGAATTTTTGATGATATAAGTTTTTCAAAAAATGTCGATTTGTTTGTGTCGTTGATAAATATATATATATATATATATATATATATATATATATATATATATATGTTTTTTAAATTTATTGTGGTATCAAAAGAAAGCTCTTAAGACGTAGATTAAGAAACGATAGATAATTTTTTTAAATTCGTTTTTTTTTTGGCACGTATTTAACCAAACGTGTGCAAAAGTTCTTATCCCGCACCCTTTTACCAAAAGGGGTTAAACTAAAAAACTGAAAAAAATTATAGGTAATGTATATTGATCTGAGCCGGAAACGTACGAAAGGAATTTTTTATCAGATTGGGTTTTTGAAAAATATGGCAGTTTTTGTGTTTTTGACAAAATTAATTATTTTTTTAATTCATGGCTAAATTATGGCTAATAATGTTATGAATTTTTTATATTTATAGCTAAGATAGTGCATGTATTTTATTGAAATTAAAAATATTTAAAAAATAATATATTTTTTTAATAATTTAAAATTTACTTAGCCATAATTAGTATTAGGTTAAAATGTAAAAATATTTAAATTGCAACAATGTAAATCAAAAGAATATGTTTAAAATAAGATTGCGAGAACTTATCCCCCCTCCCGCCTTTCGGTACGCCCCTGCATATTATAACAAAAGGGCGCAATTTGGCGGGTTTGCCCTGGGCGCCAAAAGAGCTAGCGCTGGCTCTGTATGCTACTATAAAATTATTAGTTATATTTTCTCTTTATATTTTTCGAACTAATTTACTAAACCGTATTAAAAATAAATAATTAATTTGATTCATTTCATCCTTACAAAAGTCCTTTTTTCATATATTAATATTAACAAAATATATATATTTAATGAATAATGAAATTATCTTGAATTAACAATTATTAAAAATATATATAGTTGTTTTATAAGGTTTGTCGTGTTTAAGACGAAATGTGGTCAAACTTATGCGTTGAAATTTTACTGGAGGGGGGGGGGGGGTATGAGGTTCATATGGACACCCTACATATACAGCATGTACAATATTTGCAAGTTACAGACAGCTTGCCATTTTAATTTGACTTATAAAATTTATTTTCTTACATTATAATTATTATTATTATTATTTTTATTTTTTCATTACTTAGATCCTGATTATCCCAAAATACCTTTTATTGCACTTAAGTCCATATTTATAAACGTTTACTTGTATACAATGCTTCGTTACATCAAAATGGACCGTTAAAATCAAAAATTTCTAAGTTAAATTTCCCTTGAAACGGATCGTTTCTATGAAAATTTGATTTAACGAATCATTACACAGTAATTAACTTTATTGACTACGGGCATTAAACTTGATTTAACACTCTTCTATTTTGAAAAAAACATTTAAATATTTTCCTTAAATACGTCTAGCATTGAACAACCTCGTTTATCACAGTATACAACACAAAATAAGCACAAATAAATAAAAATTACTGACCCATGATTTAAAAGTTTATCACTAAAATCGAAAACAAAATTTGTAGTCACTTGTTCACAGTCACAGTTGAAATGTTCAATGTCTCTTGTCCGAGCTGATAAATATATATACAGAAACCTGTTTGGCTATCCCAACTACGGCATTGGGAAAACCCACCAGTAATGATAATTTTATTACATACAGTTTCAGTCTGCTTAAAGTCGTCGAGATGTTAGAGCACGAGCTATTCATTCATATCTCTCGGGTTTATTAGAATATACGTAGGAGTAAATAGTCTACTACAGTGCAAATACTACCATATTTTGCCAATGTCGAATTTACTTTTGATGATGCTGTAAGATAATGATGCTGTAAGATAATGCTGTAAGATAATATTTTTAATAAATCTTTGTCTGAAGGTATCTTTCCAATATCTTGGAAACACTCTCTTGTAGTGCCCATTTACAAGAAAGGTGACAAATCGTTAGTAGAAAATTACCGTCCTATTTCGAAATTATGTATTTTTGAAAAATTATTTGAGCGTCTTATTTATAAATATTTATTTTAATTCGTAAAAAATAATATTATCACCCAGCAGTAGGGTTGTACATCGAAGGCAAAACATCGATGTTTAACATCGATGTTAACATCGGTGCCTTACTATCGATGTTGATAAACATCGAAGTAAAAACATCGATGTTTTATTAATATTAAAAAAAGCTATTTATTTACATTATATAGGTTTTATTTAATAACGTAAAGATAAAATACGAAAAGAGTAACACATAATACACAAAAAGCATTTATTAGATTTTGAAATAGAAATATTCCTTTTTAATAGTAATTAATTTCACATTAATATTATTATACCCAATATAATAATCCTAATTTGTACCTACAGTCTACTCCAAACGATTAGGCGGAACTAACTGCAATTTTCATTTTTGTAATTTGTCATTAGATATTTTTTTATATATTGAAGTGGACTTTTCCTGAACAAAATGATCAAAAGCTTCAATCAATCGGTAAAAGTAACTAGAATTGAAAATCTAGTTCCGCCTAAACCAAAGGAACAGACCTTACTATTTTTATATTTCTAAAATGAAATATTGGATTTTATTACAATACTAATATAGTAATCTTAATATTAATTTTATATTATTTAACATAAAAATAACACTGTCATACACAATTATTTTTATACTTTTTTAAGTTGAAATTAAGTCTGTTGCTTTGGTTTAGGCGGAACTAGATTTTCAATTCTAGTTACTTTTACCGATTAATTGAAGCTTTTGATCATTTTGTTCAGGAAAAGCCAACTTCAATATATAAAAAAATAGCTAATGACAACTTACAAAAATCCAGGGATTGGAGGAATAACAACTGGGAAAGTCAACAAGACTCAAAAAGGAAAAGTGTGTTGGCGTCGTTTGGTCGTTTGCATTCTAGAAGTTTCTTCTTATTTTTTCGTATTCTGCTAACTGCTAAGAAGAATAAGAACTAACAGTATTGTTATATCACAATAGATGGCGCTTATATTTTGTGTAGTAATTTTATTAAAAATTAAATTTTTAAAATTCCAGCGCCTCTAGCGGTAGTTTCTGAATTTCAAAGTTTAAACATCGACATCGGTAGTAGACATCGATGTTTTATCGATACTATCGCCAGCTGACCATCGATGGTAAAAACATCGATGTTTTTAAAACAAACATCGATGTTTTCGATACATCGATGTTTTTTTCCCATCCCTACCCAGCAGCATGGTTTCCATCAGGGACGGTCAGTGGATACAAATTTGGCTTTATATACAAATTTCATATTAAATTCCATGGACCAACGTATTCAGGTTGATGCTGTGTACACAGACTTCAGTAAGGCTTTTGACACAATTGATCATGAAGTTCTGTTTAAAAAATTGAATCTTATAGGGATAAATGGTAATATGTTAAAATGGTTTTTATCATATTTGACTGGAAGGACTACCTCCGTATTATTGTATATTCAATCCTATTGAACAAATGTGGAGTCAGTTAAAGGCGAGAATAAAACGGAATAATGTTTCTCCCACTTTAAACGGCACTGTGATAGAACTTATAAAAAAAGAAGTGGAAAATATCCCTGTAGATAGTTGGAAAAATTGTGTAAATCATGTTATTAAAACTGAGTTGTATTCAAATAGAACGTACTATAATCATTAATTTAGAGACTGATTCAGAGAATGATTTGGACTTTATCTTAAACATTTTTTTTTATCTTAAACATTATTTAATTTAAAATTTATTTTATTGTAATGTTTTAAATTTAATTATAAGTTCTATAAATTAATTGTATGTATAATAAAAATAAAGTTTATTTTGATGATATCTTATGTTTATTTCTTGTTACAGTTGGGTCATTACATGGTGTAATGTAATTTATACCTGATACATCTCTGGCTAGTTTATGGGTAATAGTTATTTGTAATTACCACCCACTGTGTTTAGAACCATAAGTAGATAGTCATTTCAACTTCTAGATGAAATGGACTATACTATCGTTGGCGATTGAATGATCTCTAAATTAATTTTTTGCCGAACCAATGACAGAAAAGAATTCAAAAAGAACATTTAAATTTTTGTATTTAATTTTGTGTATCCTAATAAAAATGCATGTTCCATCGTTTATATTGTGTCATGGATCCTCTGCGGTGAATCAACTCCTACGTGATCAGCCAAACAATAGAAGTATTTATTTTACGTGAGTCTTTTCCTTGTCTAGGAAGTATATTACGAATAATTCAAACATTTAAGTCTACTCAGTGTGTATTATGAATGATTAATTGTAAAAACCATACTGTTCAATTATTATGTGTTATCTAAAGATTACATCTTCTCAGGGCCGTGCGGCGGCATCGAGCAATGGAGCAATCGCTCCAAACGCCTGGGCAACGAGGGAGCCATTCAGATATTTTAGTATTATATTTCAACTGTAACTGAAGATCTTTGGAATAAAACAGTTTGTGATGTCAAATTTACGGGTTTTATTTTAGATTTTGCTCTTTCCGTGGTAGAATACAAATTCATATTGACACAAAAAATTGTCCCAAAAATTAAGTTAAATAATTATGACCGATTTCTGAAAGCTTAGTTAACTATAACCAAATGGTCAGAACATGGTTGCTATGGTTACGTATGGAATTCTTATACTGTAATTGAGTTTAACCAAATGGTTAAACTCGGCTAAGTTTTCAGAAACTGGCCCTTAGTTGTAAACTCAAATAAAATTACACTTAAAACGAACTGATTTACCTACATCTATCTATATATATAAAAGGCAATATCCTGACTGACTGACTCACTGACTGACTCATCAGATGAACCAACAATCGGGCTGAATTATACACCCCGTCGTAATTCCTGTATTCGTTTAGTTGCAACATTTTTTTTGGCAAATAGGTGTCTTTTTAAAATATTTCGAAATGGTTTTGACAGTTTTTTTCTATTTCACCCGTAAAGGGTGAAAAGGGGTGAATTATGATTTCAAGGATCCCTTAATATCTCTTAGGACCAATAAGATATCGACTTGCTTTTTGCTTACCAAGGTTACCCATACAAATACCGAAAAACTAATTTCAGGATTTTGTCCTAATCAACCTCTAAAGGGGTGGATCTACAATCGGGGTGAATTATACATCCCGTCGTAATTCCTGTATTCGTTTAGCTGCAACATTTTTTTTGGCACATAGGTGTCTTTTTAAAAATGGTATTGACAGTTTTTTAAAATTTCACCCCTAAAGGTTGATCAGGGGTGAATTGTGATTTCAAGGATTCCATAATATCTCTTAGGACCAATAACATATCGACTTGCTTTTTGCTTACAAAGGTTACCCATACAAATACCGAAAAACTAATTCCAGGATTTTGTCTTAATCAACCCTTAAGAGTGTGGATCTACAATCGGGGTGAATTATACATCCCGTCGTAATCCCTGTGTTCGTTTAGTTACAACATTACTTTTTGGCACATAGGTGTTTTTTTTAAATATCTCGAAATGGTTTTGAGAGTTTTTTTAAATTTCACCCCTAAAGGTTGAACAGGGGTGAATTGTGATTTCAAGGATTCCATAATATCTCTTAAGACCAATAAGATATCGACTTACTGTTTGCTTGCAAAGATTGTCCATACAAATACCGAAAAAGATATTTCAGTAATTTGTCCTAAACAACCCCTAAAGGGGTGGATCTACAATCGGGGTAAATTATACATCCCGTCGTAATTCCTGTGTTCGTTTAGTTGCAACATTACTTTTTGGCACATAGGTGTTTTTTTTAAATATCGCGAAATGGTTTTGACTGTTTTTTAAAATTTCACCCCTAATGGTTGAAAAGGGGTGAATTATGATTTCAAGGATTCCTTAATATCTCTTAGAACCAATAAGATATCGACTTGCTTTTTGCTTACAAAGATTACCCATACAAATACCCAACCAATAGCAACACACCTATAACCTGCTCCCACTCTTACAATACCCGGTATAAAAACTCGAAGAAAATTGAAATGTTTATCACTTCTCGTGATCGCTGAAGACGGAAACAGGTTGTTGAGCAGTTTCCGAAACGTCCGAATATATTTTATATACTCATGAAGTATTATATCTTTATGATACTAATACTCATTATATTGTACTATTCTAGCCCAGTACTATCAGCAATGGCAAACGTCCAAAATAACGGTATCCGCATTTTATCGTTTAATTGCGGCTTTTGATTATTTTGTTTAGCAGAAGCCCTCTTCACAAATGACAAAAATAGTTCTATTTACTTCCGCTTCAACGTTTGAAATAGCCTATAACAGGGGTCGTCAACCTTTCGGTGACAAAGAGCCAAATCTATATTGAAAAAAAAAAAACAATAACATGGAAGAGCCGCTAAAAAATATATGCCATATTTAAGAAAAAAACGTAAAAATTGTTTATTTGTTTTAAAATAATCAAGTATTACAATAAATTAATATTTACTTATACATTTAGTTTGTGATACCTACTTGCCAGTATATTACAATATAATATTTTTTTTAAGCGATTGCTCCTGTATAGTGTTCTATAAGACTTCAATATTTGGTGAATATTCAGTAATCTGGACCTTAAGGCAGCACTCTAGTTTCAGGTCAGTAAGATTATTTCTTAACTGACTCTTTATTAATTTCATATGTGAAAAATCTTGCTCACAGTAATATGTACAGAGTGATTATTTAATGGCGAGACGACGTCACCGAATTTTACGTGCCTTCTAGCAGAAATACTGGTGAATACTATGACTATAATAACTATGATTATGAAGAAAAAAAGATTATGCGCATGCGCGCATAATCGTCTGCTACGATGTGTATGAAACGGCAAATTATTAAAACTTCCAGTGACGTCGTCTCGCCATTAAATAATCACTCTGTAGATCCGAAAATTTTCAGTAGTCCAAAAACATAATTTTTTAAATGAATGAACGATTCTGGAAGATGGAACCGTCTTCCAGCTTCGAAAACAATTTTATCTACATTTTATTCTACAAGATTGTGAATTTCGTTTCAGTTGGTTTTGTGAAAAAAGCTAGTGTAGCTTTATATTTTCTAAACTCTTTAAATCTATCTCGAAAAGCTTCTTGCATGTTAACAATAGTATGCAAATTATTTTGCATTAATATCGTTGTTATTGTCCTTATGTTTTTGTAAATTAATAAAATGTAAAACAGTTTTTGCACGTAAATCATTCATAAATACAGATAACTTTTTTTCGAAACAAATGACTTCTTCTAAAAGGGAATATGCAGAATTCCCTTTTACAGGCAGAAAGTTGAAAATTAAAAAATAAATTATATTAAAATAAAAAGAAGCCAATTTTCAAAGAGCCACAAAATGTTCTAAAAGAGTCGCATGCGGCTCCGGAGCCGCAGGTTGTCGACCCCTGGACTATAACATTAAAAAGGAATTTAATATCTAGTTGCGCACGAAGTTAATAAATGGATAATATTTAATTTGTGTTGTATAAATAATGTAAGTGTATTTGTCTTGTTTATTTCAGTACCTTACCAACAAGTTCGTTTTTTATATGAAAAAATTTACCAGGTCTACAAGTATGAAATGCGGATTGTTTTCAAACTTGCCGCGCAAACAGAGTGTATAGCTCAAAGTTTAAACACATATGGCGTTTTGTTAAGTTATCATTAAGTGTTAAATGCGTATAGGTCATAATTGGAAAAGTGATCATATAGTGTGGTTTTACGGTGTTAAAAATGTCAAATTTTGTGCCAAATAAAGAGCATTCGCGGACAGTACTACTGTTTTGTTTTCATTTGAAAAAAACTGCTGCTGAATCATACCGACTGCTTCGTGAAGCTTATGGTGAATATGCTCCATCGCAAGATACGTGTGAACGATGGTTTCGGCGTTTCAAAAGTGGTGACTTTGATCTTACAGACAAAGAACATGGAAAACCTCCAAAAAAATATGAAGATACAAAATTGGAAACATTGGTACAGGAAGACGATAGTCAATCACAAAAACAATAGCAGAGCAGTTAGGCGTTAGTCAACAAGCTGTTTCCAATTGCCTACGAGAGATGGGTAAGATCCAGAAAGTCGGCAGATGGGTTCCACATGCATTGAATGAGAGGCAGATGGAAAAACGCAAAAACACTTTTGAAATTTTGCTTGCACTATACAAAAGAAAGTCTTTTTTGCATCGTATCATTACTGGCGATGAAAAATAGATTTATTTTGAAAATCCCAAACGCAAAAAATCATCCACATCAACTACAAGACCGAATCGCTTTGGCAAAAAGACAATGCTCTGTACTTGGTGGGACCAAAAGTGTGTGGTCCATTATGAATTGTTAAAACCTGGTGAAACAGTTAATACCCAACGCTACCAACAACAACTGATCGAATTGAACCATTCGCTGCTCATAAAACGACCAGAATACGAAAGAAGACAGCACAAGGTAATCTTTCTTCACGATAACGCTCCATCACATAAGGCAAAAGCAGTTTGCAACATAATGGAGGTACTCAAGTGGGAAGTGCTACCCCATGCCGCTTACTCACCAGACTTGGTCCCTTCAGATTACCACTTGTTCGCATCGATGGGTCACGCACTTGCCGAGCAGCACTTTTGTTCATATGAAAATGTGAACGAATGGCTAGATGAATGGTTTACGGGAAAAGGGGAAGAGTTCTACTGGCGAGGTATTCACAAATTGCCTGAAATATGGGAAAAATTTATAACTTCTAATGGAGCATACTTTGAATAAATAAACTTCTACTGTTCTTTTGAGTTTAATGTGTTTTATTTAAAAAAAAAATCCGCATTTCATACTTGTAGACCTGGTATATATTTATGGCTAACCCAGTTACTACGTCCATACCGAAATTGTAACTTTTTTTTCACTATACTGTATTGCTCTTGTATAAATCACACTCGGTCCGTAGCGATAACTACTGTTTTCTTATATGAAACAGACAATACACACAGTTTCCTTTACCTGTTATCTGTCCCGTTATTATTGTTTTGCAAGGCTCCCTGATAATAAATGTCAACCGGTATCCAATGAAATCGAATCAAGTAAAATGTCAACACGCATTAGGGATTCCCCAAAGGATATAAATAACAACCTCAATGATAAGAACATCCGCAGTGTTGCTTCCCACGTAAGTTGCAAATAAACATTGGTTGGGTTTGGTTGCATTCATGTGAGATGTAAGTATTAACGCCCAGATATGGTAATTACAGTGGCGCAGCCAGGATTTTGTCTTGGGGAGGGCCGAATCAAATTTCGGGGGCACGCGGGCCGCAGACGGCCCTCAACATCATTTTTTTGTGGCGAATCTGCTATATATTGTATCTGTTAAAATTGCAATTCGTGTTTCAGGATTTAATAATACGTGGAAATTGTGAAAATAATTGTTGTAATATATTTGTTTTACACAGGATGTTATATATTGTTTATTCAACAAATTTGTTCCGCTGAAAAATTAATCATTATTATCTGAAACAGTCATTGGAAAACGTTAAATTTGGCAACTTATTACGTTTATTAGTTCAGCCAACATTATCAAATAATTTAATTTAATTACAAAATCGCTATTGTGTTATCGGGGAATACACTTTCAGGCCAAAAATGTGGTGCAAAAGATACTGAGAAAGACTAAGTTAATAGGTGAATTCTGTGATACCCATAACGCATTCCGTAAGTAATTTATAGGTGTTATGTGTACATATAAGCAATTAGATGATTCTGCGCGCACCCGTAATATTTACATGTAACGAGTTGCACAGAATTGAACCATAAGTTGTGCGTGGACTTTATTGTTGGAAGCATCGCGTTATAAATTAATAATTGTACAGTTACCATAGTAAGTGATAGTAAGTAATGTCCTGTTTGAACTTGTTTTCTTAAATCTAAAATATTCAAACTGAAATAAATAAGTATATTTTTAATTTACGACTGTAACCCCCGTTTTTATATAAAAAAAAATTTAAGAAATATTACAATGTATTAGGATATATTAACATTTATTCCACATAACCCAATACAAATCTGGAATAAAAATGGCGGCTACAGTTCATATGGCCACACTGTCTTTATACAGTCACTGTAATATAGAATACAGTGACTGTATAAAGACAGTGTGGCCATACGATGGTCTCATTTTCTATTGGTCGAGCTGAAGTCCGCCATATTTCTTCCAACTTTGTTACAGATTACATATGGTTTACATGTGTTTAGCTTGTGTTTCAACAGATTTAAGTGATATTTTCAAATAATATACGTATATTGAGACGTTTAATAGTGAATATTGTTGTGTTTGTGATGAGTAATGAGTAATGTAGATAATGTAAACTGTGCACATATTTTAAATTGTCACAAATTAAAATTAAAAATAACCCAGCAAACATTTTTATACGGGCCAGTACTGGTAAAGCACATACTCCCCGGCATTGAAAGTAATGGGCCAGTACCCCGGTGTCCCCGGGGCCGTTACTGGCCCATTGATGTATCAGTTGCTGGCCCAGCAACGGTAAAGTGCAAAATAATCGCATTAGTTGCAAGATTTATTTCTGATAGTTTTAAGTAAAAAGTATGAGTGAAGAAGAGTGCTTATAAAATGCTGGTAAAGTACTTCGTATAGGCGGAATGCGAAATACAAATGTGAATTACATTATTAATACTGGCGTTGCACTTACTTTTGGTGCCAGTAGTTTACCAGCATAAAAGCAGTTTGCTAGCATTCGGCCGTTAGTTGAATGTTTGCTGGGAATGAAACGTTTTGTTATGTTTAGGTTTAAAATTGCTGGGAAAAAAAGACTAAATGAACATAAAAAAACATTATGCCAGTAAATCAATGGATGGCTTCACAATTATAAGAAGTATTTACTTTCATTAATTTTAATGTTATTCCTTGCTGATTTCATTTTAGTTTTCACCTGACCATAATTTTAGTTGAATAAATGCATAATTGATAATATATACATCAGTTTTCTTTATTAATATATCATTTATACCATGAGTTCAAAAAGAAATTGCATAAGGGTTGGCTATGGAAAATAAAAGTAATGTCAACCGAAAGCTTTAGAATTAATTAACTGTCTTTTTTTTTAAGAAATATTATAATATATTAGGATATATTAACATTTATTCCATATAACCCAATACAAATCTGGAATAAACATGGCGGCTACAGTTCATATGGCCACACTGTCTTTATACAGTCACTGTATTCTCTCGCATCTTTTAGAGCCATCTGTGAATACTACTTGCGCCTGCGGATAGTAATAAATTAGAATTTATGATTTGTGTTACACGTGTATATTATCACGTATAATCTACTTGGTAAACCCACCCTAGTTAATCTACGTGACCAGAAAATTAGGAATAAATTAGAATTTATGAAATTCCTGAATATTTATAATCTATAAGAAATACTGAAAATCCTACGTGTATCACTTGCATATTTTACCGTCCCAAAAAAGTCTTGAGAAACTTATTTCCAAGTTATTTTATCACATTCATTGTAACTTAACAATACCCATAGTTGACGTGTGTAATAAGGAAACACAGGAGCGATTATTGGTATTTGTACACAATGATATTCTTAAAATAATTTGCATATGATCTTTGTTATTGCAAAAAAAAAAAAAATTGCATGTCATTGTGTAGAAAATGTTTTTAAATTAAAAACTAGTTTGATTTACTGCCATTTCATAGTAAACAGTAATACTATGCATATCTAGTTTACATAAAACACACATGATTTATGCGTGTCGATTAAATATAAACTTGAAGTGAAGAAGAATCCATTGATGATTCGAACTGATTTCTAATATTATTTTATATATTTTTCTTAATTATTTTTTATAAGTTTTGTATAAATAATAAATTTTAATTATATTTTCAATTGTTATATTATTACCGACCGCCAACATATATAAGGGAGGTATTGTGATCATACCGATTTTGACATTTCGAGATTTCGATGAATCTCCACGAATTGAGGGACCTCAAACATAACGTTTTGACTATTTTTAGCATGATGTCTGTCGGTCTGTCTGTCCGTCTGTCTGTCTGTCCGTCTGTCCGTCTGTCTGTGTACACGTGCAGAGCAAATTCGGCTGAAAGGATTTTTATGAAACTTCATATTTAAACTTCTGCCATCAATGGCACAAGTTGATCAACTTTTGGTAAAAATCGGTTGACTAAAAATGGGAGTTTACTCGTGTCGAATTTAAGATTTTTGTGAATATTTCACAACAGAAAAATATTTCGAAAAAATTTATTGAACAAACGTTGCTATAAAAGCAATAATTAATAACTTTTATTTGGGACGTTTTTTGATTAAACGAAAAATTTCGAATAATTTTTGTAAAATTTCGAAAAATTTCAGTCTCAATTTTTTCATACTTATATGTAACGTTTCCATGGTAATGATAAATAATATCTCCGTTAGAAAATATTAGAAGTTATTTCTACTCTGCTGCTAGCATGTATTTTATATTAGTACTTTATGAGGGCGGCCGGTCCTGTGGTGGCCACAGCTGATTTTTTTTTATATGTGACAGGTTTGAATTAATAATATATTTTAATTAAATTTTAAATTATTTGAAAATAAAATTAGAATTAGGCAGCAGTCTGACTGATCGAGCGCCGTCGTGTAACGTAGCGCCGAGTCGTGTGGTGTCATTTAAAAATTTAAAAGCTGGTCTGACTGATCAAGTACTGTCGAGTATTATCGATCATTCAGTGTCAAGTAAATTAGTTTCTCACTTGTCAAATAGTGCATATTCCAACCTAAAATAATACTATCAAACAGTTAATACTAATTAGCGAGTCCATCTCACTCTATATTGTAATTTTGTTTTTTTTTTTGACGTTCCAACTGTCAAATAATATATGGTTATGAACTGTATTTGCTTAAATGCGCATGTGCTATTGCCTCGAGTGTCGTGTGAAATTCAAACCGGTTTGGAATACAAACAACTTGATGCTACTTGACAGCAAACGATGGTTCAGTGCGACTCATGCCCTTAGTTAACGTGTGTTTGAAATTTGCTCGACAGCAAACGATCGACAGCACTCGATCAGTCAGACCGCGGCCTTATTGAACTTATTTTTAATTAATTTTAATTATTGAACTGTTCATTTCAGGGATGGATAACGTAACGTAACGATACCCGATAACGTTATAATAACGATTCAACTACAATTTTTAATACAATAACGTAACGATATAATAATAACGTTATTTATTTATTTATTTATTTATTGAATGGGGAATTAAACAGAGATTTGACTCTCCTAGTAAATTCCCACGGAGTTACAATGTGTACATTTACAATTTACATACATTTATATAAGAATAATATATCATATTTTTAACATTAAGAGCTAAGCTAAGTTATAACTTGTCTCACTTCAGACTTAAATTGTGAGAAGGTAATGAAGAAAATATCACAGCCCCCAAAATGTTGATCAAATAGAATCATCATTCTATTTAAAGGTGAATTCATTCCTGCGTTTGTAGTTATATTATTGATATAGAATGTATTGTTTTGTCGTGAGTTCATTCTGGGTACATTAAAATTAATAGTTTCCAGTACATTATGGCAGTCGATCATCTGGTTTACAATTTTATATACAATATACATGTCGGACTGAATACGGCGTTTTACCAAGCTTACTAAACTATAGCGAGTGAGGCGATCATCATATGAACTCGAAATATTATATAAATTCTTTATTTACCCTAGGCCTTTCGGCGGTTAGGGTTTTGACCAATACATTTTAAAAAATCATAATAATAACAAAATAAATAAAGTACATTTTTTTACATTTTATGACTTCTTTCTTCTTCTTCTTCTACATTCTTCCTCCGGTGTTCCTCTCTTTCTTCCTATTCTCTTTTCGGCTTGCGTCTCCGGTCTCCTTCCTTCTTGACTCCAGTTGTTCTTCCGCTCTTTCTTCTCTTCTCTTCCCTCTTTTCTTTCCACTTCCTTTACCTCTCTCTTCCTTCCTGTTCTCAGTTCTGTCTTACCTCTTCGCATTCCTTCCTTCTTTCCTCGAGTACTCTCACCCACCTTTCTCCTTTTCATTCTTCACTCAACAGCTCCTTTATATCTCCCTCCCATTTTGTCAGCTTTCCACATCTTCTTGTTAGGTGTTCCAAGGATTCTTCCTCCTCCCTACACATTCTGCATAGCCTATCCTCTGTTTTTGCCCAATACCTATTACTCCGTTCTTCATTTCCGCATCTTAATCTGGCAATCCTTCTAACTCTGCCCCCTGACTTTCCTCTCCTCCCTTTCAAATATTTAGGTATTCCTACCGTCCTTATCTCTCTATACCTTTTCACATTCCTGGAATTTTCTATTCTTACTGTTCTTTCCTGCTCCTGTACCTCCTTGTCTCTCCTCCTCAATTCTTCTACTATGTTTCTTCCTCCATTTCTCTTTCGCTCAGCTTCCCTTATGTCCATCCCACATCTCCAATAGTACTCTTTCCTTGTTTCTCCTCATTCCGACAGTTTACCCTTTTGTTCTTCCCTCAGTCTTTCTTCCCAGCATTCTCTTAATATTTTCCTTCTTTCGTCTCTTCTGATTTTCTCCTCATACTTCGCCGCCCTCGCCCCGGCACCCACTCTCAGCTTTTCCCTCTTCATTTCCTCTCTCACTATATATCCTGGTGTCGTTCTGTCTAATCCCATAATCCATCTCATGTATCCCTCTTGTACCCTTTCTACTATCTCCCATTCTTTCCATCCCCAGATCTCTACTCCGTACATGAGGATACTCTTCACTATCCCGTCAAACAATTTCATCCTCCACCTGATACCGTCGTCAAACCTCCTCTCTCCTATGCTCCATAGCTTCCCCATAACCATTCTTGCCTTCTTCACCCTCTCTCTAACATGCTGCTCTGCTCAGTTGTTCCTCGTTAGAACATATCCGAGGTACTTCAGACTTTTTACCTCTTCAATTTCTGTCCCTGACCATTCCCATCTTATATTCTTTCTCTTTCCTCCCCCCTTTCCAAACACCATCACCTTCGTTTTATCTCTATTTACCTCCAGTTTTTTTCTTCTTAAGTACTTGTCCGCTCTGCCCATCATCCTCTTTAGTCCCTGCTCATTCTCTGCCATCAGAGTCAGATCATCTGCGTATCCCATTGTCCAATACTTCTTCCTTCCCACCACCACTCCTCCGTCTTGCCCCTTCCTCATTGTATCTTCCAGGCTCGAAATATTATTTTTATGGAATTTGAAATCAAGATACTTGGTGAATCGTCTCTGCACTGATTCTATTCTGTTTATATGAACCTGATACTGTGGGGACCATATTGTACTAGCATATTCCAGGCGAGTAACCACGAGGGATTTATAAAGTTGAATGAGGCTAGTAGATTTATTAAATTCTTTGCAAGTCCAGAATATGAAACCCATAGTTTTAAAGACGGATTTAGTGGTTAGATCAATATATATATATATATAGTCAAAAACCTCTTCTACCATTCGGTGTAGAGGTTGTTCTTCTCAGTCTAATTCTTTTATGAAGTTGCGCCACTCTGTCTTATTGTGAGCCTTATTTTCTGCTTCTTTCCATGTCAGTCCTTTTTTATCTAGGATTTGTGACACCGTTTGGTTCCATGTTTTATGAGGTCTTCCTCTTGGTCTGCTTCCTGAAGTTCTGGCTAGCCATATATTTTTTGTCGGTCTTTCTTGCTTCATTCTTGTGATGTGTCCGTACCATCTTAATTTCTGTCTGTCTATTGTTTTTTCCACTGCTTCTATCTGTAGCTCTTCTCGTATTGTTTCACTCCTTATTCTGTCAAGTTTAGTGACACCCTTAACTCTTCTTAAAAATTTCATTTCTGCAGCTTGAACTTTGCTCTTGAGCCGATCTGAAAGTACCCATGACTCGCAACCATATGTTAATGTGGGTAGGTAAATCGTTTTGTATACTAGGAGTTTTGTGTCGTTACTTATTTCTTTCTTATTTATTAAGATATTATTGAGGGCCTGGAATACATTTGCTGAATCTTTAATTCTACTATTGATTTCTTCTTCGTATCCCCCTTTGCTCTCTAATATAACTCCTAAATACTTAAAGCTGCTGACCTGTTCAATTTTCACTGCGTCCAGAGTTAAATTTATCTCAACTTCCTCTTTACCAATGACCATTACCTTGGTTTTACTGTGGTTTATTTCCATATTTCTTTGAAGTAACGCCTCCTTCCATATATTTACATTTGCTTGCAAATCTTCCTTATTTTTTGCGCATATTACTATGTCGTCTGCAAACGCACATTCGGCAATGTTCACTGGTTGTAGATTACTGTATCCAATATTAAGTTTCTTTACTCTATTTTTAATTTCTTTCATGATATCATCCATTAGAATGATGAAAAGTACTGGACTCAGGACTCCCCCCTGTCTTACACCTTCTGTTGTTATAAATTCATCGGACTGCAAATTTCCTTGCCTGATGTAATTTCTGGTGGTTGTGTAGAGGCTACGGATTGCCTGGATTAAATTTTCTTCTACTCCGAGTTTCCTTAATACCTCCCAAACCTGATCTCTTACAACTTTGTCGAACGCTTTCACCATATCAATGAAACATAAGTATGCAGTTCTATTATGTTTGTTCAACTTTTCTTGGATCTGCCTAATAGAGAAAATGTGGTCTTGGGTACTGTATCCTGTTCGAAATCCACTTTGGGAGGTTTCTAGCTTGCTTTCAGTAAGTTTATTTAACTTCGCCACCAGTATCAATTCATACAATTTCTCTGCAGCGCTCAGCAGAGATATGCCCCTATAATTTTTGCAGTCTCTGTTATCTCCCTTTTTATATATTGGTACTATTATTGCGCATTCCCAGTCATACGGAATTTTCCCAGTTTTCCAAGCTTCATTGAATATTATGTATAGCAAATCTACTCCATTTTCTCCCAGATACTTTAGCATTTCCGGCCTAATGTTATCATGTCCTGCTGCTTTTGCCACTTTAATCTGTTTTAGACTGCACCAAATTTCTTCTTTACTGATTCCGCCCCTTTCATTATTAATTGTTGTGGAACTACTATTAGTTTTGAGGCACATAGTATTGCACTTGCTTTGTTCATTTGCTTCTAACAGCTCTACAAAATAATTTCTCCATCTTTCCATGATCTCCCCATTATCACTTAATATATTTCCGTCTTTGCTTTTTATTTGCGGTAATTTTGTTTTTTTTTCACATCTCGCCTCCTTCAATACTTTATAAAATAGTTTCGTATTCTTTTTGCTATGCTCTTGGAGTTGAATGCCAAATCTTTCCCATGCAGACTTTTTTCCTTCTAGCACCAACTCTTTGGTTATTTTTCGCTGTTTTTTATACCGAATATAATTCTCTTCATTTCTAAGATTGAGGTAATTTTTCCATCTGTCTTTCTTTTCTTTTATGGCTGCCTTTATATCCTCATTCCACCATTTTGTCTGCTTTTTATTCGGTATAGGTCTAATTGTTCCACACACTGTCTTTGCTGATTTAAGTAAAATATTTTTAAGTGCAAGCCACATTTCTTCAAGATTGACCAGATTATCTAACTTTAGAAGGGATATTTCATAATCTACTAATGCTGTATATTCTTGTTTTACCGGTTCCTCTTTGAGTTTATATACTTTTATTCTCTCCTTGATGCCAGGTTTTCTTTCCTTAGTTTTACTATTGCTATTTATTGAGTCTTTCAGTTTAATTTTTCCTCTTACCAGAAAGTGGTCGCTACCTATTTCGTACTCTCTGAACACACGAACATCCATAACTGATTTTCTGTTTCTCTTTTCTACTAAAATATAGTCAATTATGGATCTTTCCTTTCTAGAGGGTTCTTCACGAGTATATTTATGTATGTCTTTGTGCTTAAAAATTGTGTTCGTAATTATCAAGTTATTTATCAGGCAAAAATCTATCAGTCTATTTCCGTTATTGTTTTTTACCACTTCCCCGAAAACGCCCATAATTTCCTTCTTCCCTCTAATGTCGTTTCCAACTCTTCCATTAAAGTCGCCTAATATATAAGCCATGCCTTTGCAGCTGTCCAATGTTAACTGTAGATCGCTCCAGAACTCATCTTTTGTTGACACATTATCATCTTCATTAGGGCCATAGATCGCTATAATTGTTGTCATTTCCTGTGGGTTGATTTTTAATTCAACCGTCATTATTCTCTCCGAAATGAATGACCAGGTTTGCACTTTGCTTTTGTACTCGTTACTTATTATGCAGCCTATTCCTGCCTGTGCTCTGTTTATTAAGGGTACTCCACTATAAATTAATAAATGTCCTCCATCTAATTCTTTACTACCTTGCCCCTTTTTCTTCGTTTCAGTTATTACCAGTATATGTAACTTAGATTTTTTAAATTCATGAGCTAGTTCGATTTCTTTATTTTTAATACTTCTAATATTCCATGTTCCAATATTCCAGTACCTATTCAATTGCCTTGTCGTTGTCTTTATATCAGTCCTACTTCCAGCATACCCTAGTTTTTTGCTTTGAATATTGATGTAGAGGCTGATCCCTTAACTTCTACCACTCCATTTTCCTCAGCGCTCCATTTAAACTCAACGTCATCAATAAACATTTTTTGGTAACCAATTTTAATTTTCCTGTTTTTAAATTCTTCCCCCTTAGCGATAGATCTTAGCTCCCACTGTATTTTTCTTTCCTCTAACGTTAAATCATTTTCAATATATATTCTTTGTGGATTTGCCTTTAATTTGTACTTATTCTTCATTACTTTCATTTTGTCCTCCCAAGACATCCATTCGATCATATACATTGATGTAGCTCTGCGATTATTTATCTTATAACTCTTTTTTACTTTTACTTCAATTTGCAATTCTTTTTTTATAAAGTTTTCAATATTTTGGTTCAAATTATTACTATCTATATCAACGCCAGTAAGTATGGTATTATTTTTCCTCTTCTCTGTTTCTTGTATGCTCAGTTTTCTCTCCAGTAGTGTTATTCTTTCATTTAATTCTTTTTTCTCTGTGGTCCACATGACTTCCTTTTTCTTCATTTCCTCTCTGATATTTCGTACCTCCTCTGTATTTTTCTTTAATTCTACCATCATTTCTCTCAGCATGTGTTTTATTTCATCCATTTCGTTTTCCGTTTGTTTTTCCTTGTTCTTATATCTGGGTGATCTTAAAATTCTTTTGCTTGGCGCAAATACCGACTTTTCTAAATCGAGTTCTTCTGAACTACCTCTTTCTCTTGACCTTTTACTAATTGGCGTTGAACAGCCCTCTGTTCCACTCATTTAAATTTAATTACAGTAGGAAAAATTAATATTCACATATATCTTTAACGTTCACTTGTGTTTACTATAATTGTTTAAATTAAGATTATTGCTTTTTAAACACCAGAAGTTAATTCACACCGACAACATACAATATGATGTCCTTTGCACTACGCCACTGCAGCTTTGAGAATACAATAATGATTCGTCACGAAACGCCACTGGCAGTAAGTTCTCTATGCTTTGACCGGCTGGAACCGTTGTCAACCTGTCCGTTCAACACCGCTCGCCACGAGACTTTGACGTTTATTACACCTAGTCTTTTAACTATGTAAAATGTACAATAAGTTTTATACACTAATGTTATTAACTGTTTTATTTATTTAGAAACAACTATTTTAGCTTATCACTAATTATTCTTCACTCGTGTACGTCAGCTGCACGATAGTTCCCGTAAATTTTGGGTATTACTATCGGTGTTTTTAGACGTACATTCAACTTGACCGCACAACTTCTATCTTCTCCACTTATTCGGTTAGATCAATATGAATGTTAAATTTCAATTTATTATCAAAGTACACCCCTAGATCTTTAACAACCTGCAGTGGTTTAAGAGTAACACTTCCAATCGAATACTGAAAGTTAACTGGGTTATGTTTCCTGTTGAAGCTGATGGAGTTGCATTTATCTAGGTTTAAGAAGAGTTTGTTATGAGAGCAGTATGAATGAAAATTACTTAAATCTGAACTAAGATCTAGACAATCCTGGAGTGTGACAATATTTTTGTCAATTTTTAGATCATCGGCATATAAGATAAAATTAGAATGGTGAAAGCTTAATGTTATGTCATTCAAAAAGATAATAAATAAGATAAAATATAATATCGAATAACGATTCATAAAAAGTTATTTTATAACGTTATTTATTAACGTTATGGTGAGATTAAATAAATCTTTTTAATTATGTGTTTGATAATCTATAAATCCTTATAATTTTGTGTTTGTTAACCTATAAATCTTTCTAATTTTTTGTAACATAAATCTTACTAATTTCATGTTCGTTAACCTTAAAGACTTTAGGTTTATTTTTATATAATCGTAATTTTAGTCATTTGATCGTAATTTAATTCTGATTATTGTAAATACGACTGTATTTTTATTATTTATAACTTGTTGATTATTTATTAATTTATATTTTATGTGATATAAGTTTTTTTTTGGGAATTTAAAATTTAATATGTTGTTTGCATTTCATATATGAAAATAAAATTAGAATATCTAAAATCTAAACGTAATTTGATATTATTATTTTAAATTTACACTGTACAGATTCCAAATACAGTAATACCTCACACATTACGGTAAATCGGTTCCGCTAATATACATATCCCTGGTTCATTTATCTATATTTTACAATTTATTTAGAAATTAAGAATAATAGCAATTTTATGCATTTAAATTATAACTTTTTTCAAAACATTAATTTTGAAACGTCAAATTGAATTTACCGCAAAATATATTTAATTTTCTCATACCGCCAAGCTGACCCAAGAAACCATTAAAAAATTGGTTGGGAAATACTACCTCATCCTCCCTACAGTCCAAACTTGGCTCCCTATGATTTTCATTTGTTTGGTCCACTCAAGGGGGCATTACGTGGAAAAAAGTTCAGCGACAATGAGGAAGCCAAAGAATTTGTGGGAAACTGGCTCAAACAATAAGACCAAAATTTCTTTGCAACAGGTATAAAAAAAAAACTAGTTCGTCGTTAGGACAAGTGTATTAATAGGTATTTGTAGGGATTATGTTGAGAAGTAGTAAAATTATAATTTAGTCAAAATCATCAATTTGTCTCTTTAATTACTGAATGTCCCTCGTATTTACTTGTGTGTATTATTAATTTTATGATAATAAATGACAGATGTATGATAGTGTTTTATTGATTGTTCGTATCTCTTATTTTTAGCTTCTTTTGAAAATATTTCATGTTTTCATCATTGGTCAAGACTATTCCAAACGTTTTAGCCAGGAATTCCCAACCTTTTTTCTACTTAGACCCCCTTAGCAACTTTTTTTTTCAATAGACCCCCTAAATTTTTTTTTATTATAATGCATAAATATGTAGCGCCATGTATCAAGTTGAAGTTGTAAGGACAATCCAGTAACTAACATAACAAATATAAATATATATATACAATAATGGTGGTTTGATCGAACATTCGTAATTTTTTTTTTGTAAAATAATTGTAATAGTTATAGTAATAATTTTTTTTTTCTTTTTTCTAAATAGTCAAATATTTTATTTTAGAGATATTTTGTTTCTTTTTTTTATTGTTTTCAAAGCTTGCTACGTTCAACTTTGTAAAACTTATGTTGATTATTATTTTGAGCTATTTTAATGTAAAAAAAGCTAAGTTGACATCATTTTCGGTGAAACCGGAAATGCCTCAGAATTCTTATAGTAACCTTTACATGGGCCTTTTTGTCTAGTTTAAATTTTGTTCTGAAAATTTTTTTTTACAAAGAAAGGAGATTTTCGGGGTGCCCCATTTCAAACAAACAGCCTGTGTATATATATATATATATATATTAACATTCTGTTTCTAACTGGTGTAAACTATTCACACACCTCCTCAGACTGATGATGACCACATTTTCGTGGCCGAAACGTCTCGATTTTATTAATATATATATTATAAATTTAATGCTATGGTTGTGGTTTATTCTTTTCTATAATACTTAGTATTATTGTAAGATTGGTTAATAGTAATCGTAAACCACTGCGTTCTGTAATATTTAATCGATTTCTAGTTTTTCTTAATAAATTGTTAACGTGACTAAATCCTGCCTCAACCAAGTAAGAACTAGGAAAAGCTAAAAATAATGGTTCGGTGATATGAATTAATTTGACGAGTTTTTTTGCGAATATCTTTACAATTCCAAAATTTGGCATAACCACTTGCTTGAAAAATGATTTTCTCTTCCAAATTCTGCTTCAATTCAATCATTTGCTCAAAATGCTCAAATAATGGCCCAAATTCTTTGAAAAATGTTTTCTGATACCTCAAAATATTATTTCGCACGTCTAAAAAGCTATACTCAACCATTATTACCATTTAACACTTTGATTCTCGCCGTAGATATTCTGGACCGCCCGTTTTGTATTAAGAATATTTTTGAATTATCGTCTGATAAAACCTGTCCGTGCCGATCAATGGTGACTTTGATTCGACACGGATTCGAGGAAAAAATGAATGATTTTTATCAATAAAAATTAGTCAGTACCAGGGGTATGAAACTCATATACACGGCCTTGAAACGGTTTTAAGTTATATTCCATCCACCGACAGCGCTAAAAACGTTTTTTTTACCAACATTTTGAGAACACTTCATTATCGGCAATTTGCGGCAAATGTTTTTGACGTTGTAACGATAGGTGACAGTAAATTGTGATTGTGACAGTGATGAATTTTATAAGAAATTTTAAATATTAGCACCACATTTTTTATTTTCAAATGGTGTAGTGTAATTAATAATATTTTAAATAGTAAATGCAAAAGAAATATAAATAGTGTAATAAAAAAAAAATGGCACAGACTAAATTTAATATGTACACTCTGTTTCAAACGCTTAGGCGGAACTAAATGGGAATTTCGTTCTTTTAGGTTGTCACGACAAGGGACCTTGCTTGGGTTATTTCATTTTTCACGTTGCAATGTCAAAATTTAAAATTACAACAATGAAACCAAGGAAACGAATTACCTATGTCAAAATTAAATTATTTTTTTAATATATTTTAATGACAAAAAAATTAATAAATGGGAAATTTGTATTAAGAATGACACAAAAATCAAAATATAAAGAAAATGACAATTTAAAATGATATTAACCTTAACAAAAAATGTGTATTGTAAGTATGATTTACAAAGCTTAAACAAAACGGTCGAAAAGCACGATTTAAACGATGAAAGTAACTAGATTGCAACATTTAGTTCCGCTTAACCGTTTGGAACAGACTGTACAATAAAAGTAAATATAAAAGTAAAAAATAAATATAAGCTGTTCACTTTTGTAAAAACACACTAGATCTAGTTATTTTGGTTACTTTTATGGTGTGTTACTGACTTTAAATGTCAATTAAAAATATTCCTTACGCTGTAAAACCGACTTTAGGTTGATAAGGTTATGATCATTATAAATAAGATATCATTTTTCATTATGACATCTGTCAAATGCATCGACATTTTAAAATAGTGACATTTTTTAATACCAACATGACATACAGCTTCAAAGGTGCAAACTATTGAAAACAAAATTCCCGCTTAGTTTGTTCTTACAAAAGTGAACCGCTTATATAAGCTGTTCACTTTTGTAAGAACAAACTAAATATGGTTATTTTGGTTACTTTTATAGTGTGTTACTGACTTAAAATGTCAATTAAAAATATTCCTTACGCTGTAAAACCGACTTTAGGTTGATAAGGTTATGATCACTATAATTAAGATATCATTTTTCAATATGACATATGTCAAATGGATCGACATTTTAAAAAAGTGACATTTTTTAATACCAACATGACATACAGCTTCAAAGGTGCAAACTATTGAAAACAAAATTCCCTCTTAGTTTGTTCTTACAAAAGTGAACCGCTTATATAAGCTGTTCACTTTTGTAAGAACAAACTAAATATGGTTATTTTGGTTACTTTTATAGTGTGTTACTGACTTAAAATGTCAATTAAAAATATTCCTTACGCTGTAAAACCGACTTTAGGTTGATAAGGTTATGATCACTATAATTAAGATATCATTTTTCAATATGACATATGTCAAATGGATCGACATTTTAAAAAAGTGACATTTTTTAATACCAACATGACATACAGCTTCAAAGGTGCAAACTATTGAAAACAAAATTCCCTCTTAGTTTGTTCTTACAAAAGTGAACCGCTTATACATGTTTATTTATTTCATATGCTTGCTTGCAAATAAAATAATAAAACTTATAATGCTTACTGAAGTATTAACAATTGTAATTAATTTTAATTTTAGGAAATTAATTAGGAGAGTTGTAAATAAATTAATCATAATTTTCGGTTCAAGGCAATCTTTAATGTTCTACCAAAATTACATTTTATTTTTCAATTTTGGTAGAAAATTAATGATCGCGCGATTCATAGCAATTGTGCGCACTGCGGGTTGCATACTACTTAATCCTAGTTCATATTACAACCAGGAATGTCGCAACTATCGCTGTCCAAAGCCGTAACGTGGGAGTCCGCTATCTTCCTTGTTTTATAATTTGTGGTCAGTACCCCCTGTCGAAATCACCCAGATAAGACGGCGGTTCATTTTCCTCTCTCCACGTTACCGAAAAAATAAAGATGCACCAGAAGTTGAATAGAACATACATACCAACACTTGTACAATATAATATTATGGTCTATTTCAAAGTAGAAAAAAGTAGATAGCGCTGCGAACCGAGTACGATTTACACTGATCAAATACAGTATAGCGGGAAATTTAAAATAAGTTACAACTAGGGCATGGGCGTAGCAACTGGGTTAGCAAATGATTTTTTTTTTTAATATAAAAAAGGTTAATAAGATATTGAAATAAACAAGGCAGATAATACACTTACGTTATTAATACGACATAAATTCAGTTTAATGGAAAAATTGAAAAAGTTAAAAAATATTAATTTTAAAAATTATGTACTATATATGTATAAAATGAGAGATTTGGCTAAAACAGTTTAAATAAAGCAATAAAACAAACAATATATCTTCAGAGCTAAAGTTTCTTATTTAAATAATTATTGTAAATAAAAATTAAAAATATATGTATATATGAAGGTCTAAAAATTATATCAATAACTTCTTCTTTGGGCATAATCAGCTGGGCTGTCTTTTGACCTCACATTAGTCCTCTCTCTTGATCTGTTAATTATCAAGTGTCAAAAAATATTTATATGTCAGATAACCTAAAAAATATATAACTGCGTAAAAACAAATTACATGGAGAATTTTCTCCATAAAATCTACGCCAAGAATATAAATTAAAGTGTAAATATGTAAATAATAACAAAATATATGAGAAAAATTAAATAACATATATTTCCAATGTACGACACTGAACATCTGTCAACTTAGACTAAAAACAATATTTTTACAGTGTAATAGGGATGACGATCTAAACCAATCCGAAGCAAGGACAAACAGCTCCTATCTTCTTACACACATTTTTCTACTTTGAAATAGACCATAGATATTGGTGTATACTGCGGGTTGCGTACTACCTAATCCTAGTTCATATTACAACCACGAATGTCGCAACTATCGCTGTCCAAAGACGTAACGTGGGAGACCGCTATCTTCTTTGTTTTTATATTCTGTGATTTGATGTGTCAAGATTCATAGGCATGTTTCGAGGTGAACCAAACATCAATAACATAATTGTCAAATTATTTGATCATCATTTATTTTACAAATAAGAATAACAAACCAAAATGTACAAATTATGTCTAATCCTATTATATTTAATGTCAAGTTTATCAGAAATAACTTCGAATGACTTACGTAGTATAATCAGTAGTAAAAATTTTGTAAATAAATGGTCTTACATCGCACGAGTCCAGTGCCAAAGAAATTGTCTTGGTATTCTCATATCACCAAAATGGATACTAACAAGTGCATTCTGCATAAACATATGCAATGACGATACAGAATATCCTTCATCAGAATGTAAAATCAATCTTGGAACAAATCGAATTGATAAAATACATACGGGTAAAATTGTAGAATCTGCTTTTACCATCCAGCATCCATCATATGAAATAGACGTGGAACATAATATAAGCATAAATAATATTGGATTGATAATGTTGAAAGAAGATGTAGCATTAAATAAATTTATTACTGTTGCGAAGCTTAGTGAAGGATATCCATTAAATAATTCAAATTGTCATACTGCAATTTGGAAGAAATATTCTCATCCATTCTTTGAAGAGGTTGAGTCTTTGAACAAAGTAGATTTACAAGGAGAATTCAAGACATGTGATTTTGTAATAATGCTGATGGAGACGTTAGGTATGTTACTTCTCTTGTGATGGTTTTAAACACGAGTATACAACACTTATGCCCTCATATTAACTAACAAGCTTCATATTTTGATACATTGCAATAAGTTTTTACAATAATAATGTCGTAAACAACACTTTGACGTTGTTATGACTGCCATTTATAACACAGCTCTACAAAAAAAAGGGTCATACCCAGACATGCGATACATGGTTTCCGAAGTATTTTTGCTCGCTGATCACGAATCTGTGGTCGGTTTGTCTCCATCAGGTCCTCAAACCTTGCTAAGGTCAAATCCGAAAATTTGATTAATAAAATCTATAAAAATTCATATGGGGGTTTTTGAGGTCGCTGATTACGAATCCAGTGTCCGTTTGACCTTATCAAGATAAGGTCAAAATCTGTTCAAGGTCAAATGGCCGAAACACCTCCAAAAATTCTAAAAAAAATTACGGACACACCTTAAAAACTATGATAGCTAAAGACCTGCGGTCGGAATTTTATAATCCTGAGGTCCTAAATAGCCTTAGATTTCATTTTTAAGAAAAAATTCTATTATGAAAACGGTACAAGATAGATACCTGCGGTTTAAATATTTGAAATACGGACACTGGATTCGTAATCAGCGACCTCAAAAACCCCCATATGAATTTTTTTAGATTTTTTTAATCAAATTTTCGGATTTGACCTTGATCCTGACCTTAGCAAGGTTTGAGGACCTGATGGAGACAAACCGACCACAGATTCGTGATCAGCGAGCAAAAATACTTCGGAAACCATGTATCGCATAGACATGCGATACCTACATGGTTACCCAGACGGGTATGACCCTTTTTTTTGTAGAGCTGTGTAATTAAAGTTGCCATGGCTTAGAGTGAAGGTAGACAAGCTTGTACCGTGTAAAGTCCCTAGATTAAGGGCCGCTTTTAGACCGGGAGTATGGGTGTATGGTCTCCGATTTCATACAGCATGCCTTTTTGAGAAGAGAATTTTACCCTGTGACAACAAAGAAAGGAGGGTACTAAACCCCTGCACGCTTTCCGGTTATATGGAAAATTGCATTCCCATTTTTTTCCTAATTTTGTGTTTTTCTCTTATTTAATAATGCTTGCCCTTTAATCAAAAGAAAGTTAAAACAAATTTAAAGTCTTAAAAATTATAGGCATGCGATTCGCAGGGTCCCGAAAGGCTCAAACGGTCACGTGATTTTGTAATAAAAAAAAATATGATTTTCCGTGTTTTCATACAGCATGCCGATGAAAAGAATTAAAGTTTGTGTCATAAAGCCCCTATAAAAGATTAGGCATGCTGTCCAAAGGTGGAAAATTTCGGAAATATTGTGGGTGATTAAAAATTTCACAAAACTATTCCGAAATTTTCCACCCTTGGGCCGACGAGAGCCGCGTGCCAATTTTTTTATAGGAGTTCTATGACACAAACTTTAATTCTTTTCATCGGCATGCTGCATGAAAACGCGGAAAATCATATTTTTTTTATTACAAGGTCACGTGATCGTTTAAGCCCTTTGGGGCCCTGAGAATCGCATGACTATAATTTTTAAGACTTGTTTTAACTTTCTTTTGATAAAAGGGCAAGCATTACTAAATCAGAGAAAAACACAAAGTTTGTGCAACTGGAAATGCAATTTTCCATATAACCGGAAAGCGTGCAGAGTTTAGTACCCTCCTTTCTTTGTTGTCACAGGGTAAATATTCTCTCCTCCAAAAGGCATGCTGTATGAAATCGGAGACAATAAACTGTCATGAGCTCCCGGTCTATTTACAAACCTCGAATAAGTAGCGGTATAACTATCGGAGGTATAAGTTTATGCCGATTTTTATTCCAACGTTCGCTTTTACAATGCATTTTTAGGGTTTTGTAGGTATGACCAAAAAACTCTTATACCGTCATTTTATCGTCTCTTGTCTGTCTGTCTGTCTGTCTGTCTGTCTGTCTGTCTGTCTGTCTGTCTGTCTGTCTGTCTGTCTGTCTGTCTGTCTGTCTGTCTGTCTGTCTGTCTGTCTGTGTGTCTGTCTGTCTGTCTGTCTGTCTGTCTGTCTGTCTGTCTGTCTGTCTGTCTGTATGTCTGTCTGTCTGTCTGTCTGTCTGTCTGTCTGTCTGTCTGTCTGTCTGTCTGTCTGTCTGTCTGTCTGTCTGTCTGTCTGTCTGTCTGTCTGTCTGTCTGTCTGTCTGTCTATCTGTCCGTCGGTCTGTGTACACGTGCAGAGCCTTTATATTTAAGCTTTTGACATCAATGGCACGAGTTGATCAACTTTTGGTAAAAATCAGTTAACTAGAAATGGGAGTTTACTCGTGTCGGTTTTAAGATTTTTGCGAAATAAATTATTTAACAAAAGTTGCTATAAAAACAGTACCTAACAATTTTTATTTGAGACGTAAATTATAAATACACATTATAAAATTGTCAACGTAATATAATACGTTATTGTCTTTTACAATAATAACGACTCTGCTGCTAGAATGTATTTTATGCAAGTACTTTGTGATGGCGGTTGGTCCTGTGGTGGCCACAGCTGATTTTTTTTTCTTGTTACTCTCCCTATCATGTTATTTGTTTTTGAATTCCTTGAAAATAAAACCGCATTATAATCTTATAATAAATACAACATATGTTTAAGAATTTATCATAAAGTGTTAATTCTCAAAACTCCCTCCTATTTGCACGACAAAACCACCTTCAGATCTGACGTGCATAATGTTAATATAAAATTTAAGGGTCATCTTTCTCCACCTTCTTACAAAACTTCACAAGTTTCAAAAAGTTTCAAAAAGTCTTAAAAAAGTCTTCTAATAGGTCCATCTTGCCCTTTTAATTTCATGTCCTTTTCAATGTTCTTTTCAGCCTTAATTCTGCCTCTAATTAAGTTAGGGAATGTTACATATTTACATGCTTCAACGCTGGTTAAAACAATTGTAGAATTGTCAATATAATCGGATTGCTGATAGGTGACTGTTCGTTGCTACAAGTATCGATGTACAATACTACATGCTTTCTCTGTCTATATCATTATAATTATTTGCATACCCATAGTAACGTATAGTGACACAAGGTGACAACTAACTTTTTTTTTTAATTTAATGGCCTTTGCTGCTGTGGCAATTAGCCAGGACAATTTTTATTTGAGAAAATTTCCATGCCTGAACGGGATTCGAACCCGAGACCTTCGCAACGCAGAGCACATGTGTTAGCACTGCGCTACGCCGGTCGGCAAGCAACTAACCTTCCAAATTATTTTAATAACAAAACAAAGCATTAGGAAGAAACGGCATGATTCGTAGTTATCTTTACTAATTAGAGCACGAAAATAAATTCACAGCAGTATTCAAACAAACAAAATTATTAATTTTAAGGTAATAATTATAAATAAGGAAAAACTTATACTCATACGTAAATTTTGGATTATAATTTGTTGTTTAATTAAATTAAATTTTTATGTTTCCCCTAAGTATAAAGTAATAAAATATTAAGTAAAAATATATTTATTCATATAATATATTGCTACAAGTTGTATTTAATGTTTATTTTTATTTAAAAAAAAATAGTCAATGTAATGCATGATATCGTCGTCATCTGAACTATCGCTGTCATTTCTTGTATTTATTATTATTGGATTAATATCATCAACAATCCTTTCCCTTTCCTATCATTCATTTATTAAATTTTCGATTTTTTTAACAGATTTTGCCCAAGTTTCACAAATAATTTGATCACAGGCTACTTGGCACATTTTCAAATTTCTTTATCACTATATCTGTTTCGACCAATATGTCTCTCATAATAATTTTCTGTTGTACCCCAAATTAGTTCAACGGGATTAAACTGGCAGTGATAAGGAGGAAATCTTAGTACTTCATGACCATACGTTTGTGGCAATGTATCAATAAAATAAACTGGTTCAGATTTTAATTTCCTTCGTTTTCTCGTGATTTTGTTAGTGAGAAGTTCAGATTTATTACATTTTATAATTTTACGAATTGTTGATTCCAAAATCTTTAAGGCAGCTGCTATTCTTTGATGGACACAAGATAGAGAAATAAGTGGCCCATTGTTCACTTTTTCGGAATTAAAATATTCCAGCAGATTTAAAATTAAATTTTGTGAATTTAATAATTGGTCGCAAGGTCTATTAATTAATATTATTAACAGACACTGACAGCTAAGACAAATAACAAAAAACATTTTTAAAATCACTGAAAAATGGTAACTAGATTATTGTATGAATGCACTACTTGATACATACATGTAACAGTCACCTATCAGCAATCCGACTATAGCAAAGAACCCTGGTTACTTATTAATATGCGCTATATTTAAATTTTTATACTTTTCAAGGGCTCATGAGGAAGATCAGTCCTTGTGTTCTTACAAGGTCTGATCATGGGCCTTTTACAAACTATTATTATTATAAACGTAAAATAGACTTCCAATACAACATTGGGGGTCAGGCATTGTCTTCTGTCTCTCATATTAAGGACTTAGGTATAATGTTTGACGAAAAACTCTTCTTCAATAAACATATTTAATATATTTGTAAAAAATCTAACAGGATGCTTGGATTTATTATGAGAACGTGCAAAAATTTCTCCAGCTCCTTCACATACAAAACTTTATTTTTTTCATACGTCAGATCATACCTCGAATTCTGTAGTACTATATGGAACCCATATTACGCTGTTCATATCAACAGAGTGGAATTAGTCTAGAAGCGCTTTGTAAAACACATGTCCTACAGACTTGGCTGTAACGACTGCCCATCTTACCAGGATAAGTTATGTTATTTTAGCATGATAAGTCTTAAAGAACGTAGAGACATGGTTGACCTTAAACAAATATACAGGATAGTACCTACATGGGAGCTATGATGATATAAATTTGTTAGGACAATTAAATTTTTGTGTTCCTTCTTATAACATGCGTAGTATTTGTACATTTAAGCAAAATTTCGCCAGTACTAATTCCCTATTAAACTCGCCAGTGAGTCGCATGACAAAATTATTTAATACTGTCAGTTGTGATATCGATTTAGATATCCATAATTTATCTTTATGGAGATTTGCAACTATCATAAAACAGTATTATAAAACTAAAAACACTGCATAAAGATATTTTTTCTAGACCATTATAAATATTCCCTTAAATTTCTAGCTCCTATGTTCATCTTTGTATATATAGATATATTTTTTTTTTTTATTTTACATATTTTTTCTGTTTCAAATTTTATAATTGTATTATTTTGTACCATTGTCATTTGTATGCTAAAGTGGCTGTCTGTTATTGGGTGCTTGCACCTGTTGGCAGTCCAATGAGTTATTAAATTAAATAAATAAATAAATAAATTATTATTATTTCTAAAAAAATCTAACTATTTTATCTTGTACCTTGCATATAAATAAACAAATTAAAATTAAAAAACTTAAATTAAATTATTTTATAAAAAACATTTATTATTTTCAAGGTTTGGAAGGAGATGACTTATGCGAGAAATTAACAATGTTAAGAACAGACATAGACACATGTACATTATCGCATAAAACACATTCTGGAGCACCTTTAGTCTGCGATAACAGAATATATGGAATGCTTTCATACAGCGGATACAGTACAGAAGATCACTGCTTCTCCGTCTGGACCTTCACAAACAGTTACATCAACTGGATCTACAAAGTATTAGAAGATAACGGCGAAAACAAAATAAAAACAATATCACGAACTGAAAATATAATAGACATTCCTTACGATGATGATATATATTATGATTATGAAAATGAAATTGAAAGCAAAATGGAAGAGGAAGATAAAAATGAGATAGGTAAAGTGATAACAACAACGACGATTCCAACAACAAAGACAACAAAGACACCAACAACGACACCTATACAAATAATAACAACTACAACCACAGCAAGTACAGCTCCAGAAACAACAATATCAGCAGTTATGTCATCAAGATCATATTATGAAATTCATGCAGAAACCATAATGGTAAAAACACAGCTCGTATCAAAAAAGCGAAAACCCCCTAGAAGAAAGAAATCAAAAAAGTGGAAGAAAAAAGTTACAACAACAGAAGGAATTATTGATATGGAAAAAGAACATGAAAAAGATGGCAAAGAAGAAAATGTAGAAGAAGTCGAAGAAGAAAACTTAGAAGAAGACGAAGAAGAAAGCGATGAAGACGAAAAGAATGAAATAAAGGAAGACGATGAATACAGTAATGATATCATTAACATGAAATCAAGACAAAAATCTCTAAACAAATTATTGGAACTTGCAAAGATAAAGACAGAGCATGGTGATCTATTCAAAGAATTAAATATCGATTATTTTGATAGAAGTTTAGAGTCCTACGACAATAAAACTGAGGACACTTCACAAAGTACTGTGCAAACTGAGGCTACAAATAAAAGTACAGTAGATTTTGTCCCCTTCGTTAAACAGTGGGCAGATTATGCAAATTTAAGGAGATCAGAAGGGGTGAAAGGATCCGGGGAATCGATGGTTCCAGGACTTCATGATAAACCAAAGCAAAGACATCCTTATTCAAAGTATGCTGGAAGAAGTATGCAAAATTCAAATCAAAGATTTTGTATAAATATCTTTGCAATAATGTGTATACTCTTCAAAACTGAAATAGAAAAAATCTAAGGAGAAAATAGTGATGTTTTACTATTTTTAGTGGTAAACGATAAAAATTTCTAACTGATAAGGTTTGAATTACCCATTCAACAATAAATATCTATGATGAAAACACGCTCCTATCAATGTAATCCAATATAAAGGGGATTTTACATAGTTTAATCCAAAAACTTATCTACTGGAATTTTTTATGGGAATATTTCCATAATTGGACACTTTTAAAACTATATCAATACTAACCAGAATTTTAGATAATTTAGGGGAAAACTTATTGAAAAAATGTTAATGCGCCGGAAATTTTGTTTTTTCAATCTACTTTGAAATTTCAAAGGAGAAAAAATCATTATTTGTGATCTTGGCCAAAAATTGTTTTCGTCTGTTGTTGACGTGCTCGGGCGTCCGGCACGCTCTTCGACGTTCACATCTTCTCGGCCCTCTGAGAACATTTTGTGTAGTATATTTCACGAAAAGCTGAAGTGACTATCTACTTATGGTCCTAAACACAGTGGGTGGTAATTACAAATAACACTAATCCCTTGTTTGCACCCATAAACTAGTCAGTGATGTATCAGGTATAAATTGCAGATGTTTTAAATATCTTTTCACTTCGCTTTGAATTTTCTATCAGAGAACTTGTGATTTGTGTTAAATAGTTCAGTACGTGTTAGAAAAATGTGGCGTCCTTGGAAAGAACAATTAACTTCTGTGCAAGCAAATGAAGCAGATGACTACGTGACCATGATAGAAGATGATGATATAGTGCAAGATACAATAATAAAAAAAATCGGGAAAAAACTTGTATATATTTACCTGTAGAAGCTAAAGAAATTGTGGCCAATGTGTATTTATATTTAAGGAACCGCAAAAACAAACAAGCGGCATTAGAAGAGACGAGCAAGGCAATGAAAGTAGCGATGACAACAGTATGGAATATTGTAAATAAATCCATTGATAGGAGAAGAAAACGAAAGGATTCAGGCATATCAAAATGTTTGGATGGTTTCCAGAAAGATGTAATACGGCAAAAAATTTACCAAATGTACACCGAACAAAATGTGCGAACATTGGACATATTGCTCAAAAGATTAATCCAAGACCAGTGTGAAATTAATTGTTCAAAGGTGACCTTATGGCGTGCCCTTAAAAGTATAGGGTTTCAATTTAAAACGCAGTTCCTTATGGAGTCAGAGCGATTAAAACTTTTGAGACAAAATTATTTAAAAAACATTAAAAAATACAGAGAAGATAAAAGGTCAATAATTTATTTAGATGAAACTTGGTACGACACACATGAAACAAACTCAAAAGGTTGGGTGGATACGTCAAATAAATGTCAAACAAGAGCACCGTCTAATAAAGGTAAACGTATTACGATACTTCATGCAGGTTCTGAAACTGGATGGATACCGAAGGCACTCTTGCTTTCTGCGAAAAATATCAACGATTCTAGACTCGACTACTATGACGATACCACGGCGGAAATGTTCGAAAACTGGTTCGAAAATAAATTACTCCCGAATATACCGGCTAACAGTGTTATTGTTATGGACAATGCAAGTTACCATAGTCGACAACTAAATAAAGTACCGAATAGTGCAAACAGTAAGAAGGAAATCCAAGACCAGATGATATTTACTTTGAAGAAAGTTATAAAAAAAAATTGTTTAATTGAATTATTAAAAAGTTATAGTTTTTCTAAAGAATATGTTTGCGATAATATTGCTCAATGCAAAGAACACACAGTTTTACGACTACCTCCGTATTATTGTATATTCAATCCTATTGAACAAATGTGGAGTCAGTTAAAGGCGAGAATAAAACGGAATAATGTTCTCCCACTTTAGACGGCACTGTGATAGAACTTATAAAAAAAGAAGTGGAAAATATCCCTGTAGATAGTTGGAAAAATTGTGTAAATCATGTTATTAAAACTGAGGACACTTATATTCAAATAGAACGTACTATAATCATTCATTTAGAGACTGATTCAGAGAATGATTTAGACTTGTAAGATTTTTTTATATTTTAAACATTATTTAATTTAAAATTTATTTTATTGTAATGTTTTAAATACTAATTGTAATGTTTTAAAATTAATTATAAGTTCTATAAATTAATTGTATTTATAATAAAAATAAAGTTTATTTTGATGATATCTTATGTTTATTTCTTGTTACAATTGTGTTATTACATGGTGTAATGTAATTTATACCTGATACATCTCTGGCTAGTTTATGGGTACAAACAAGGGATTAGAGTTATTTGTCATTACCACCCACTGTGTTTAGTACCATAAGTAGATAGTCACTTCCACTTATCGTGAAATAGACTATACCACCGATAAACGTTGCTTCGGTCCAAGGTAGCTTCACCATATGCCACAGTTAACATTCGGAATGCGTCCGCGCACTTAATTTTGTTTTTCACACAAAATTTGATACAGATTCTTTGATCCATTTTTTGGTATAGGCAAAAATCGATGACGAGCCAAAACACGTGCAAGCAAAGCAACTGTCAAAAATTAACTGAACATTCAAAATGTCCGAACTTTTTGGCATAAGTGAGAGACATCAGTACCAACATAACGCCACAAAACAATCCAAAATGGAATAAACGTAACCCGTGGAAATTCAAAATTCGCGATACTTTTTGCACAGACCTCGTATAAGAAGGAAAAAAAAAACTCTTCAAAACAGTTTTTAATAAGTAGATTATTTAGGGGGCAAGGAGATTGTTGTTTATAAGGCTGAAATATCTTATTTAACATTTACTTGACAGCAAAATGAATATGAAAAAAAAAACTATTCCCCCAATTCAATTCTGTTTTTAATAAGATATACATACAGTATTGGCCATAAGGATTGCAACTTTTAGCATTTTTCAAATTTTAATAATAATGTTGGAAAATAAATACTCTTAGTTCTATAATTCAATCATATTTTGTCTATTACATCAATCAATAGTAAAATAATCTGACTTACAGATTAATAATAAATTATTTCTTCATTTTTTGCTTGGACATATTGCAAATATTGCAACTACTTGAATTTTCTTGTTATATGCAGGTTTTATCCATAAATAATATGTTGTGCACAAGTAATATTTCAGTATATATTTGTCAATCATGGGTCGTAGTAAAACTGTTTCAAGTGAAATTAGAAATTTAATAATTTCTGGTTTTAAAGACTGCTGCTGCAAAATGTGATTTCACAAAATTTAAATTTTCATAAATCTACTGTGTCGCGAATTATAAAACGATTTCGAGAAGAAGGTACGTTTGAAGTTTCAAAAATTCTAGGACGGCCACGAAAAACTACAAAACGAACTGATAAAAAAAAATGTATTTATTTACCAATAACCCCTTTCTGTCATCGGAGAAAATTTTGGGCCTTTTGCCACAAATGGATCAAGAAAACATGTCAACAAAAACTATTCGCAGAAGATTAGTTAGTGAGGGTCTTTTTAGCCGCCGTCCTGCTAAAAAACCACTTCTATCCAAAAAGAATGTGAAGGCCCAATTAGAATTTGCTAAAAATCATATTGACTGGACTGTGGATCAATGGAAAAATGTTATTTTTAGTGATGAATCTAAGTTCAATTTGTTTAAAAGTGATGGTGTAAGTTACGTTAGGAGGCCTGCTAATAAAAGATTAGTTCAAAAATACACCTTGCCAACAGTTAAACATGGCGGAGGTGATGTGATGGTATGGGGCGGTTTCTCGGGATATGGTATGGGTCCTCTATACCACATTGAAGGAATAATGGATCGATTTAAATATAAAGACATCCTTCAGAATGTTATGAAACCTTATTCTGATAAGTTCATGCCTTTAAAACATATTTTTCAGCATAATAATGACCCAAAACATTCTTCGAAGTTGGTCAAAAAATGGTTCGAGGATTCAAAAATCAACGTAATGACTTGGCTGTCACAGTCACTCGATTTAAATCCAATAGAAAACCTTTGGGAGATTGTCGACAGAAAGATTAGAAACAAAACGCATTCAAATATTGAAGATTTGTTTAAAGCTTTGCAGGGTGCCTGGCCTAATATTGATAATGAAATGATCACGAAATTATTAGAATCAATGCCGAAAAGATGTCGGGAAGTTATAAATACTGGTGGTTACTATACAAAATATTAAAAATGATCTGTTAATAGTAATTCATTTTCTTAATTTAAAATAAAAAGACTTTTTAAGAGTAGTTGCTATCTTTATGTTCAGGTAAAAATATTAAATACTATAAAAAAAAATAGAATTTACTATTAAAATTTAATTTTTTACTATAATATATGTAGAGGATTGTTAAAGGTAAGAATTACATTTTTTTAATTTTAAAAATATTGAATTGAATAAAAATAAAAGAGGATTATCAAAAGTTGCTATCTTTATGGCCAATACTGTATATGTGGGAAGCTATGGGTAGAGTTACCTGTAAAGGAAGTATCTTACTTTTTATTTACCTAACTTCAAAAATATATACAAAAGGGTGGTTTAGAGTAAAGAAACGATTATTTTCTGTTTTACTTGAAATTGAAATATAATTTTCATCACCGCAAAAATGTAGATTACAAAAACCGTACGCAGTACGAGTACTCCAGCTAGTAATAAATATATTTCGGAAAATTTTAGAACTCAGTTTATTATTTCCTCTTGTGTAATGTTTGTTCAATAACACCAAGAAATATTTCAAAGATCATTTATTTTTACTAGCAATAAACAAACGTGCTCCATTAATCTTGACTCATATCGCACACCAGGCAGTTTTCCTTATGTCTTTATACATCATGAAATTTACCGGTTATTCATAACATCAATTGTTTTTAAATTATTAATAATTTTTCTCCGTACCATTCATAAATAAAAAACTCATTGTTTTGTGACAATTGTAAAATTTATCCTTGAATAATCGAAATGAGTCATGTAACTATTGCGTGCCATTGAAAAATTTTAATAATTTTTAAGTGATAAATTTGGTACACTTGACCCAGCTGCATAAAACATTATAGCAGTACACGAGCGGCCCAGTCTAAAATTTCCTTACATTTAGTGAGATAGATTATTTTCATTCATGCCATCAATGGGGGATAGGCATGATTTTTAATTTTTTTTTTATTATATTTCTCTTGTTTCATATAAACATAAAAAACAGTTTTTAATTTTTTTTTTTTTAATTTGAAGGCTTAAAAAAATCATAAATGTATGTAGCGCGCGAAAGCGACGTGTGACGTCATACCCCTTCTAACTGACGCATGACACTACTAGCTTACCCAGGGTACATAGTCTGTTGTGAACTTATTTGTTTGTGTAACTTTTATAGGTTATGTAAAGTTACAGTGATTTTAATTAAAATAAAGTTTAATTCTATAAAAACAATTTATACATGTTTACCGAATTAAATTTTATATTAAAATATATAAAATATGGAAGATCCAGGCCCCAGTACTTCGAAACATTACCGAAAATATTGTTCAGTACCGATTTGCACAATTAGTTCAACTAGAAATCCAAAAAAACAATTTATATCATTACCTGATGGCGAAAAACAACAGAAATGGCGAAATTTGTGGCTGAAAGCTATGAGGCGAAATAAAACCGATATTTCAGAAAAAAGTAAACTTTATGTTGTGTGCATAAATGCATCAATGTTGGGCATATTATCACTCTGAGCCCTAACAAAATCTTTATCTGCCATTTTAATAATAAATGCGTGAAAAATTGTTTAAAAACAAATACAAAACTCTCGAACAATACAATATACACACGTGTAAAGATTATGTTGTAGCTGTATGTGTGACGTGAAACCCCTATCGTTTGACGTCATACTCAGTCGTTTTTACTCGGCAACCTTCGCGGCGTGATCGGCTTATTTCAAATTTACAATATTTCAATTAAAAAATTTGGCTATAATATTAATTAAAATGTGATTTTTGTTTTGTTAGGTGACATAACTAACATTAACATATCAAAATAATATAGTTTTAAGGAAATACAAATTTTATGCGTATCCCCTATTGTAAAATTCGTTTACTATAACTATGAAATGTCACCAGTGGCGCAGCCAAGGGGGGGCGACGGGCCTGGGCCCCTCCCAAGACCAACAGATTACGCGGCGCTCTCCGGATAGTTGAAGAGAGAATTTGTTAAACACAACTAATGGCGCAGCCAAGGGGGGGCGACGGGCCTGGGTCCCTCCCAGGACCAGCAGATTACACGGCGCTGCTCGGAGAGTTGAAGACAAAATTTAACCATAACAGTAGTTAATTTTTCAATTACTTCATTGTAAACAATATTGGCATTTTTTTTCTCTTATAAATAAACATTTTTTTAAGATTACCTACTCTTGATAAAGTGTCATAATTATTGTTCAAGTGAAAATACATCACTTTCCAAATATGCTCCAACGAATTATATGAAGGGGAGCGTTGATCCTTTTTCCCCCTGACACATCAACTAAAATATTCGCCCAGTCAAATGATAAAACTGTTTTAAACAACTAATTACTCAATTCAGATAAGATAAAGTGGAAATCTGACTTCGGTATAACCTTCAGAATGTAATTTTAAAATGACACCTCAAACGTGAAATAGAGTAAAAATAGTAGAAATATAATAAAGAGAGTAGTTTTGGAGACAATAGCGTTCTTAAAATCAGTATTTGGTTTTATCAAGGATCAAAAAAAAATTATCTGCATCTCTTATTCAAGCCGAAAGGCAAGAATAATCATAAATTGATTGATTGATTGAGTATAGGTATCTAAACTGGCGCTAATAGCCTCTTGCTTTACACATGAAACCCTACCTATTCTCAAATTCAATATTATGTATTACTTGTAGATATACAGGGTGTTAGGTAAATGTCCGGCACAATTTAAAAGACAGCATGGTGACGTAGAATGCAATCGATTTTTCCTTTGCCAATTTTCTCTAAAATGTGAATTTCGTCCAAAAATAAACAAACAAAAAGATGCCCCAAATTTTGAAAACTACTGACTTTTTTTATTTTTCATATTAATCCAGAAGTTGTGTAGTTGTCATAGAGAAATAAAAAAAAAAAACCTTGTACTATATAAGAGCGTCGCTCCTTCAATAACACCACAATTGATGTCATATATATAGTTATATTATCTTTTCCGGAAATAAAATGTCACAAAAATGCCATATTGTTATTTTTGTTTTCTTAACCACATCTTACGTAAAAATATTCTTCTAATCTCCTAACCAAAAGGTTGATGCATTGATAAAAATTGTTTAATTTATTATGCTCATTTATTATAACATCCTGTGTCTACTGAAAATTGACGGAAAATCTGAAACCACACATAAAAAATCAGCTGTGGCCACCACAGGACCGACCGCCATCACAAAGTACTTGTATAAAATACATTCTAGCAGCAGAGTAGAAATAACTTGGCCTAATATTTTCTAACAGAGATATTATTTATCATGACCAAAGAAACGTTACATCTAAGTATGAAAAAATTGAGACAAAAAATTTCGAAAAATTTTACAAAAATTATTCGAAATTTTTCGTTTTATCAAAAAACGTCTCAAATAAAAGTTATTAATTATTGCTTTTATAGCAACTTTTGTTCAATAAATTTTTTCGAAATATTTTTCTGTTGTGAAATATTCACAAAAATCTTAAAATCGACACGAGTAAACTTCCATTTGTAGTCAACCGATTTTTACCAAAAGTTGATCAACTCGTACCATTGATGGCAAAAGCTTAAATATGAAGTTTCATAAAAATCCTTTCAGCCGAATTTGCTCTGCACGTGTACACAGACAGACGGTCAGACGGACAGACGGACAGACGGACAGACGGACAGACGGACAGACGGACAGACGGACAGACGGACAGACGGACAGACGGACAGACGGACAGACGGACAGACGGACAGACGGACAGACGGACAGACGGACAGACGGACAGACGGACAGACGGACAGACGGACAGACGGACAGACGGACAGACGGACAGACGGACAGACGGACAGACGGACAGACGGACAGACGGACAGACGGACAGACGGACAGACGGACAGACGGACAGACGGACAGACGGACAGACGGACAGACGGACAGACGGACAGACGGACAGACGGACAGACGGACAGACGGACAGACGGACAGACGGACAGACGGACAGACGGACAGACGGACAGACGGACAGACGGACAGACGGACAGACGGACAGACGGACAGACGGACAGACGGACAGACGGACAGACGGACAGACGGACAGACGGACAGACGGACCGACGGACGGACGGACGGACGGACGGACGGACGGACGGACGGACGGACGGACAGACAGACCAACACACATCATGCTAGAAATAGTCAAAACGTTATGTAGGGACCTCAATTCGTGGAGATCCATCGAAATCTCGAAACGTAAAAATTGGTATGATCACAATACCTCCCTTATAATCTTAGAATCAAACTGATGGCGTATAATATATACCCAGACTTTTGTCACAAATTGTATACTAATTTTGCTTATTCGAGATTGTGTTGGTAATAAAATGTTATTATGAGGAAGAAATAGGATTCAGAATGGTCAGAAATTAAAACAATATTTTAACTTCGCTAACGTTTCGATTTATATTTTAAATCTTCGCCAGAGCTTAGTTAAATAGTCAATAGATAAAATGAAATAAAGTCGAAGATTAAAATGCAACGTCCTCACATATCTGTAAGGTCATTGCCTTATTTCCACAAACTTGCTAAATTTTTGACCGATGAGTCCGTTAAATTGAGGATTTATTGTATATCATTTTCATGGTTATTTATTCTTTCTAGGTCGTAATCCAATCCACATTCCGCCTTCTACATTCAAGTTCCAAGATTGTTTGCATAATTTCAAAGGAATAGAAGTTTTTTCAATGACGACAAAGTCGAACTTTGAAAGAAGGCTAAAGAATAATACTTTTGTTTCCATCAATGCGAACCGGGAACCTAAAATAAAAATGAGTTATTAAATATGTATCTCTCTTTCATATCTGTTAATTGGGGAGAGGTGTGGCCAGTGTCGAGTAAATGTTTACTAAAGTTGGAGTCTTCTTTTCGGGACTGAAATAATTTTAAATGTTCTTCGAATCTTGTGGCAAAACATCTTCCTGTCTGGCCTATGTACGAACTACAAGGTGTCTCAAAAGAAATTTTATATTTATTTAGCTTACTGCGTGAACGCAACGTATCCGAGGGGCGCGGGGGTTATGTCAATCGGTAGCCTGGCTCTTGGGAATTCAGTCGCTATGGAGCGTTTCTTGGGAGCAGACCGCGCGTTATGCGTGCGAGAGTTTTACAAAAACGGTGATTCGGCGACTGTAGCGCGTAGAAAATTCTGCAGTATTCCAGGTTTTCGCCACTTAAATGATGCGCCAAGCATTCCTCTCATTCGACATTGGGTTAAAAAGTTTGAAGAGACTGGTACAACGCTGGATAAATCAAAATCCGGGCGACCTAGGTCATCAAGAACGATAGAAAACGTGGAGAATGTTAATCAGTCTGTTCGTGACGGCCCGAACCTTTCAATTCGGAAGCGCGCAAGTGCTTTAAATGTGCATAGATCATCATTACATCGCATTATGCACAAAGACCTAAAGCTGCACCCCTACAAAATTCAATTGGTGCAAGAATTAAAGCCTCAAGATGCCAGTCAGAGGCTTAATTTCGTAATGAGCGATTTTCAACGTTTATCAACATTTTGTTTTCGGATGAAGCTCATTTTCATCTTAATGGCCACGTAAATAAGCAGAACTGCCGCTACTGGAGTGCAACGAATCCGAAACGCAAACATCAGAAACCCCTACATTCGCCTAAAGTGACCGTATGGGCTGCGATGTCGGCGCGAGGAATTATCGGCCCTTACTTTTTTGAAGACGAAATGGGGCGTGCAGTTACAGTGAATTCAGAGCGTTATGTGGAGATGTTAGACAACTTCTTGGTACCTGAACTGCAAAACTTTCCTGGCTATAACCAAAGAACATGGTTCCAACAGGACGGAGCAACTTCACACACGTCCAATATGTCTCTGCCACGTGTTCGTGAAATTTTCTTAGGCAAATTGATCTCCCGGAGAGGTGACATAAATTGGCCTTCACGCAGTCCAGATTTAACCCCTATGGACTTTTTCCTATGGGGTTATCTTAAATCTAAAGTTTACGCCAATAAACCGACTTCACTGGCGCATTTGAAAGAAAATATCCGTCACGAAATGGCAGCCATCCCTGAGTCCACCTGCCGAGACGTCATAAGTAATTTTACTGTTCGATTAAATGAGTGCCGAGAACGCGAGGGTCTACATTTAGACGATATTATTTTTAAGAAATAAATCCCCAAAAAGTGTATTTTAATAATTAATAAACATTTTTTCTATATACGGCTTACTTTTTTTTTAATCGATCCACTAAATATAAAATTTCTTTTGAGACACCTTGTATTACACTCTAAACAATCTAGTTTATACACTCCGTTATTATTATAAATATCTGATTTATCTTTGGCATTGAAGAAACACAATTAATGTTATTAATGTTATAATAGTTATTAGACACAATATATTTATGAAGCTAATAAATTTATTGGTGATTTCCAACTAACAAATATCCTTTTTATAGTTTATTATAAGCTGTTCACTTTTGTAAGAACAAACTAAGAGAGAATTTTGTTTTCAATAGTTTGCACTAAAGTCACTGGATTATACAAAGTATCGCAAGCCTTTGAAGAAGCCGACAGACCCCAGGGTTTGATTGGCAACATTGCTTCCCCTATTAAGCAAACTAAAGCAGCAATTTTTACGTTCTTAAGTTTACGTCTGCGCTGTCACATCTCCCTCTCTCGCTCTCATTTAATAACCTTCTTTGTCAGCGGTTTGAATATTTAAGGTTAAGTTTAATTTAAATTTATATTTTATATCCATTTTATATAATAAAAATTAAAAGAATAATTGAAATTGTACCACAATTTTGTTATAGTGCATCTTTGATTAAAAAAATCGTGATTACAATGTTTAAAATAAAAACTAGTTTCTTATTTTTGTAATATTGGAATCACTGAACATCATTTATGTTGGCGACATTTTTAACCCCAGCATGGCCGCCGTTGCGGTACTTTGTATAATCTAGTGACTTTAGTTTGCACCTTTAAAACTGTATGTCATGTTGGAATTAATAAATATCACTTTTTTAAAATGTCGATCCATTTGACATATGTCATAATGAAAAATTATATCTTAATTATAATGATCATAACCTTATCAACGCTGGTCACCATGGCGTAGTGGTTAGTGTAGCGATGCACTGGCTTAGAAGCCAAGATATGGTCTAGAACCATGAGGGCTCGGGTTCGAATCCCGGTTATGACATGGATTTTTCAAAAATAAATGCATCTACTGGATAATGGCCATAGTAATCCAGTAACCTTGTCAATATGCATTTTATCAAAAAAACTGTTGAAAGCAAAATTGAAGCTTTTAAAAAAACAAACAAAATCCTTTTTTTATTATTTTTCTACGACCAATACGAACCGAGATACGGCATGTTAATGGTTAAATTTTTTTCGCCAAACGCATAATTTGAAATATTCAAAGTCAAATAACAGGAAAAATTTGCATTTTTCGAAGAAAACTCATTGAATCTTTTTTAAAGTATTTGATTAGAACTTTCAAACAAAAAAAAAAAAGTCTCTAGTATAAAAATTAAGGGACTTGTGATCAAAATAAGGTCGGTACCTACTTTTTTCTACGAAAAAATCAGTGAAAACAACCCCCTATTTACCCCCCTAATTAAAATTGATCCTCACCCTTCTGTGGTTCTCTTCATATATGTATTTTCAGTACACCCAAGAAGTTTGACCAATTTAAAATGCCTAATTTTAGAAAAATTGGAGTTTAAAGAAAAAACGATTTTTTGCGATTTCGTATTTTTCACCCTTTTCTTCAAAATATCTCCGAAATTACTGGAGATACGAAAAAAATGATAGAGCACTAAATTGTAGCTTTTTTAATGAATTAAATTTCCTTGTGCATATATTTTCTGTACAGTGAATATTTGGCGAGATATAGCCGTTTAAAACCTCTATTTACAAGCGAACACCACCTTATTCGAGCCCTTCAAACTCACCCCATTTAAAAACTAAGGGATCTTAAGGAATTTAATTTACACAGTCTTATAGCTCTTGAAAAGCCCTACAAAATCGTTTTTGAAAAAACTTTCTATTACTAAAAATGAAGGAGCTATGTTTAAAAAACCAATAAATTTTTTTTCGAATCATTCGAATAGCACGGTTCGGAGCGTAATAATCTACATAACCAGTATTTTCGGCAGCAATATAAGGTTTTGCAATGTTATTTTATAATTTTTGACAATATGGAGTAGTTTTCACCCCTAAAAATAAACAGTGCCCATGAGCATGATATAGCATACAATTTTCAAGTTTGGAGATTATTTCAAACTTTGAAAAGCTGTATCTCGGACACTATTAAGACTATCGAGCCCATTTTGGTTTCAAATTGTAGAAAATTTAATCTAGTTTAAAAATGCATAGAATGGTGTTTGTCGAAAACGTGCTCCTTTATGGTCAAAATGGGCAGAAACCGAAAAGAGTGCGAAAATTTAGCAGTTTTTGCGAAATTAAAAAGTGTTCCGGAAGGCTGCCGAGGTCCAAAACTTGGATTTTGCATCTCAGGCACAACCCATACAAGAAAACAAAAACGAAACTAACTACCCCCACTTGATGCAACTTATGATGTACTAGGTTACTGGACTATAGTAGCTAAGTCTAAAAATATAAAAAAAAAAACCTCATCAACCTAAAGTCGGTTTTACAGCGTAAGAAATATTTTGAATTGACATTTAAAGTCAGTAACACACCATAAAAGTACAGCTTATGTAAGAGAGAACAGCTTATATAAGCTGTTCACTTTTGTAGGAACACACTATCATAGATGTAATTAAACGTATTATGATCTAACTTAGCCGCAACAAAGAGATCAAAGAAATTACGTAACAAAACCACAAATAATAAAATGGGATAGTGGTTGGTAAAAAAAAAATAATTCAAACCCAGGTCCTGCAGGCTGGCTGAGCCCCGGTAATTTGTACCCCCCCCCACCACTTTCGGCGGCCTTGAACAAGGAAGCAAATTGATTAGAACTCTAAACTCAATTCTTTGGTCTAGAAGTCTTGCAAAGCTTAAGCTGCATTTACTATTTAACATTATATGCATCATAAAACTACTAACCACAGAAATTGGTTTCTGGAAACGATCAGTCAGGATGATAAAACAGGAAATGATGAATGTACGAACTGATGTCACAGACCAAATCAAAAATAAATGTCTAATATGGTTATTGCAATCGTTATATAAGGAACTCCAAAATAAATACTCCAGTAGATGCCAACAGAGATGAAACATAAAGACCAAAGAGAAGATAAATGGAGTAAATCACGATGCATTATGGCATATCTTTAAACTGATAGGAGTACTGGACAAGATAACCATAATGATCTCGCAAAGGCATTCGATACAGTAAGTCATCCAATTTTAATTAGAAAGCTAGAAAAGTATGGTGTAAGAGGAGTTGTTCTTTCTTTATTTGAAAACTATCTTAGAGATAGACATCAAATGGTTGAAATAGGTGGTGAATTTAGTAACTCCAAATTAGTGTCCTGTGGGGTCCCTCAAGGTTCGATTCTGGGTCCCATTTTATTTCTAGTCTACATAAATGATTTATTAAAATATAATTTTTTAGAAGGTAGTTTAATTTCCTATGCGGATGATATAGTTCTGTATGCTTCCGGAACTACTTGGGAAGAAGTTTCAAGTAAAATAGTAGATATTTAAGCTTATATTCAGAACTGGTTAGATAAAAATATTCTAACATTAAATTATAAAAAAACGCACTTTATCGCTTTTTCTAGGTATAATTCTAATACCTTTATCAATGAACTCATCATTCATAAATTTAACTGTTCAAAAAATGATTGCAATTGTTCTACTACTATAAAAAAGGTTAATGATATTAAATATTTAGGAGTTCAGATAGATTCGAAGTTAAATTGGAACTGTCATATTACTGCTTTAATCAATAAAATTAGAAAATTCATTTATATATTTATTAATTTAAAAAAGAAAATGAAATTAAATAATCTCAAAACTATATACTTCATTTATTCAATCGATAGTTAGTTACGGTATTCTTGTGTGGGGAGGAGCTGGCAAGATGTTAATTAAAAAAATGAAAACCGCACAAAAAATGATTTTAAAAATTATGTATGGAAAATGTCGGCGGTATCCAAGTAGAGAACTATTTATGGAACTTAATATTTTCACCATAAATCACTTATATTGTTTATCTATTTATAGATATATTTATAAAAATAAACAGTATCTCCATGATTTACTATCTATGCCTCTTCACGCATATTCAACTAGATTTAAAACATCGCAGTTATCTTATTCCGCTGGTATTAAAAAGAAAGTTACTTCATTCCTGTTTTGTTTAATTTCTTTGTTAATAAGGACTCGGTAGATAATTTTATGAATATGCTTTCTCGTAATCATAATCAATATATTGTTAAAGTCAAGAAATTTTTGCATGGTGTTTCGGAAGACTGCCTCAAAGAAATCCTACAAGGAAACGGTTATTACATGTGAAATATCCTAATACGAGTATGTAAGCTCTGGAAAAAAGTGCTGAGAGATGAATATTCAGAGCAATAAATAGTAAAAGCAATAATGTCTTTTTACCTAATAGTTTTGTAATTTAAATGAAAACAAATATTTATGTTAATACTTTTTTTTTTTTTGGTCTATATTATTATTTTATTTTTTTCTCAAGGTTTCACAAGGAGCAACAAGATTGTCTGTCTTAGCTTTTTATGATTCCTCGCGACTGTTTGTTTTGTATTATTATTGTATTTTTTTTTAAATTAATTTTTTAATGTGCATATCGTGGTATTATATATTTATGTCACAGTATGTATATGTACAATTATTTTGTGAATAAACATAAACATATACATAACCATATAAAAACCAGTGGCCAAGGAAGAACTCCGCTAGACTTGCCCTCCAAAAAAAAAAATAATAATAATAATAAAAAAAAACAAAAATATTTAATTTAATTTAAAAGATTTAGGTAAATCTTCAAAAATACATCAAATTATGTTCTATACAATTTTTTGTCCAAGGCTTGGTTTACTAGTTACGAATTTTTTTAAATTTTAATGTTTAATAACTTCCGTTTCCGGTTTCGGATTTTATTAAAAAACAATAGGGTTCTTCCCAATTATTAGGAGAATTTTTTAGTACCAGAACGAACACACACATACGGACGGCACTTCGAAAATAGGTTTTTTGGATTCCCTGGACCATGAAACGTGGTCATCAGTCAAAATCTCGACATCGAAAATTTTCGCGATTACAATACTTGCCCCATATATATTAAGGTCGGGCAAGTAAAATGCGCAGAAACAATCAAATATTTAAATTTTATTTTAAGTCTGCTTACTATTTTCGTTTCAATCCGAATCATTCTCAAAGCTTGAAAATTTTGTTATATAATAAGTACAATGTACAAGGTGTCTCAAAAGAAATTTTATATTTAGTGGATCGATTAAAAAAAAAAAGTAAGCCGTATATAGAAAAAATGTTTATTAATTATTAAAATACACTTTTTGGGAATTTATTTATTAAAAATAATATCGTCTAAATGTAGACCCTCGCGTTCTCGGCACTCATTTAATCGAACAGTAAAATTACTTATGACGTCTCGGCAGGTGGACTTAGGGATGGCTGCCATTTCATGACCGGATATTTTCTTTCAAATGCGCCAGTGAAGTCGGTTTATTGGCGTAAACTTTAGATTTAAGATAACCCCATAGGAAAAAGTCCATATGGGTTAAATCTGGACTGCGTGGAGGCCAATTTATGTCACCTCTCCGGGAGATCAATTTGCCTGAGAAAATTTCACGAACACGTGACAGAGACATATTGGACGTGTGTGAAGTTGCTCCGTCCTGTTGGAACCATGTTCTTTGGTTATAGTCAGGAAAGTTTTGCAGTTCAGGTACCAAGAAGTTGTCTAACATCTCCACATAACGCTCTGAATTCACAGTAACTGCACGCCCCCTTTCGTCTTCAAAAAAGTAATGGCCGATAATTCCTCGCGCCGACATCGCAGCCCATACGGTCACTTTAGGCGAATGTAGGGGTTTCTGATGTTTGCGTTTCGGATTCGTTGCACTCCAGTAGCGGCAGTTCTGCTTATTTACGTGGCCATTAAGACGAAAATGAGCTTCATCCGAAAACAAAATGTTGGTAAACGTTGAAAATCGCTCAATCACCTGATTTACGAAATTAAGCCTCTGACTGGCATCTTGGGGCTTTAATTCTTGCACCAATTGAATTTTGTAGGGGTGCAGCTTTAGGTCTTTGTGCATAATGCGATGTAATGATGATCTATGCACATTTAAAGCACTTGCGCGCTTTCGAATTGAAAGGTTCGGGTCGTCACGAACAGACTGATTAACATTCTCCACGTTTTCTACCGTTCTTGATGACCTAGGTCGCCCGGATTTTGATTTATCCAGCGTTGTACCAGTCTCTTCAAACTTTTTAACCCAATGTCGAATGAGAGGAATGCTTGGCGCATCATTTAAGTGGCGAAAACCTCGAATACTGCAGAATTTTCTACGCGCTACAGTCGCCGAATCACCGTTTTTGTAAAACTCTCGCACGCATAACGCGCGGTCTGCTCCCGAGAAACGCTCCATAGCGACTGAATTCCCAAGAGCCAGGCTACCGATCGACATAACCCCCGCGCCCCTCGGATACGTTGTGTTCACGCAGTAAGCTAAATAAATATAAAATATCTTTTGAGACACCTTGTAGTTGCCAGTATATTACAATATAATATTTTTTTTAATGGGACGATTGCTCCTGTACAGTGTTCTATAAGACTTCAATATTTGGTGAATATTCAGTAATCTTTAACTTAAGGCAGCACTCTAGTTTCAGGTCAGTAAGATTACTTCTTAACTGACTATTAATTTCATATGTGAAAAGATTTGCTTACAGTAATATGTGGATCCGAAAATGGTCAGTAGCCCAAAAGCATAATTTTTTAAAAGACTGAACGATTCTGGAGACTGTTCCAAGCTTCGAAAAGAACTTTATCTACATTTTGAAGATTGCGAATTTCGGTCCACTTATGCTGGGAAGATAAAATTCACTTTTTTCTATCTAAATTTTCCAGTTCAGAATTAAGTTTTAAGAATATGTAATTCCATAAAAAATTGCAGTAATAACATGTTTTTGTAAATTAATAAAATGTAAAAATGTTTTTGCACGTAAATCATTCACAAATACAGATAACTTTTTTTCGAAACAAATAACTTCTTCTAAAAGGGAATATACAGTAGCTCGGGGAATTACCGGGCGTGAATTGCACCGTAAAACATTCTGAAAAATACAAAACCTGTATAGTACAGGCAAAAAGTTGAAAATTAAAAAATAGATTATATTAAAATAAAAACCAGCCAATTTCAAAGAGCCACAATATTTTCTAAAACAGCCGCATGAGGCTCCGGTGCCGCAGGTTGCCGACCCCTGTTCTAGGTCTTTTGTAGTATATTAAATAATTAAAGTCTGGTAAATTTATAAATATTCTTCACCGGAGGTAAGTAAACTTCTAACAACCTAAATTATATTTTATATAAGGTAAACTATCCTGGAGGGGGGGGGGGGGGCAAATTCCCTCTATGCCCCCCCCCCTGGCTACGTCCCTGATGTAGATTGACGCTGAGTCGCTGCTAATTTTATTATTCATGCTGTAAATGTTGCATATTGGAAAAAGACTAAAAAGAAATTGATATTTCAAATAGTTATTTTCGGCTTAGTAATTTTATACAAGAATTGAGTTATGTAAAACATAATTATGTAAAAAACTCACTTGTAATGAAGCGTAAATCCTGGACCTCTACACAAAATCAACTATGTATCCCATGGTTGCGATAGAGCAGATGGTGCCGAAAATAGCTCGGCTTATATATGTTCCGGTATCAGGACACTTACCCCCGGGACACTAACCCCCGGGACATTAACCCCCCGTCAATAACCCCCGGGACATTAACCCCCCGTACCAATAACCCCCCGACCTTTAACCCCCTGGAAATTGATTAATATTTTAAATGTTTATTGTTATTTAAAATTTGGACATTTGAAATTAGAACAAAATTGAACAAATGTAATCGTACATATATAATTAGCTAACGTGTGTTAGTGATCTGGGTAACACTGTGACGTCATTTTTCCTAAAGTTCTCGTGATTGGCTAACTGGGGACTATTCAGGTCTCTTGATTGACAAGTATTTTGCAGATTTGTTCTCTAAGAATCTACGAATATAATTACATATAGAAATGTGTAGGTCCTACTGTGAAAACCCACATTTTTTTCGAAATATAATTGGGCAAATTACTTCAGTTAACCCACATTCACACAAAAAAAAATAACAAAAACACTACAGGCATTTTTGAGAAAATTTAATTTTTCTAGTTTGGTCTTCATATAACCTCTATATGAACATCAACTTTAAGGCCTAGTATAATTAAAAAAATACATCTAGATATTCACAAAAAAAACTTTAAATGACAAATCAATCAAATCCGTCGAGTTGTTTAGGCCCTAGGCTTGGCGAAACAATTACACAACAAACCGACAGACATTTTTCCAAAAACATGTTTTTCGGGTTCCCAGGTATGTGAAACGAGGAGAAACATCAAAATCCGGGGGGGGGGGGGGTCAAAATATGACTCATCACTGTACTCTACTCTCTATACATAAGAGGAAATAAAAATTATTCTAATATTATATTAATAATTTCAAATGTTCAAATTTTAAATAAAAATAAACATTTAAAATATTAATCAATTGCCAGGGGGTTAATGGTCGGGGGGTTATTGGTACGGGGGGTTAATGTCCCGGGGGTTAGTGTCCCGGGGGTTAGTGTCCCGGGGGTTAGTGTCCTAGAATCATATGTTCCACATCGTCACTGGACATTATTATTTTATTGACTGATTAACGAATTGCGATGCTATGACCTTGTAATTGAACAAGGACGACAAATTAGTTTACATATATATTTTTAAGAAAGTTGCAATTTGTTCTATTCATTTTTTTCTTGGAAATTTGGGTTTTCAGTGACGTTGTACCTAAAGCAAATTTAATATAATTTGGAAAACAGACATTTTAGTAAAGTAATTCATGTCAAGAACAATTTTTATTGATTTGTGAAGTATTTTGGGTTTTATGAGTTTATTTAAAACAATATACTTCTAGGAATTTGTTAAATAACAATTTTATTTGTACGTAATTGGAAAAAATGTGACATCGGGTCATCGAAATTTATCGATTTATTTTAATTAACCAAGACCGGCTCAAGGGCACTAAGCACCCCGATGCTAAATTAGTTTAGCCCCCCCCCACATATTTTTTTAAATAATTTTTTTGATAACTATTATTAAATAAAACAAAATAAAATAATCATATTTAATTACCATTTTTAATATAATACTAAATATTTTCTGAGTCTTAAAGTTAGTTAAAATTTTTGGCGCACAGCAACGAAGGCTATTTGCGCCTAACGATGGGCTACATATTAAAAACAATAAATTAAACAATCAATAAAAAGATAAAATCAATAAAATTACGAATACTCAATAAAAGAAATCTCTCGACAAATACAAATAAATAGGATAAAAGGTCTGTAATGGGTTTTATACAATATTTATTACCGACCGCCAACATATATAAGGGAGGTATTGGGATCCTACCGAATTTGACGTTTCGAGATTTCTGTCTGTCTGTCTGTCCATCCGTCTGTCTGTCTGTCTGTCTGTGTACACGTTCAGAGCAAATTCGGCTAAAAGGATGTTTATGAAACTTCATATTTAAGCTTCTGCCATCAATGGCACGAGTTGATCAACTTTTGGTAAAAATCGGTTGCCTAAAAATGGGAGTTTACTCGTGTCGATTTTAATATTTTTGCGAATATTTCACAACAGAAAAATATTTCGAAAAAAAATTATTGAACAAAAGTTGCTATAAAAGCAATAATTAATAACTTTTATTTGAGACGTTTTTGATAAAACGAAAAATTTCGAATATTTTTTGTAAAATATTTCGAAATTTTTTCCAAGTCTCAATGTTTTCATACTTATATGTATAAAAGCAATAACTAACAACTTTTATTTGAGACATTTTTTGATAAAACGAAAAAAAAAATTGAAAAATTTTTCCAAATTTTTCCCTAATAGTTTTAGGCCATTACGGACCAAACATTATTTTTTTCTAGACAAAATAAGATGTGAGAACTCCAAAAATTTAAACCTCAAGTCTCTATCTCTTACCTTTTTTGAGATATGAATTTTTAAAATGACAAAAAAAATTAAATTTTCAATAGTTTTAGGTCATTACGTTCCAAACATTAATCTTTTCTAGACAAAACAAGGTGTGAGAATTCCAAAAATTCAAACCTCAAGTCTCTACCTCTTACCATTTTTGAGATATGAATTTTTAAAATTTGCAAAATAAAATAAAAATTTTACCAATTAGTTTTAGGTCATTACGGACCAAATATTACAGAAAAAATATCGTAAAACTAAATTTTTTAAATATTTAAACCTTAGGTCTCTATTTCTTACCATTTTTGAGATATAGTTTTTGTTTTAATACCCAAATTTCCAAAAATAACTACACTTTCACAAGACCCAATATATTCAATGTTAAAATACGTACAAAAAATAACTTAGAATTTATAAGAAAGACATTTTAATGTTATCTCTATGTTTTGTTAACCACAAATGAATTAGTATGGGATTAAAAAAATAATTAATCCTCTTAAATAAGTTGATAAGGAAATTTTATTTTTATATCATTAGCAGGAATTACGTAAACATTTATGCGACGAAACATGAATAAACTGTAAATTTTCATAGTTTACAGGATTTCGTAGGCAGGGCTGATATTAAAAATATTTGAGAAGATATCATTCAAAATATGATTTATCACAATAATAAAGTTTTGAAATTATTGTAGAAACCATTACAAACCAATTTGCAACAAGTTTGGAACCTAATTTTACGACCTACTTATTTTTAAGGTCCCAAACAATTAATTCAAATATGTTATTAAAATTTTAAAGCACTAAATTACGAAAAATCGATATTTAAATTTGATAAAAATCACGTTTTGCATGAACTAAGTGGACAAATAATGGTTTAAATTGACAAAATAAGGATTAAATTTGATTTGAATGTTTATTATAATGTTTATGTTAATAATGTTAATATGGATCTTACTAGCATTAGCTAAATAAATAAACTATTATTATTATTATTATTACTAACAAACATAGGTTTACATTATTTTATTTATTATTTTTTTAATATTATTATGTATTTATCATTTTTTTAAATATGGAAATGCCAACTTTAATTTTTCAAATCATATCTCAAAAACAGTAAGAGATAAAGACCTGCGGTTTGAATATTTGAAATCCTCAGACTTTAAATAGTTGATTTGATAAATAGTTGAAAAATTGAAGATTTAGTGGCTAGCACACAACTTTATTAATAGGTCATCAAATAAAATTGTCGAAAAGTACCAAAAATTTAAAATTAAAAAATTGATGTCAAGTGTGAATTTTCACACATTTCAGGGTTTCGCAGGTTTTAATAAGTGAATGATGATTATTTGGGATGCCAAAATAAATTTTATGTTAAAATATTTTAATTCGAATGGCTAATACCATTATTTAGATTTCTAAATATGTGCAGTATTTCTTTTTTTTTTAGATAGCAAGGTTCGTTAAGATTTTGAAGATTGCATAACCCCGCCCAGCCTGTCTCAATTTTTTATACTTACATGTAACGTTTCCATGGTCATGATAAATAATATCTCTGTTAGAAAATATTAAGTTATTTCTACTCTGCTGCTAGAATGTATTTTTTACAAATACTTTCTTATGGCGGTCGGTCCTGTCGTGGCCACAGCTGATTTTTTTTTATTATAGGATAATTATTTAAAAAGGGTTTTTGCATAGACGGTTTTTCAAATTACTTCGAAAGTTCTTTCATATAGTCTTGTTTATTAATTTTATGTTTACACGTAGTGGTTTATTATTATATTAGTTATTATCTTTGCAACTTTTTAGGAGATAGAATGAACTTGATTTTTGTATATTGACTTTTTGACGCGCGACGACTTAGCGGATGGTGGTAATCGAATCTCTATTTTCTTGATGACAGTAAATTTTGAATGATTTTGAAAAATGACATGTCTAGTCCGCGTTTAAAATTTCTCGTGAGATTTGGAAACAGACAGACAATATTCTTGAAATTGTAATATGAATATTTGAGTTTAAAACAGGTCATTTTATGAATTATAATGGGTACCTGTTCATTACACGAACGATGGGTAGACAGTTATATAATGCTATAGTGGAATTAACTAAATATAGATTTTTTTGGACTAGTACTGTTCATTGACTCACCGATTCAATTTAACATCCGGATAGCGTGAGTTATTTGGCCGTATTATTTCGAATTTAATTTAAATCTAATTCGTTAAGAAATCAAAACAGAATCAAGCTGTTAATTAATATATTTAATTGTCGACAATTTGACTTCGTGAAACTTGCTAATGCACAAAAGGTTATTAAATGAAGAACTGTTGTTTTGTTTTTATTTATGGTGCGAAGTGTGGTTATTTTTAACAGATTTATGGTGCGATTATGGTCCAACATGTAAATCTTACAGAATTTAAGGCTAAATAAATCTTTAACTTCAACTGTTAAATTATTTAAAATTTTGCTATTATGGTCAACTAAATTTAAATACTTCAGCTACAGAATTATGACCTTGTTAGAGGCTAATTAAGTAACGTTCAACTGAGCATTGTCTGTCTCTGTCTGTGCGCATTGAATAAAGAGAGAAATCAATAGTAAATATATGTTAATTTAGTGTTTTTAGTGCTGGCTGTCAGAACATATAACGTGATATAACCAAAAACTTAAAATCTTTATTTATTGAAGAAAATACAAAAAAATACATACCAAAATGAATTCAAAGTACATAATTTATTAAAACATGTTTACAATATTTATCCAAAAATAATAAATAGTAAAAGTATAATTTTAAGATAAAAATGTATGCTCATAGGTAATTTTCATACAAAATAACACACATGGCTTAAGCGATTCGTAATGAACCTGCCTACTTGGTTTATTGCTTTGCTTAAACTACTCTGGCTCATGCAATTAAAAATGGAGTTCCCCACAGATTTTTGGTCAGAACTAGTTGCCAAAAAGTTGATAATTCCTAACACTTTGAGATGTAGTCGAAGTTCGTCTTGCCTTGTAGGTTGTCCATTATGTAGTGGTTGCAAAATTTCGTAGAAAATCATTTCTTTTGCCAGCCGAAAAAAAAATTCTAAAACTCTCATTAGCCATTTCAAATGGATTGTCTGTGTCTCTTATAAATTTTCGTTCTATGCAAAGATTGTTCCTAACAATACAAAGTACATATCTTTGATAATTTATAATGTTTATAAATTTATTTTTTACCTGTTGTCATCTTCCTCGGCAATTAAATTAACTAAAACATGGATCAATTCCATTTTCTTGTAAATAAAAATGTTTAACTTTGAATACAGTTTCGGGAAACATTACAATCTGATCCAGTGTCAAACATAACCTCAAATTTAGCGCTATAGAGAGATATATCTGGCTGTAGCTTAAAGAACAATATTAAGGATTTATTTAACGTTAAATGGTGACCGTAATTGCACTTCACGCTAAAGCCTATGACCTTCACATTTAAAGAACTTAAATATTTAACTGAAATGACCATAATCGCACCATTAAATCTGTATCTGTATCTGTATCTGTATCTGTATCTGTATCTGTATCTGTATCTGTATCTGTATCTGTATCTGTATCTGTATCTGTATCTGTATCTGTATCTGTATCTGTATCTGTATCTGTATCTGTATCTGTATCTGTATCTGTATCTGTATCTGTATCTGTATCTGTATCTGTATCTGTATCTGTATCTGTATCTGTATCTGTATCTGTATCTGTATCTGTATCTGTATCTGTATCTGTATCTGTATCTGTATCTGTATCTGTATCTGTATCTGTATCTGTATCTGTATCTGTAATAAATTTAAATCTGTGAAACAAAACAATAGTTCTTCATTTAATAACCTTTTGTGCTGTTAATTAATATTACTTAACACGCACATCTCTTTTTAAAAGAAGGTTTCTGTATCGAAACAAGATCAGGCTCCATCAAAATATAATATCCAGTCTGAAGAAAATGGATATTACCTGCATCCCTGGTAAAGTCTTGAATTATCTTCAGAAACGCCTAATTAAGCTGTGACTATACTGACAATCCTGTATAGCGAATTGCATATCTAAAACTGTAGCTAAGGGTATTTCAAAATGGTGACATATTTATTTTATTTAATTTTTTTAATTTTATTTATTAGGCCAATCCAACAGGACAAGATGTCCCAATTACAGGTTTGGCACTACATACTACACAAAATTACAAAAACTCATCTTAAGTTTATACTCAAAAAACCATCTGTAGTATAAACTTAAGGCTAGAATCTTATTAAAATTACATAAAAAATTACATTAAGAATTGATGTATAGTTAAATCAAATTTGAAATTTGCTTTTTAAAACTTACAAGTGACGTGCTGAATATGTCTGGAAAACCAGGAAGATCAGAGTAAAAGTTATACCAAATAGATACTCTATTCATACTAGAGTTTAAATAATAGTTAGTCCGAGTTGGTGCCACAGAAAAAAGTTCAAAATTTCTAATTGAGTAGTTAGATACCCAGCAAACATTTTTATACGGGCCAGTGCTGGTAAAGCACATACTCCCCGGCATTGAAAGTAATGGGCCAGTACCCCGGTGTCCCCGTGGCCGTTATTGGCCCATTGATGTATCAGTTGCCGGCCCAGCAACGGTAAAGTGCATTGAAAGTAATGGGCCAGTGCTGGCATTTCGCACTGGGCTAGTGCTGGCATTTGCACTGGGCCAGTAACCCGGTGTCCCCGTGGCCGTTAGCTGGCCCATTGATGTATCAGTTGCCGGCCCAGCAACGGTAAACTGCATTGAAAGTAATGGGACAGTGCTAGCATTTCGCACTGGGCCAGTGCTGGCATTTCGCACTGGGCCAGTGCCCTGGTGTCCCCGTGGCCGTTATTGGCCCATTGATGTATCAGTTGCCGGCAACGGTAAAGTGCATTGAAAATAATTTTAGCCAAACGGCTAAACCTAGAGAGTTGAAATTTGGCATGCTTATACAACTCTTTGACCCGCACATAGGAAAAATACTAAAACATCTAAAAAACATATCCCCCTAAAAATCAAAAAAAATATATGCTCATCGAAAAAAAAATATTTTTTTCCAATTCTGTGTAGGGTATCAAATGAAAGCCCTTAGTACGTGGATTAACGATCAAAATTTTATTTTTGCAAAATAAATTATTTTAAGGCGATTTTTGCCAAAATTGTGCAAAAAAATTTTGTCCCACACCCTGTAGCCCAGATGGTTTAAACTAAAAATCTGAAAAAATTCTCAGTAATGTACATTGGTGTGAACCGAATAGTACAATAGGAATTTTTGATCAGATTATGTTTTCGGAAAATAACGCATTTTTTGTGTTTTTAAGTAAAATATGTAATATATTTAATCCACTATTTAACATACTAAACGAGTGACCTGTATAGCACAGTGTAGCATTGTCGCTTAGTGAGTTGAAACTACTGTAAGAAACTGTGTTCGAATCCCGTCAATTTTTATTTTTTCAGTTTTTTTTTGTTGCATTTTTATTTTGTTTAAATTATTTTGTCCAAATTCTAGTTATATTTTGGTAAATGTTGCATTTAATTTTTAAAAGCGTAAATTTAATAACCAGTGGGAAGTTTTGAAATTATAATTTAATTCTATATTTGAAGGTATCAGAGGGCGAGGCTTATGATTTAAGCAACCAATGGAAGCCATAGGCGCAATTTTCAAAATCTTAATGAACCTTGCTATATAAAAAAAATTACTGCACATATTTAGAAACTTAAATAATGGTATTAGGCATTCGAATTAAAATTCATAAAAAAATATTTTGACATAAAATTTGTTTTGGCATCCTAAATAATCATCACATAGTTAATAAATACATGCGAAACCCTGAAATGTGTGAAAATTCACACTTCACATCAATTTTTTATAAATAATATAGTTTAATAATTAAGCACGTTAGTTTTAATATAACGAACTGTATCCAGTTTCACGTCTGACTTATCACAAATCAAAACAAACGTACTAGGCTAAGGACACCGGTCGAAATTCACTAATACATACAAACTAAACCTCGTCGCTGTTGCCCTTTCCAGTTCATTTTTAGCCAGCTCTACCAATTTTCAAAAATACTAATGTGTTTTTAAATGTGATAATTACTAAAAAATCATGAAACTTTTTTGATGTCTTGATTGTAATATCATACTGATAACATTTATTATTAGTATATCAAATTGTTTATCAAACAATTGCTCCTTGAGAGTCAAATGTTCAAAGTCAAGAGTAAAGTACACTTATTAAAATTATGAATTGGCATATTTTGAGGACATTGATCGCAAAATACAGGTGCTGACGTTTCGGTAACATATCCGCACAGGAAGGTTGCTTACGTGAAAAATGCCCACAGAAAAGTGCGCACAATTATAAGTGCTCACACGAAAACTTCTCACACGGAATTATGCTCACATAGAAAATTCCCCACACCGAAAATAACGGTCATTGATAAATGCTTACACGAAAATTGCTCACACTGAAAAATGCTCTCACGGAAATTACCCACTTTTATAAATCCTCACATGGCCAGTCAAATTGCTATGATAATTGGATTTCAACATGATTTCTTACGTTTTTGCTCGTTTTTTTTTTTAATTTTTCAGTTGTTTTTAGGGTTTTGTAGGTATGACCAAAAAACCCTTATACTGTCATTTTGTCGTCTGTCTGTCTGTCTATCTGTCTGTCTGTTTGTCTGTCTGTCTGTCTGTCTGTCTGTCTGTCTGTCTGTCTGTTCGGTAAAAATTGTAGCCAAACGGCTAAACCTAGAGAATTGAAATTTGGCATGCTTACACAACTCTTTGACCCGCACATAGGAAAAATACTAAAACATCTAAAAAACACATCCCCCTAAAAATATAAACAAATATGTGCTCATCGAAAAAAAATATATATTTTTTTATAATTCTGAGTAGGGTATCAAATGAAAGCCCTTGGTACGTGGATTAATGATCAAATTTTTATTTTTACAAAATAAATCATTTTGAAGCGATTTTTTGCCTAAATTGTGCAAAAAAATGTTTGTCTCACACCCTGTAGCCCAGATGGTTTAAACTAAAAATCTTAAAAAATTCTAAGTAATGTACATTGGTGTGAACTGGAATAGTACAACAGGAAATTTTGATCAGAATATGTTTTTGGAAAAAAACGCATTTTTTGTGATTTTTTGTTAATAATGTACACAAGTTATAGCTTTGTAACACGCTACACTGGAACGGGTATGCAGGTGTAGTTTTGACGCTGGTTTTTCACCCAAGTAACTCGATTTGAAAGGGATCAAACCCTGCGAGAAGAGACAATATTATATTTAGTTTTTTTTTTTTTTAATTTTTATATTGTTTAAATTATTTTTTCAAAATTCTAGTTATATTTTGGCAAATGTTGCATTTAATTTTTAAATGCGTAAATTTAATAACCAGTGATAAATACCAATAAATACTAATTAAAATAACCAGTGGAAATTGTTTAAATTATAATTTATTTCTGTTTCAATGTACACGAAATCAGAGGGGCGGAACTTATAACAACCAATGGAAGCCATAGGCACAATTTTTAAAATTCTTAATGAACCTTGCTATATAAAAAAAAAAAATACTGCACATATTTAGAAACCTAAATAATGGTATTAGGCGTTCGAATTAAAATTAACAAAAAAAAAAAATTTAATATAAAATTTGTTTTCGCATCCAAAATAATCATCATTCACTTACTAAATACCTGCAAAACCCTGAAATGTGTGAAAATTCACACTTCACATCAATATTATCATACTATGTACATTCGAGTAATTTCGATTATATATAAACAAAATCAAGAAATAAAATAACTGAATGTAATTTAAATGAAGTAAATAATTAATTTATTTTCACATATTTATTAAATATGAAAGTTTTATTTTGTGAAATAAATGTATTTTAAATTAATAACACCAATGTAAAACAAATATTTATATTTATGGTTCTATAACGTCAAACTATTTAATTAAAATATAATTTGTAATATCTGTGTTCAAGATTATTTTGAAAACATATATTTATAAATGTCTTATTCTTATTTATTTATTATTATTTTTCTTATTCTTAACTATGACAAAATTTATTGAAAATATTTTATAGCCTTTAATTTTACATTGAAAGTCTTTTTATAATAACCATTAATAATTTATTATGAACTTAGGTTATTTAATATCAAATCATTTAATTTTATGAAAAATAAATACTATTTTAAGAAAATATTTAAATTAATATATTAATTAATATTACGTTATACCCTTTTCACACTAGATCTTTAAGATCGGATGTTAAAGTGAATGTATCTTTAAACGATAATGTGAAACCGTATGGCCTCGGTTAAATACAAGCGATGTTTAAGACAGAGATATACGTCTTAAACTTCGTCCGCATTGCCAAATTAATTTCTGTTATAAAAAAATACTCCTTGAATTTGTGCTGTCAACATTTTATAATATCATAAACAAGAATACTGTATTATATCGACGTTATAAGAAGTTTATACTTATTGTTATAATAAAATTATTTATTTTAATAATGTATTTAATAAAATACAGAGCTACAATAATTGAGATAAAATGTATCGACTTACATGTTAATACAGGTGTAATATATTCTTTATTGTAGTGCCTTTATTGTAGAATGAAATGAAATATCCTTAATTGTTTATAGTAATTCAAAATGTGCGTCTGCGCAGACAGTTCAAAACTGGTAATTTCATAACGGTAACTTAAGGACAAAATTACTGTAGCTGATGACAGCACCAGAGATTTAAACATCAAGTGTGAAAGCATACCGATCTTAAACATCGGTGAACTTTAAGTTCACTCGTCTTAAAGATCTAGTGTGAAGAGGGTATTACGGAATATTACGGATGAAGTTGAAAATATAAAGAATGAAAAACAAGCGTGAGAATATATAAATAATTCCAGAGAGAAACAGGTAGGAATTAGCAAGAAGATAACTATGGGGAGCTGGAGGAAACACTTTATGGAATTATTGGAGGGAAGTGAAGGCATAAGGGAAGAATCTGAGGAGGAACAAAGGGTATAAGAAGCAAGGGAGGGGGATAAAGCGGCAGAGAAAGGAAGAAGAGAGGAGGAGAAGGAAGAAGAACCAGCAGAGGAGGAAGCGTGGAGCGTAATTAAGAGCCTGAAAAAGGGAAAAGCGGCAGGACCTGATAAAATAAAGAACGAAGCATGGATATATGGAGGAGAGAAAGTGGCAGAAAAGATGGCAGAAATAATCCGAGGCGTGTGGATAGGAGAAGGATACCCAGAAGACTGAAGGGAAGGTATAATAATTCCCATCCACAAAAAAGGAAGCAGGAATAGCGCAGGGAATTACGGAGTAACCCTGATGAGCACGGCATACAAAGTGTATGCGACAGTGCTCAATAAGAGGCTAGTGGAGGAAATAGAGGATAAAGAAATATTAGAGGAGACGCAATCAGGTTTTAGGAAGGGAAGGGGGCGATAGATAACATATACACGATAAACCACATAGGGGCTGAGAGAATAAAGAGGAAAAGAGGGAAGGTGTATATGGTATTTATCGACCTAAAGGCTGCCTTTGACAAACTGGACAGGCAAGAATTGTGGGAAGTATTGGAAATAAGGGGTGTAAAGGAAGAAATGATAAGAAGGATTAAAAAAATATACGAGGAGACGAGGTGCAAGGTAAAGGTGGGAGAAGAAGAGTCCGAATGCTTTTGGGTAAATAAGGGGGTGAGGCAGGGCTGTCCGTTGAGCCCAACATTATTTAATATATACGTAGCTGACCTGGAAGAAACAATGAGGAATGGGCAAGACGGAGGAGTGGTGGTGGGAATGAAGAAGTATTGGACAATGGGGTATGCAGATGATCTGACTCTGATGGCAGAGAATGAACAGGGACTAAAGAGGATGATGGTCAGAGCGGAAAAGTACTTTAGAAGAAAAAAATTGGAGGTAAACAGAGATAAAACGAAGGTGATGGTGTTTGGAAAGGGGGGAGGAAAGAGAAAGAATATAAGATGGGAATGGTCAGGGACAGAAATTGAAGAGGTAAAGAGTATGAAGTACCTCGGATATGTTCTAATGAGGAATCAACAGAGCAGAGCAGCATGTTAGAGAAAGGGTGAAGAAAGCAAGAATGGTTATGGGGAAGCTATGGAGCATAGGAGAGAGGAGGTTTGACGACGATATCAGGTGGAGAAATTGTTTGACAGGATAGTGAAGAGTATCCTCATGTACGGAGTAGAGATCTGAAATTGGAAAGAATGGGAGATAGTAGAAAGGGTACAAGAGGGATACATGAGATGGATTATGGGATTAGACAGAACGACACCAGGATATATAGTGAGAGAAGAAATGAAGAGGGAAAAGCTGAAAGTAGGAGCCGGGGCGAGGGCGGCGAAGTATGAGGAGAAAATCAGGAGGGACGAAAGAAGGAAGATATTAAGAGAATGCTGGGAAGAAAGAATGAAGGAAAAACAAACGGGTAAACTGTCGGAATGGGGAGAAACAAGGAAAGAATACTATTGGAGATGTGGGATGGACATAAGGGAAGCTGAGCGTAAGAGAAATGGAGAAATGGAGGAAGAAACATAGTAGAAGGATTGAGAAGGAGAGACAAGGAGGTACAGGAGCAGGAAAGAACAATAAGAATAGACAATTCAAGGAATTTGAAAAGGTATAGAGAGATAAGGACGGTAGTACCTAAATATTAGAAAGGGAGGAGAGGAAAGGCAGGGGGCAGAGTTAGAAGGATTGCCAGATTAAGATGCGGATATGAAGAACGGAGTAATAGGTATTGGGTAAAACCAGAGGATATGCAGAATGTGTAGAGAGGAGGAAGAATCCTTGGAACATCTAACAAAAAGATGTGGAAAGATGACAAAATGGGAGGGAGAGATAAAGGAGCTGTTGAGTGAAGAAGGAACGGGAGAAAGGTGGGTGAGAGTACTCGAGGAAAGAAGGAAGGAATGCGGAGAGGTAAGACAGAACTGAGAACAGGAAGGAAGAGAGAAGCAAAGGAGGAGGAAAGAAAAGAGGGAAGAGAAGCGAAGAAAGAGGGGAAGAAGAACTGGAGTCAAGAAGGAAGAAGACCGGGGACGAAAGCAGAAAAGAGAATACGAAAAAAGAGAGGAACACCGGAGAAAGAATTTAGAAGAAGAAGAAGAAAGAAAGTCATAAAATGTATTATATTATTATTTTATTATTATTATGATTATTTTTTTCAATGTACTGGTTAAAACCCTAAACGCCGCAAGGCCTAGGGTAAATAAAGAATTTTATTGTATTTCAGAAGCGAGGAGCTTTCTTTTATATCTCCACTTTTTTTGTCTACCCCCCCCCCAATTCCTGGGTGCGCCACTGGGCACTAGACCTCATACAAATTACAGGTTTTGCTTAACCGTTCGCAAGCGGCTATAAACTGAAGGTGCCTTGCTGTGTACGCTAAAACAAAAAATAAACGTAATACTGACCATATTACTCCTGAATGTACACAGATTGAAAATATGTTCACGAAACCTGGAAATACGAGGTCTAGGTCTACCCCGGGCTGTCAGCCAATAATGATGATGCTTATATAGACCACAGAAGAACTTCCTGGTGGAAAAGACTATGGTTTGGCAAAAGCACCACATCGCTGTTCCGTACTGCCGCAGAAAAATAAAAATCACCGTGAAGAAGAAGAGAAAATACATAAATCTTATTTTTATCATATTAAATCAATATTTAATGTGAAAAAATAAACACCAAAAATTGGATAATGTCCAAAAAACATTATCAAATCATAAATCTTGCTTTTTGACAGTACTTAAGCCTCCTATAGTGTCCTTCACATTAAATGTTATCTTTATAAAAAAAAAAAAAATAGATGACATATCAGTTTTTATCTAAGAAATGCAGTATTTTATTTTAACTACAGGTATAAAAAATATCTATAGGTAGCTTATCGCTTTTAGTATAAATATGAAATCTTAATCAGATTTATAACACTATCATTAAGAGTTCATAATGAAGTTCCTGTTTCTTCTGGGTGTTCTCTGCTTAGCGACAGCCAAGTCTGTCCCAGGTAAGAAAAATTATTATTTAATAAACATAATGTTAACAAGAACACAACGTAACGAGGGGTGAGAGATGCCTCTTACCGACCAAGATTTGGGGACGCAAGAAGTTGGCAGAGATATCCATAACGAGATGTCCATAACGAGATGTCTATTATCAATCCTGTTCAGGATAACTTGTGAAAAACGTTTTGTAAGCCCAATTTGTATGTGTATACCGCTTAGCACAGTTGGCAAATCCACACAATCGGGTCTATTCTCTAAGTATGATGTTAAAATCTTAGCGTCAGAAACTGACGTTAATTTTTTTAACACCATTTTTAACGTAAATGCTATTCGCTAAACATATATGTGTTAAAATTATAGCGCGGTGGCGTTAAAATAGCCAGTTAACGTTCTACAATAAGCGCCTACTAAAACGGTGGCTTTAAAAGTTAACGCTGGTGTTTAGTTTGTAAAAATGGCTGATCCTATTCAAGTAAATGCCATGATATTAAAATAAAAAATTGATGTGAAGTGTGAATATTCACACATTTCAGGGTTTCGCAGGTATATAATAAGTAAAGGCGGTATGCTGAGTGTGTAGGACAAATTAGGCCGTGATTACTTTGTAGTAATCACGACAAAATGAACGATATTTTTAAAATAATTTATCGTCTGTTAATCATATAATAAGATAATTATTAAATTTACGCTCTTAAAAATTAAATACAACATTTGTCAAAATATAACTAGAATTTTGACAAAATAATTTCAACATAATAAAAATGCAAAAAAAAAAAATAAGAAAAAATAAAATTCACTCAGTACTCGAACTCGAAACCCTTCGTTTACCAGCGAGTTTTAGCTTACGACACCAGTGCTTTAACCAATAACGCCATCATACGCCTTGCATGTGAGTGTCTTACATTGGTATAACTTTTCTACTTTGTGAACCAAAAACCACAAAAAATGCGTTATTTTCCGAAAACATAATTTGATCAAAAATTCCTGTTGTACTATTTCGGTTCACACCAATATACATTACTTAGAATTTTTTTAGATTTTTAGTTTAAACCATCTGGGCTACAGGGTGTGGGACAAAAAAATTTTTGCACAATTTTGACAAAAATCGCTTCAAAATAATTTATTTTGCAAAAATAAAAATTTGATCGTTAATCCACGTACCAAGGGCTTTCATTTGATACCCTACTCAGAATTATAAAAAAATATTTCTTTTTTCGATGAGCACATATTTGTTTATATTTTTAGGGGGATATGTTTTTTAGATGTTTTAATATTTTTCCTATGTGCGGGTCAAAGAGTTGTATAAGCATGCCAAATTTCAACTCTCTAAGTTTAGCCGTTTGGCTACAATTTTTACCGAACAGACAGACAGACAGACAGACAGACGACAAAATGACGGTATAAGGGTTTTTTGGTCATGCCTACAAAACCCTAAAAAGAATAAAACACAAGACGGTAGGAATATTAAACTTTCTATTACTTTTTAAAGTGAATTCTTTACAGTAGAATAAGAATGACGCTTCATAATTTTCGTTATACAAGTAACCCAGACGCAAGTTCAAGTAATTGTATAGAAAGGAAGTAAATGGAGTATTGGAGAGCAGTTTTGGTGTTTGTTGAGACACAGAACTTAAAATTATAATCATCTGAAAGCTACAAAACTTCACTTATGCCTCCGCCGTGTTTCAAAATATCGCACTACATTTTAATGGTGTATTATTTGAAGAAACAATTGATGAGATTGATAATGACGATCACAACAGTGTTATTCCAAGGTAGAAATAGCGGAATAAATCAAATTTAATAATTAATATCACCGAACACCTTTTTAAAAATAGAATGAACATATAATTCACATATTATTAAAAAATTAGATAAACTGTTATAATACAATGTAGTATATAAATTGACTAAACAAAAGTTGAATAAAGTTATATTTTTATTTAATACACTGTGGAAACCAGTTATAATAAGAATCACAGGACCAAACATTTCTGTTCCATTTTTAAAATAAATTTCGCCACTGAATATTTAATTCAACACCGAAATATTAGGTTAAGATTCTCTTGGCATTTGACTAAATAAATACTCCTGTTAAAATTCAACGTAACAGCGCATGTGCGTGCATTTAATATTAGCCTCTCTACAGGGTGAGTTAGCGCCTCGCGTTAACAAATATTGTATTAACGCTTACCTTAACAAATGTTCTTACAGAATAGCATTTTTGGATAATGACGTTAGACATGGAGTTAAAATAAAAATATTAACCTGACGCTAATTTTAACGCATTTTTTACAGAATACACCCGTATGAGCGTTGGCATTCTTTTTTCTCGTTAAGCAAATGTCGGTAGCAAAAGATCGCATTCAAAACGTATTTCTTTTGCTCTTTCAAAATCTGGATCAATCGTTACAATTTGATAAACGATTTCAGTTATCGTTATCAAATTTTTCTTAAGAAATGTGTAGCAATTTCTTTGAGTTCTTCGTTCAAGTTTTACATGAATTCCTTGTTCTGTCAGTTTTTTAAAGTCGTCATTGGTAAGGCTCTCACCAGAAATCTGCATTAACTCCTCAATATCTTGGTCATCTACACCTCCTAGTCCTGCTGTATCGATTAGGTTGACAATTGGGCAAATAAGGTCAGGAAAAAAACTGGCCAAAGCTTATTTTCTACGCAATACGTATATTACATCTTTTCTATCCGTAATATCATACCAGCTTTACTTGGGTAACATATTGATGAACAACTATATACAGTTATCGCCCGCTTAACGTACACAATGCGTACACAGATTCTCGTATGTTAATCGAACGTACGTTAAGCGGACGGTATATTTCTGTATAAATGCATATAAATACGACTAATTGGTACATACTTTCGGTCCCTATGTTCATACGAACGTACATTTTTTCGTACGGACGTACATTTGTTCGCACGAACGTACATTTTTTTTTTGTATAAATGACCAATTTTCATTGATTGTTTTGAAGTAATATTTAGGCAAGATATGAAATAGTGTATGGCGACTACTTGATATTTTAGTTTTATGAACTGGACATTTTTGCCTAGCAACGGCACTAAAAAATTGGAAATTAATTAACTGTCAAATGTCAATTTATATTTTGGTTTTTTATATTTAGTGAAACATAAATTGTATAATATATATTATAAATAAACTTATATATACAAATATACGACATTTCACTAAAAGTGTGTTGATACTATCCTTTTTGTAGCACCTAAGTATGACCATACTTTGAAAGACAGTTTGGATGATTTCCTGAAGTTGGTAGATATTAACAAAGTAATTCCAATTGTCTTGGAAGGAATCACTGGAGATGAACAGGTCATGGATGCTCTTACCTTCTTGCAAAGCGAGAACTTCATAAAAATTGTTGTCAAAGTTCAAAGCATGCCTAATTTTAAGAATGTAAGTATTAAATATTGGTCATTATGAATGAAAGTACACAAGTTTATATCGAAATAGGTGGCTTCGGATTTGAAACAGTAAACGCCGTTTACTGTGGTGACTGGTTATAATCAGCCTCTTTATAGAATCAAATTTAAAAGTACCGATTCAAATGATTAAATTCTCAGCGTTTTAGTCGTTCTTAGAATCATAGTTTTGGATACTAAAATCAAAAATTATTGATTTTCATACAAAAAAATTAAAAAATTTAAATTCAATTATAATTGATTGAATTTCAGGTATTTTTTGAATTTCTTCATACTTGAAGAAGAAACGTTAAATGATCAACCCTCGAAAACCCACCTCGCATTTTACGAGTGGATAATTTTCATTTACGAGTCAGCTATTAGAAAGCGGTATTTTAGGGTTTTGTAGGTACGATCATAAAACCCTTATGAAACCACTCATGTATCTGTCAGTCTGTACGGTAGAAATTGTCACCAAACTGGCAATCAATTTTCAGTTTAGAGACGTGTAGGGGAGATGTGGGGACGGTGGCACAATTGGTACAGTGGAACATTTGAAATATCTTTGAAATAAAGAATATTTTCATATCTGTTTGGGTATATATAGGCCCCTCTGGTACTGAGAAATTATACTATCCACATTTTGAGTCTATAAATTTAAGTCCCGCCATTTATGATGAGAATGTTGATTTGAGGTTGACAAACTAAAGTTTATCGTAACAAGAAATTTTTTATTTGAACGAGACACAACTAAATTAGTAAGAAATTTTGTATTACATGTTGTAAATTGGTCATTTGTCTACAGTGTGAAGCAATTACTAATGTTCTAAACTATATCATTTATTATATTTGATAAAATGTTCGTGAAAATAGGGTTAGGCTAACAGTGGCACACGTGTTATGTGGATACAGTGGTACAGTGAGCCACTGTACCCACGTACGTGGGTACTAGTTAGAAGAACAATTCCAAGCTGCGCAAAATAAAAAAGATCAGAAAATTAAAAGATATTCTTATAAGTTCAGACACATCTGATACTGATGTCAATATTGATGAGAATTCAAACTCAGATGATAATGTTGACTCTGAATGTGATACAGATTCAGAGAAAGAATAAAATGAAGAGCTACTCTATAGGGGAAATCATAGAAATAACGACTGACGATATTGTTGTAACATATCTCCGACGGCTGACTCTATTCTTTAAATTTATTAAAACAAATGAAAATTACACATTTAAAAAATCAGAGCTGATAAAAGTTTTACCATCTCTTGCTCCGTCTGGAAGCACAAAACACCGTTTAGACGATTTGATTTTTAGAGTAAATTTAATGAAATATAATTAACATTACCAAAGTATATTTTTTATAGTAATAATAAATTTACATTTATATATTTATATACATTATTTAATTACTTTGTAGTTTGTTCCAAAAATTTGATTTTTTTACAATATTATTAATTTTTCAGTATCTTTCAGATGATTTATTTTTAAAGACATTGAATTGAAGTTTCAATAAAAATTATTGATACATATACAGATTTTTTAGATGCCTATTATATTTACTGTTCCACTGTATCCCTAATGCTGTTTCACTGTACCCTCACGTATAGGTACAGTGGCACAATTGCAGAGGTCAACAAAAATATTAATTATAAATGGCACGTGATAAGGACATTAATTTTTAACAGGTTATTTAAACAACGACATTATAAGTATTAAGTGGCGAAAAGATTTATTTAAAAAATTCAAAATTGAAGATGTTATGTACAGAAAGCCAAAATGTGTGCCACCGTCCCCACATCTCCCCTACCTTTACCTTGATAGCACAGAACACCCCCTTGTTTTTCTGTAGCGATTTGTCATAACAAATTGCGAGTTATTAATGAATACAATATTCGAATTTTGGAGATGATGATTGATTATAGCCACTTACATAATTTTGAAATATCTATTTATAGACTCAATAGTGTAAATTCAAGATAAATGAAAATAAAAGAAAATTTAAAAATATTTATAACATATTCTACATAATATAAATAGTATCATTTTTGCCTCACGTGCTTATACGTTGCAATAAGCCGCAGTAAGCATTACGCGTACATTGGCGTACATCACATGGTACTGTTGCCATGTGGCTCCGACTCTTATACGCATAGCAGTGAGCATTTTAAATCTATCTATCGTTAATTAATCATAATTAAAATCTATATATCGTTACGGTCGATTTCCGTGAATGACTCATCTCCATACGGAAAAATATGTATTTAAGTCAAAACCCAAAAAAGTTTATAGATAATTTCATTTCAACGCGATAGGAAAATTGTTGTGTGCTATCATACCGTACGACAATTATTAACTAGTGTACCCTGATATCAAATGTAACACGCCACACTTTATACAGATAATACAAAATTGAACTTATAACATATAATCACTTATTAACGAATTACGAAAGCATGTGATAAAAATTTATCTAGTAGCTACTGTGTAAAATTTGGGTTATCAATAATAATATTACTTTGTATCTTTAAAAAACTAAAAGTAACCGATTTTTACTGTAATTATTATACTTATTGACAGAGACGTAACGAGTCCTTTTGGCGCCTATTCCGAATAAAGAAAACTGGGCTGTAATTGAAGTGTTTGCGTTTTGTTCGTGGCTGGTTAGAAGGTGGCTACTAGAATTGATGCGCAAGAAAACGACAATTTTGAGCGTAAAGTAAACATAGAATGACATTTGCATGGACGTTAAGTCATATTGTCATAGAAAATCCTAGACTCTGGCTGAGTGTGAAAACGAACGTATTTCGCCTAAACAAATAGATAAAACTAAATAACACAGGTCAACAAAAAAAAAAATTTTTTTTGAGTCTTTATTTTCTGATTCTTTATATCGAAAAATAACTAAAACCTTCATTTATTTTTGAAAAACTTTGCTTTTGTACATTTTACAACGATCAATATATATTTATTTATGACCATATAAGGAGAAGCGCTCTATATTAAGTAAGGGTGGGGACGAGCGGGTGGAAAGCAAGTGGCATTTCATTTATGTGGTTCATAGTCGGTATGCGCATGCGCATTGCAGCGATACAACGCATTTTGTCTGGCGGCAGATCCAAAAATGGCGTCAAAAAGTTGTAAACACGAGGTAGACTCATTCTGCTACATTTGCGGCGAATTTATCAAAACAAGATAATGATTGGATTTCTGATGGGAATGCATCCCATCAGAAATCCAACCATCTTAAAATCCCCTTTAACTGGCCAGGTATACTCATCATACTTTGAACTCTCAAGCACCATTTTCACACTTTCGTAATTTTCTTTGAGCATTACGGAATGAGCCAAAGGAAGAGATGGAAATTTATTTCTATTGTGAAGAAGGACAGCTTTTAAACTTTTTGTAGAACTGTCTATGGAAAGACGCCAGTCAGAAGGAATGAATGAGATTCCGACTGCCTTGCATAGGCGGTTATACTAAATATCCTTGCTACCTTTATTTTTGTCGGACCACAAATAAAGAAAATAATGGCCAGTGACGAATTTTCACAGATACTCAATACTCATGAAAGGAAAGCCTGAAAGCAGTGGTTCATGGTTTTCTCGGAAACAACAGAGCAGACAATTAAAAAGAGCTTATTGCAACTATGCTTGATAACTTTAAGAATGTCCCGTAACGTGCATATGTTACATGCATATTTGGACCAATTTAAAGATAACATGGGAGCCTATTCGGAAGAACAAGGTGAACGTTTTCATCAAGACGTGATGGACTTTGAACGTCGTTATCAGGGGCAATACAATGAGAGTATGATGGGGGACTATATTTGGGGGCTAATACGAGAAAGTACATGCAATCACAGAAGAAATACGAAAAATAATCATTTCTAAAGTTTTTATATATTCTGTTACAGTAGTTGTTTGTTTCGAATGGTTTTCTTGTAAATAAAACTGATTCAATTTCATAACAAAAGTTTGTATTATTTTTACATACAATAAAGGTCTGAAAAAAGAGAAATTTTCTTAAAATCCGTAATTTCATTCTGATAGCTACAAAAGCAAACTTTTTCGGGTAAAACTATTTTTTCTTTAATTAATAATGTGGAAGAAATAAAAATCAGATATGCAGAACCCAGACTCAAAATTCCTGTTGACCGGTGTAATAAATGCAGAAGAGGAAAACTTTCGAGATTCTAGAACGTAATGTTTTAGAACGAATAATTGAATTGTACATACCTTTAAGTTTAGATTTAACTATACTATTTTTAACTATACTATTTTGGAGCCTAGATGTGCTAATAATTTTGTAACCTAGAGTGAGACATAATTTTTTGGAAAGGGGGGTTAAGCGTCTTTTTCGTAGGAAGAAGGTGGCGTGCTGCTCATGAAATACGTGTTGATAGTACTGTCAAGTATCATATTAATGTCAACTAACATCTCACGTCAGTTTTACCTTTTCCAAGGTGAGGAAAAAGTAATGCAACGTGGCTCTATATTTTTTTTTATCACGGAATAAAAAAAAAATAGAGAAAAGTTACTTGGTAGAAGGTGCTTTATATTTTTTCAAATAGCAACATGTGTCATTTTTCAATTATTGTCAATTTTATTTTTTGGAATCAGCAAGACTATTTATTTCGGGTAGTATAAAACAATTGTTACATAATAAAAATTTCGATAATAATGTATATAGGTAAATTTTGTTATTTAAATAAAACTTACTAATCAGTTTTATGTAAAAAAAAAAAAACGTTTGGTAGATTTAAAAGCCATAATTAGAGCAGAGGTAGGAAGAATTAAATCGAAAGTGTGCCAAGCTACTTTTGTCCAAAATATTATTCTCTATATCAGCACCTCAGAGGTAAATTGTATCAAGTCACATTTTTATCAGAAATTAGATTTTAGTGCCAAGTGACTTAATAATTTATAGTCCGTCGGTTGGAAAATAATTTGGAACTATAGCTCTAGCCAGTTTCAATATACGTTGCTTTAAAACTGTATCAAGTCGATCAACGCAAGGAAGTACACAATCTTAAATCGTCTTTTCTGAGCTGTTTATAATTTGTGACTTAATACAAGTTACCTCTGAGGTGCTGATATACAATAATAAAAAAAGAAGTTATGTTGATTGTCTCAATGCGATCATGGACAATTGTCTAAATAACAATAACATAGAGTGAGATAGAATGCTACAAAATATCACATGTGTATACAGACAATCGAAGGTAACCAAGGACTGCGTAGTCAGAACACATTCGCATGTTTCTCCGAAAGTAACCGAAGATTTAATGTTCACGCGGACATTGCGGATAAGCGGATATGAAATTTTATCCGCATCCGATCCGCATCGGCATAGTTTAAATGATAATTTATCCGCATCCGTAGAACAGTTGCGGATTTCCAGGGCTCTAGTTATTAGATAAGCGACTTTTCTTTTTAGCCAAATAATTTAATTTCACTGAATCCTTATTTTTTCAGACCCTGAATGCCCTTAACGAACTTGGACTTGACGTATACTACTATCTGAACTCTTTAGCTGATGTCATGGGATGGCCTGAAATCTGGCCCAAAGAAATCATAACTCTAGATATGGCTAGCTCCAGAACCCTCATTGGATTCATCGAGAAAATAAAAGCAGCTTTACCTCTTGATGAAATGAAGGCCCTTTATGAAGACAAAATGAAGAATGACGATGTTTTCATTGTAAGTGAACACTATTCTATTTATTTATTAATTTTTATTATAAATACACTGTTGCTTTCTTTAAATAAACTATTATTTATTACTCCCTCTGTCCGAAAATATGGTATACATTTTGATTTTTTCTTGTCCGAAAATTTGATATACATTTAATATTTTAATTAATTAGAATGATTTTATTTATGAAATAGTTACAAATATCTAGTAAAATAAAGAATAATACAAAAAGTTATAATTTACCAAGGACGAGGCTGTTTTCACAACTAGTAGTAGTAGTAAAGATTTATTTCACCTTGCGGTGTTAAAATTTTCATACATTTACATTTTCTAGTAGCAAACAGTGTTCAATTATTATATGTACAGTACATTTTTTTAATTTTGTCATTTATAGTCTTTTATTTAATATGTTCTTCATCCAGGTTTCATCCGGGTTTTCGTCATTGAGTATTTGTATGGCTGATTTCGGGTTTCTCACTTTTTCCTTGCAGTCACGTGTTAGATGTTCTATTGTCTCTTCATTCCGCTCAAATATTCTGCACGTCTTTTCTTCTTTTTCTCTCCAATATTCGTTCCTTTTTCCTTCGTTTCCTACTCTGAATCTGGCTATTATTTTTTGGTTTTTTGATTGTTTTCTTAGATACATAGGCATGCCTATTGTTTCTAAAAACCTGTATCTGGGGTTGTATTTTGATATCTGTATCTTCTCTCTTCGTTGTTGCAGTTCCATGTCCTTTTCCCTTCTCACAATTTCTTCTTTTAAGCTAACTCCCATTCGTCTTCGGTTCTCTACTTCTGTTGTTGAATAGCCTTTTCTTTCGCAATACTTTGTGCGTTCTAGTTCCCAATCATTCTTTTCTAGTTTATTTTCTTCTTTTCTTCTTATCTGCTCCCAGCATGCAAAAACCAGTTTTTTCCAATTCGATCTTCTTGTTTTCTCCTCGTATATTATTGCTCTTCTGCCCGTTTCAACGCATAGTTTATGCCTCTTCGTTTCCACGTGTAATATGTAGAGCGGTGTTCTTTTATCAATTGAAAGTGTCCATCGTAGGTATTTGTTGTGGATTTTCTCTATCCCTTCTTGCTCTTTCCATCCCCATACCTCAGCTCCATAGTACAATATGGGTGCCACGAGTTTGTCGAAAAGGAGCATTCTTAATCTAAAGTTGTTTCTGAATTTTCTTTGTCCAATTCCCCATTTCTGCGAAAGTGCTATGTTAGCTTTCCTTGCCATCTCCTTCATATGCCCTTCCGATTTCCCGTTTCTTTGGAAAGTGTATCCTAGGTATTGGACTGATTTTACTTTTTCTATCTCCGTGCCTTGTCATAGCCATTTTTCATTTGGTTCCCTGCCTCTGGCTTTACAACTAGTATGGTAATTTGTAATCGTCCCTTACGATGAAGTTTTGCCTTATTAATGTGCGGAATTTGCGGTTTTGCTAAAATGTTTGCTATAGTCGGATTGCTGATAGGTGACTGTTCGTTGCTACAAGTATCGATATACAATACTATATGCTTTCTCTCCCTATATCATTATAATTATTTGCATACCCATAGTAACGTATAGTGACGCAAGTTGACAACTAACCTTCCAAATTATTTTAATAAAAAACAAAGCATTAGAAAGAAACGCCATGATTCGTAGATATCTTTACTAATTAGAGCACGAAAATAAATTCACAGCAGTACTCAAACAAACAAAATTATTAATTTTAAGGTAATAATTATAAATAATGATAAATTTATACTCATACGTAAATTTTGGATTATAATTTGTTATTTAATTAAATTAAATTTGTATGTTTCCCCTAAGTACAAAGTAATAAAATATTAAGTAAAAATATATTTATTCATATAATATATTGCTACAAGTTGTATTTAAATGATTATTTTTATTTAAAAAAAATTAGTCACTGTAATGCATGACATCGTCGTCATCTGAACTATCGCTGTCATTTCTTGTATTTATTATTATTGGATTAATATCATCAACAATCCTTTCCCTTTCCCACCATTCATTTACTAAATTTTCAATTTTTTTAACAGATTTTGCCCAAGTTTCACAACTAATTTGATCACAGGCTACTTGCCACATTTTCAAAACTTCGTTATCACTATATCCGTTTTGACCAATATGTCTATCATAATAATTTTTTGTTATACCCCAAATTAATTCAATAGGGTTCAAAATGGCAGTGATAAAGAGGTAATCTTAGTACTTCATGACCATACGTTTGTGCCAATGTATCCATAAAATAAACTGGTTCAGATTTTTCTTTCTTAACAATTTTTAAAAGATCACATTTTAAGTCCTTTTTTGAAAACTCTTTGAAAAAAATTAAAGTTTATGAATTTAATAATTGGCCGCAAGCCATATTTTAATTAATATTTATTACCAGACACTGACAGCTAAGACAAATAACAAAAACAAAATTTAATATCGCTGAAAAATGGTAACTAGATTATTATATGAATGCACTACTTGATACATACATGTAACAGTCACCTATCAGCAATCCGACTATACTAGACAAGTTTTCAATGTTAGAAAAACATTATCAAGGGTTTGTATGTTTAATGCATTAAATGCATTAAATGCATTTTGTACGCATTCAATCAGTCGATTCTTTTCGGTGAAGCTGTATGTTGTAAAGATTACATAGAACTGAAAAAGGCACGATCCAGTACATTAAAATCTGGACTATTTGGCGATTGTGATTTAAGTCGATTTGGACTTCTTCCTTGCAATTCAACGCAATTTTGATCAAAATTTGCCATTTTGTTAGAACAACGGTGTGGGACCCTGTTGTCCTGTGTGGGACAACAGGGTGTAGGACTATGAGCTTGACTAAGGGGCGCCACATTGCGAAAGTGAGGACCTTTTTTTTTTGCTCTTTTGCTGGAATTTGCGAGGTGAGGACCTTTTTTTGCTCGTCACTTGGAATTATTTGCCAAGGGCGCCAAAACGCAGTTTCGCCCCTAGCGCAAGTTTTCCTTATTACGGCTCTGGATCCAGTTACTAAGGATTGAGTTACTAAGGATACGTGATTAATATAGTGTGTTGGATGTTTAATATAAATAAAAATTATATGTAATACTGTCATATAATATTGTAATAATAGAACTATATATATATATATATGGAATTATAGCTGAGAAGTATTATATATATATATATATAATCATAGGAAATTATTTGGGAAAAAGAAGAGAAGCGAAGGATAATGCAATTATTTCATAATTGATCCAATATTTCGTTTATTCTTCATAAACTTTATCAAGGATTTCTATAACAAAAGGTACCGGTCATAAAAGCAAACACAAACTGTACAATTTCTTACCGAAATAGTTAAGCATGTCGCCACGATGTTACAAAAGTATGTGAACGTAGACCCATGGTATGAAAAACAGTAATCTAGTTGTTAAGAAACACTTAGATACATCAGAATTTGAAGAAAACAACTTAAAGATGTTAAGGCAGTTATGACGCCATTTTACTAACTGAGTCACATGACTCTAACGCAAGGCATTGTGGTAATGCCGTTAACAAAAAGAAAACTTCCTACTTCTAGCCCCGGGAAAATATGAATTGTTTGACATCTAGTAGATGTAAACAAGTAAAACTCCTACGAGGAGAAAAGTATAAAGTGTAAAAAGGTAAAGTTAGAAAAATATTTTAAAGGAAAGTAATGAAAAAAAGGATGGAGACAACCCACTAAATGTAACATTGTAACATCGTGGCGACATGCTTAACTATTTCGGTAAGAAATTGTACAGTTTGTGTTTGCTTTTATGACCGGTACCTTTTGTTATAGAAATCCTTGATAAAGTTTATGAAGAATAAACGAAATATTGGATCAATTATGAAATAATTGCATTATCCTTCGCTTCTCTTCTTTTTCCCAAATAATTCCCTATGATAGTGCCTCAACACAAGATCAAAAATTCTCCGTGCGGGTATATATATATATAATAAGTATATTAGATTATCCCAATAACTTCTACATTATATATATATATATATATATATAATACTTCTCAGCTATAATTCCACTGTACAATAAACTAGCCATCAAGCAATTCGGGCCAATAACTGGCGCAAATATGATTCAACCATTTTACAGAACGTGGAAGCGACAGAAAATTAATGTCAACATCGACATTCAGTGCGAGGTTGTTAAAATTATTACACAGACGGAAAAATAGCGAGTTCCTAAACAGGTTTGTGGACGCAAATTCCGGGCGAAAGACTAAATGAGACTTGGTATGAAAAGTCGGTCCAAACGTTGAAATTAATATAATTTAGAAAAATATTAGAATCATAAGAACCATAAGTTGACCAAATAAAATTCTGCGGGGTACACAATATGAAGTTACGATACTGCATGAAACTATGTCCAACTGTTTTATAGTCAATTTATGTAAAATATTGTAATTTATAAATACTAAAATTATTGTTTTTCAATTTTAGAAAGCTATGGAAATCGTTGGTTCCAAGGAATTCAATGAAATTGGTGATGTTGTCCAAGCTATGGATGAATGGAAATTATTACTTAAACGCTTGCAAGATGTTGGCGTTGACACCGACAAACTTCTTAAGGAAATTATGGATTTCTTCGGTTGGCATTAAGTTAAAACTATAAATATTAATATAATTTGTATTAAATTTGTTTATATGTATAATAAAGTATTCTTTTCTTTCTTTCTCTGACAAAGAAACAAGAAAGAACACAGATATGTATTGAGTTGTTGCAAAAGTTCATGAGATTTTTTGCAATTTTCTCTTATTTATATAAAATAAATGGTACATTGTATTTAATCAAAATATTGACCAACTGAATCTATGACCTTTTTCCATCTGTCAGACACCAAACGGATACCGCATTGAAAGAACGTGTCACCTTTTGAAATAATCTAATTATCCATCCATTTTCCCACATCTTCAGCATTTGAGATGCGTTCATCTAGCAACGCATGCTACGTTGATCTACCAAGTCTACAAGTATGAAATGCGGATTTTTTCAAACTTGCCCCGCAAACCGAGTGTATAGTTCAAAGTTTCAACACATATGGCGTTTTGTTAAGTTATCATTAAGTGTCAAATGCGTATAGGTTATAATTTGAAAAGTGATCATATAGTTTTGTTTTACTGTGTTAAAAATGTCAAATTTTGTGCCAAATAAAGAGCATTCGCGGACAGTACTACTGTTTTGTTTTCATTTGAAAAAAACTGCTGCTGAATCATACCGACTGCTTCGAAAAGCTTATGGTGAATATGCTCCATCGCAAGATACGTGTGAACGATGGTTTCGGCGTTTCAAAAGTGGTGACTTTGATCTTACAGACAAAGAACATGGAAAACCTCCAAAAAAAATATGAAGATACAAAATTGGAAACATTGCTACAGGAAGACGATAGTCAATCACAAAAACAACTAGCAGAGCAGTTAGGCGTTAGTCAACAAGCTGTTTCTAATCACCTACGAGAGATGGGTAAGATCTAGAAAGTCGGCAGATGGGTTCCACATGCATTGAATGAGAGGCAGATGGAAAAACGCAAAAACACTTGTGAAATTTTGCTTGCACGATACAAAAGAAAGTATTTTTTGCATCGTATCATTACTGGCGATGAAAAATGGATTTATTTTGAACATCCCAAACGCAAAAAATCATGGGTGAACCCAGGCTCACCATCCACATCAACTGCAAGACCGAATCGCTTTGGTAAAAAGACAATGCTCTGTACTTGGTGGGACCAAAAGGGTGTGGTCTGTTATGAATTGTTAAAACCTGGTGAAACAGTTAATACCCAACGCTACCAACAACAACTGATCGAATTGAACCATTCGCTGCTCATAAAACGACCAGAATACGAAAGAAGACAGCACAAGGTAGTCTTTCTTCACGATAACGGTCCATCACATAAGGCAAAAGCAGTTTGCAACACATTGGAGGCACTCAAGTGGGAAGTGCTACCCCATGCCGCTTACTCACCAGACTTGGCCCCTTCAGATTACCACATGTTCGCATCGATGGGTCACGCACTTGCAGAGCAGCACTTTTGTTCATATGAAAATGTGAAAGAATGGCTAGATGAATGGTTTGCGGGGAAAGGGGAAGAATTCTACTGGCGAGGTATTCACAAATTTTTGTCCCACACCCTGTAGCCCAGATGGTTTAAACTAAAAATCTGAAAAAATTCTAAGTAATGTACATTGGTGTGAACCAGAATAGCACAACAGGAATTTTCGATCCGATTATGTTTTCGGAAAATAACGCATTTTTTGTGTTTTTAACTAAAATATGTTAAATATTTAATTCGCTATGTAACACACCAGACAACTAAGCTTTAGTAGCGTAGTTGGTTTTGTCGTGCCCTTTGTAATTTGCAAACTAGAGTTCGAATCTTGTTAATTTTATTTTTTTGTGTTTTTGCATTTTTATTTTGTTTAAATTATTTTGTCAAAATTCTAGTTATATTTTGGTAAATGTTGCATTTAATTTTTAAAAGCGTAAATTTAATAACCAGTGGGAAGTGTTGAAAATATAATTTAATTCTATGTTTGACGAAATCAAAGATCATATGATTTAAGCAACCAATGGAAACCATAGGCGCAATTTTCAAAATCTTAATGAACCTTGGTATATAAAAAAAATACTGCACATATTTTGAAACTTAAATAATGGTATTAAGCATTCCAATTAAAATTCATAAAAAAATATTTTGACATAAAATTTGTTTTGGCATCCCAAATAATCATCGTTCAGTTACTAAATACCTGCAAACCCCAGAAATGTGTGAAAATTCACACTTCACATCAATTTTTTCTTTTGTCCCACTCTCGTTGCTAAATTTCTAGTTACGCCCCTGATTTCTATTCGTTCAATGCTTTTTCAAAACATTTTACAGTGGTCGCTTCTTTAGTTTAGCTTTCCACTACTAGATGCCACTACTAATACCGTTACCACCGTTAAAGTGCTGTTGGCTAACGGTATTGTGACTAACGTTACGCAAATGGCGGTCACGTGATCACTACGCTATTGATCAAAGGAAGGACCGCATGCTCTAAGCAGCAGTTGAGGTTAAGATATGGTGTGTATTTTTGTATTCGGTTAAAATCACGCCATACCGGTTGTCATGCGTACTTTAACAACAAAATCTTATCATAATATTAAAGTATCCTACTTAATCTTTGAACATATATGAAAATTAGACTCTAGTGCTTGTAGTGATAATAGTGAATTTTGTTCGTGATATAAATTGTTGATAATTTTATTATAATTTTATAAATAAAGGTAATTTTCGTGAAAGTGTATTTAATTGTGGATCATAGAAAATATTTAAAAAGTTTAAAACACATTTTATAATTCGGGGAAAAAAGAAAACAAAGTCAGAGCCGGGCTAAGGCTCAATCCGATCAAGACCTGGACCACTATTTTGCTAAAATTGTCCTTTTTCTTCAGTAAAACTAAATTTGTTATAATTTATTTATTTACAAATAAATTTATATCACAAAATGGGGATTATTTAATAAGGTCCCAGACGCTTATTAGCTGAAAATTAGTACTTTTTGGTACAAACATTGTGATTTTTAGGTTGTGGCCCCCCATAGCCCCTTAAATAAACATTCTATTGAAAAATGCATAGAACAAAAAATATTTGTTTCTTGTTTAAACCAAAGAGTTGAACCGGAACACGAACCGAAAACCGAAATTAACCGGAATTTTTAACAGAACCGGAACCGTAACCGGAACGTAAAATTGTTCAATTTATAAACCGAAATGTTAATAACGGTTAATTTCGGTTCAATTTTTACCGACCGTCACATATATAAGGGAGGTATTGTGATTATACCGATTTTGACATTTCGAGATTTCGATGGATCTCCACGAATTCAGGTCCCTACATAACGTTTCGACTATTTTTAGCATGATCTGTCTGTCTGTCTGTGTACATGTACAGAGCAAATTCGGCTGAAAATTTTTATGAAACTTCATATTTAAGCTTCTGCTATCAATGGCACGATTTGATCAACTTTTATTAAAAATCGGTTGACTAAAAATGGGAGTTTACTCGTGTCGATTTTAAGATTTTTTTGAATATTTCACAACAGAAAAATATTTCGAAAAAATTTATTGAACAAAAGTTGCTATAAAAGCAATAATTAAAACTTTTATTTGAGACGTTTTTTGATAAAACGAAAAATTTCGAATCATGTTTGTAAAATTTTTCTAAATTTTTTCTAAGACTCAATTTTTTCATACTTATATGTAACGTTTCCATGGCCATGATAAATAATATCTCTGTTAGAAAATATTAGGTGAAGTTATTTCCACCCTGCTAGTAGAATGTAATTTATATAAGTACTTTATGATAGCGGCCGGTCCTGTGGTGGCCACAGCTGATTTTTTTTTTTTTTTTTTTTTTCATTAAATTAATTAATCCCTTTCCTGCTACTAAAACTTATATTGACTGACAAAAGAATGAATCTATCAGAAGAAAATTTGAAGAACATATTAATGTGCCGATTAAATATGGATTTTTAATTTTATTTGCTTTTAAAATTTCAAAAATTATTTTTACAACTGAATGAACTGTGATTAATTTCTATTTATTTATTTTATTTATTATTATTATTATTTTTTTTTTTTGCAAAAAAAAGGTTTGTGTTATTCCGGTTTCTTCTTCATAATATTGCGATTCTTTAAACTGTTATTTATTATTTTTATAAGAGAAAAGTTCATATTATTTATTATTATTTATTAACGTTTTTCTTCTATTAACTGTGATTATATGCAAGGGCGGACTTTGACCTAGGCAAACTAGGCAACTGCCTAGGGCCCGTATTTTTTTGGGGCTCGCAAGACGATTATTATTTTATGATTTTTAGGGTTTTGTAGGTATGACCAAAAAACCCTTATACCGTCATATTTTGGTCTGTCTCTGTCTGTTTGTCTGTCTGTCTGTTCGGTAAAAATTTTAGCCAAACGGCTAATCCTAGAGAGTTGAAATTTGTCATGCTTATACAACTCTTTGACCCGCACATAGGAAAAATACTAAAACATCTAAAAAACATATCCCCCTAAAAATATAAACAAATATGTGCACATCGAAAAAAAAATATTTTTTTTTAAATTCTGAGTAGGGTATCAAATGAAAGTCCTTAGTACGTGGATTAACGATCAAAATTTAATTTTTCAAATTATTATTTTAAAGCGATTTTTGCAAAAATTGTGCTACAAAATTTTTGTCCCACACCCTGTAGCCCAGATGGTTTAAACTAAAAATTTGAAAAAATTCTAAGTAATGTACATTGGTGTGAACCGGAATAGTACAACAGGAATTTTTGATCAGATTATGTTTTTGGAAAATAACGCCTTTTTTGTGTTTTAACTTTCTTTTGATAAAAGGGCAAGCATTATTAAATCAGAGAAAAACACAAAAAGTGGAAATGCAATTTTTCATATAACCGGACAGCGTGCAGGGGTTTAGTACCCTCCTTTCTTTGTTGTCACAGGGTAAATATTCTCTCCTCCAAAAGGCATGCTGTATGAAATCGGAGACCATAAACTGTCATGAACTCCCAGTCTATAGGGTATAAATATTAAGGGGTTACATGGGTCTACAAGGTATAAAAAAAAACGACTTCTTTAAAAAATTTTATTTCAAAAACAAAAAATCTTTTGTATTTAAAATTAAAACATATAAAAGTATAGTACTTGAAGTACTTGTAAAAAAATTTTCAGCCAAAAATATTCAAAATTTTCCATTTTCCAGCCGTTTTTCGCCGTCAACCTTTTTTTTGCGGTGGAATTTTCATTCGGTCAAGTCGTTCTTGTTTTATACGAAAAAGACCTTTTAAAAATGATGAGAATTGGAAAAACGCATAAAAATTTGAGACGAAAATTGATTCAAACTCATGTCAAAATGTCAAATTTCATTTTTTTTTTTTTAATTCCTTCGTTCAATCACGTACCAAGGGCATAAATTACAAGAAAATTTTTGAATTTTTGATTTCAGATGAATCCACACCGAAATATCATGTCCACCGCAAAAAAAAGGTTGACGGCGTAAAACGGCTGGAAAATGGAAAATTTTGAATATTTTTGGCTGAAAATTTTTTTACAAGTACTTCAAGTACTATACTTTTATATGTTTTAATTTTAAATAAAAAAGATTTTTTGTTTTTGAAATAATTTTTTTTAAAGAAGTCGTTTTTTTTATACCTTGCAGACCCATGTAACCCCTTAAGTGTAGCTTAGGCTTTGTTGAAATTATTATCATGTTATTATCATTATTATTTAATGCATATATTTCGAAACTAAATATACAGTTTCTATTTCTAGAAGAATGCAGGGAAAATATTTATAGAATACAATAGGTTAGGTGTATAGACTTTCTTTCTTGTAAATAAAATTAGATTATGCGGTTTATCAATTATAACTATTAATTAATTAATTAATTAATTGTAAAGAACTGTCAGATATATTGGGCTGATGCTTAAGTTCGTAGCCAGGGCCGGATTTACAATTAAGCTAAACAAGCTCTAACTTAGGGCCTCACTTTTGGTAGGGCATATAAATTGCATAAACGTACGATCTTAAATAAAACTTTAATACAAAAAGAGCTTCCAAGACGAGAGTGTTTTGGGTACCAAAAACACTACAATTGAGGCCCCGAGAATAAATTAAAATTTTATAAAACTACACACACCGGCAAATTTAAATAAACATTAAATATTGTGTTTTTTTTTTTTAATTTTATTATTTTGTAGCCTATATCTAGATAGGTTTGAGTGCTCTACTAAACAGTAGGGAAAGATTGTATCAACGCCAAGGAGAACAAAATGAACCATTTAATTTTGCTACTACTGTATCTTTTGGTGGAGGTTTAATTATGGTGTGGGGTGGAATATATTTGGGAGCTCGCACAGATTTATTGATGGCGGAGCGTTAACGGCAGATAGGTACATCAGAGATATTCTTCAAGACCATGTTGTACCTTTTTCCCCATATATCGGAGAAATTTTTACCTTAATGCAGGATAATGTGCACCCACATGTCGCCCACTGTGTAAATACAAAAAAAAAACAAAATATTTAATGTTCATTTAAATTTGCCGGTGTGTGTAGGGTTGCCAGGCGTCCGGATAAAGCAGGACATAGTTAGGCTTTTTGATTGCGTGTCCGGCCAAAATAAACGGTGTCCGGCTTGTCCGGCTTTTGTTAGGCTTTTTACATTTCACAAACGAGCGAGCGCCGTTTTCTGAACAATAACAAAGAGAACGTTAATTTCAAGAAGCTGTTAGCACACAAGAAATGGGTAGCCTATTTTAAATCGATGAGTAATCAAGATTGCTTTTCAGAATTCCTAACTATTTGTCAGTATTACTTTGCGATCCCAGGACATAACGCAAACGTTGAAAGAGTTTTTTCCTTGATAGGTCAGCAATGGTCAAAAGAACGCATCAGATTACATGTTAACACTGTAGCTAAAATGTTGGTAGTAGAATTTAGTTTAAAACATTTGACGTGTAAGGATTTTTACAACTGCATTTTGAAAGAAACTGAGCTTTTAAAGCAGATTTCTGCCAACCAAAAATATGAATAATTATTTTTATTGTTTAACTTAAAGTTTTGTTTTGTTTTTGTTTTGTTTAGATTGTTTTTTATTTTGTTTTGCTTTGGGAAGTAATAGCAAGTAAATAAGACTTATTTGTGCAATTGCATTTATTTAATTTAAGAAGAATTTAAAAATGTTGATAAATGTTTATCTAGAATATAATTTGGACTGATGACTTGATTTGACTGATTAATAATAAATTATTTAGACTGATTTGGCGTTTTACTTATTTTTCATTTATTTTTCATTAGAATTTAACAAGATTTATGGTAATAATCAAAAAAGCTTGGATTCTACATAAAAAAAATTTGTCGTACCTATTAATACTGCGAAACAAAATCCTCAATAATGTAGGGTGTCCGGCTTTTTTACCCAAACGTCCGGCCAAACTGGCTGGTCTGTTCGGATATTATGTTTGGCGACCTGGCAACCCTAGGTGTGTGTAGTTTTATAAAATTTTAATTTGGCCTCGGGGCCTCAATTGTAGTGTTTTTGGTACCCAAAACACTCTCGTCTTGGAAACTAAAAACGCTACGAACAGGGCCGGATTTAAGATGAATCAGTCCAAAAGCTGAAATATTTGTAAGATCTGTAAGAAACGCTAAATCACTGAGCCAAATTTCATCATTTATATTTTCACATTCTTGATCTTGTTCTTCGAGATTTTTTTTCTCAGTTAATAAATCACGAAATCATTGCAGGAATTTACTTCTACTTAACCACCTTACAGTATATAATAATAATTCTGGTTGTCCTTCTAATATCTGAATTTCCGTAGAAAATAACATAATTTTCTTTTTCCTTAAACAAGAAAAAGAAAAAAAAACCTATAGGGATTTGCAGCTAAGCACCCTACCATCTGGTGAGCGTTTCATGAACTTGTGTACATCATATAACATTTCGTTTTGTGTATTGGTTTTGTATGAAGTTTGTTTTTAAAGTTTTATTATAATCATTGAAAAATGTATAATACATATTGTTGTGTGCCTATGTGCAATTCATTGAAAAGAAGAAACCCGGAAATATCGTTTCATTTGTTTCCACTAATATCAGACACCGTATGGTTCGAAACAAAATTGGGAAAGCAAGAGGTTAGGAATCGACGCGATGTTTAGATAAACAATTTAAAAATTGGAAAAAAAGTGAGCCCTTGTATCAAAGTTTGCTCATTACATTTTAATGATAGTGACTACAAAAAATATTTTCAATTTTGTATTTATTATCGCATATCTTGAAAATTCCTGTTATTGTGTGTGGGTTTGTAATGCACAAGTTTGTAGGCATAAGCATAAATCTTTATGATCTCTCTGTTTTTTTCAGTGACTCCACACAATATTATATGCCCAGCATTGTAGATTTCTACCCCTTGGTAAACAACACGGGAATTATTATTTCCCCCAATATAGTTAAAATAATCGACAATGGAAAACCGCCATAACTTAAAACCAGATCATAAAATGTAGTATTTTAGATGTTTACAAGTAATGTCACTTCACAAAATCAGAAAATCCCAAACAATTATTTATTTTTTGTCGTTTTTTGATACACTTTTCGCTATTATTTACTAGTAAATGTCAAGTGGTATCTGATTTAGAATGGTTTCAAAAAAATCCGCGTGGCGCTACGATCTTAAAATTTTTCCCCTATATCAACAGATTTTTCCTTGATCTGGTAACACTGGACAGGTGGCGCAGGACTCTCCCACTTTCTCTCTACTTTCTTGACGGCTGGGGCGGAAGGCAAATTGTCAACGTCAACTATGATACTAATGGAGCCATGACAGTTTGTTTCTACGAGTCACGACACGCTAGTGTTTGCGTGTTACTTGTGTTGAAATCATTTCCTGTCGGCTACGATCGACGAAAAAACGTTCTGCGATCGACCAGTCGATCGCGATCGACTTGTTGGCCATTCCTGATATACTATACCGACCATACTCTAGAACTAATCTATTCAATAATAGTCCATTTATAAGAGTTCCTTAAACCGTAAACCACTGCACAAATATCGTGAATTTTGACATCTTTAGTGATAGAATTGTGTATATAAAAAATAAAATGTATAATTACCATCATTCACTTTATTCTTCGATCACTTGATTGTAAAATTGTAAATTATAAAATTCTATCTCGTTTTTTATTATCTTTAATTTCTCCTCTTGAAATATTTAATTATATTATTATAAATTATTCTTATTTATTATGATTTAATATTATCGAAAATATTGTAAATAATGTTAATTTCGTAGTTGCTGTGTTGGGTTTTACCTGATTGCAACTATAATATCAATAAATAAATAAATATTCTGTCCACAATAGAGAGCAGAATGCCGTGCATAACTCATTTTTAGGGTTTTGTAGGTATGACCAAAAAACCCTTATACCGTCATTTTGTCTTCTGTCTGTCTGTCTGTCTGTCTGTCTGTCTGTCTGTTTGTCTGTCTATCTGTCTGTCTGTCTGTTCGGTAAAAATTGTAGCCACGGCTAACGGCTAAACCTAGAGAGTTGAAATTTGGCATGCTTATACAACTCTTTGACCCGCACATAGGAAAAATACTAAAACATCTAAAAAACATATCCCCCTAAAAATATAAACAAACATGTGCTCATCGAAAAAAAAATATATATTTTTTTATAATTCTGAGTAGGGTATCAAATAAAAGCCCTTGGTATGTGGATTAACGATACAAATTTTTATTTTTGCAAAATAAATTATTTTGCAGCGATTTTTGCCAAAATTGTGCAAATTTTTTTTTGTCCCACACCCTGTAGCCCAGATGGTTTAAACTAAAAATCTGAAAAAATTCTAAGTAATGTACATTGGTGTGAACCGGAATAGTACAACAGGAGTTTTTGATCAGATTATGTTTTTGGAAAAAAAACGCATTTTTTGTGATTTTTGACTAATAATGTACAAAAGTTATAGCTATGGAACACGCTACACTGGAACGTGTATGCTGGTGTAGTGGTTTTGTCGCTGGTTTTTCACCCAAGTAACTCGATCCGAGAGGGATCGAACCCTGCGAGAAGAGACAATATTATTTTTTTGTTTTTGTTTTTTTAATTTTTATATTGTTTAAATTATTTTTTCAAAATTCTAGTTATATTTTGGCAAATGTTGCATTTAATTGTTAAAAGCGTAAATTTAATAACCAGTGGAAATTGTTTAAATTATAATTTAAGTAGAAGTAGGAAATAATTTCACTCAGCTTTTTGGACAAGAAGCGTTTATTTTAACAAAACACAACGTTTCGCCAACAACATTGTTGGCTTCTTCAGGTGCTATAACAATAACATCATGATAGAAAACAATATTGTACAATCAATAAAAAAAATTACCTATGTTAGTACCATTGTTTTGAGAGATTGGTACGTTGAATTGTATGATTGCTCCGAAACTCAATTAATTCATTTTGGTTCTTTCCACTGAGTTGGTAGTGGTGAAAATTTCATGATTTCGGGGGTTATCGTTGCATTATGTTGTACAGGGTGGGACACTGTCAACTCTGTCGATTTGTGCGTACCAGGTAGTTAGGGGGGATAGTGTCGCAGCCTGTCATATTGATGCATCGATAAAACTTGATATCATTGTATTTATGTATAAGTTAATATTGGACAGTTATATAGTTTATTTTGTCACATTTTGCATTGTAAAATTTAAACAATAGTTTCTAATTTTTGATCACTATATTTCAATATTTAATTGAAATTTACTCCTGTTTTTTTCCTATGGTCTGTTTTCTTCAAGTACACATTAATGTTTATGTATTCTGCAATTCACCATCCTTGGAGATGATTGATGTACAGTCTGTTATGACTACGTTTAACTAACATAGGTAATTTTTTTTATTGATTGTACAATATTGTTTTCTCTCATGATGTTATTGTTATAGCACCTGAAGAAGCCAACAATGTTGTTGGCGAAACGTTGTGTTTTGTTAAAATAAACGCTTCTTGTCCAAAGAGCTGAGTGAAATTATTTCCTACTTCTACCTATATTCAAAATTTGGACGTTAAATTACTTTCTACTATTATAATTTAATTCTGTTTCAATGTACACGAAATCAGAGGGGCGGAACTTATAACAACCAATGGAAGCCAAAAGCGTAATTTTTAAAATTCTTAATGAACCTTACTATATAATAAAATACTGCACATATTTAGAGACCTAAATAATGGTATTAGGCGTTCGAATTAAAATTAACAAAAAAAAATATTTTAATATAAAATTTGTTTTGGCATCCCAAATAATCATCATTCACTTACTAAATACCTGCAAAACCCTGAAATGTGTGAAAGTTCACACTTCACATCAATTTTTTATATTAATTTTAGAAAATTTCTACGATTCAACTTTCACTATGTGTAATAGAAATTAGCAAAAAATATTTAAGATCTTTGTAATTGCAATGTTCTTAATAAGTAGTAAATCATGCAGCAAACAAAAATGACACCTGTTCTTGTTATCACTAAGATATGACAATGGTTTTACAGTCAATAAACCTTTTGTACTTTGTGACATAATTGTTTTACAATTTGATGTATGTAAACATGATTTACATAGTAATACATACAGGGGCGTGGAGAGATGGGGAACCCGGTACAAAATACTGGCGTCCGGGCAGACTGCAGGACACAGGTAGACTGGACTGGATTATCTTTTTAGGGTTTTGTAGGTATGACCAAATATAACCAAATAGGTATGACCAAATATGACGGTAAAAAACCCTTATACCGTCATTTTGTCGTCTGTCTGTCTGTCTGTCTGTCTGTCTGTCTGTCTGTCTGTCTGTCTGTCTGTCTGTTCGGTAAAAATTGTAACCAAACGGGTAAACCTACAGAGTTGAAATTTGGCATGCTTATACAACTCTTTGACCCGCACATAGGAAAAATACTAAAACATCTAAAAAACATACCCCCCTAAAAATATAAACAAATATGTGCTCACCGAAAACAAAAATATTTTTTTAAAATTTTGAGTAGGGTATCAAATGAAAGCCCTTAGTACGTGGATTAACGATAAAATTTTTATTTTTGCAAAATAAATTATTTTGATGCGATTTTTGCCAAAATTGTGAAAAAAAATTTTTTTGTCCCACACCCTGTAGCCCACATGGTTTAAACTAAAAATCTAAAAAAATTCTAAGTAATGTATATTGGTGTGAACCGAAATAGTACAACAGGAATTTTTGATCAGATTATGTTTTCGGAAAATAACGCATTTTTTGTGGTTTTTGGTTCACAAAGTACAAAAGTAATACCAATGTAAGACACTCACATGCAAGGCGTGCGATAGCGCAATGGGTTAGAGCACTGGTATCGTAAGCTAAAATGCGCTGGAAACGAAGGGTTTCGAGTTCGAGTACGGAGTGAATTTTTTTTTTGCATTTTTATTATGTTGAAATTATTTTGTATAAATTCTAGTTATATTTTGAAAAATGTTGTATTTAATTTTTAAGAGCGTAAATTTAATAACCAGTCTTATTATATGATTAACAGACGATAAATTATTTTAAAAATATCGTTAATTTTGCCGTGATTACTACAAAGTAAAATTTGTCCTACACACTCAGCATACCGCCTTCACTTATTATATACCTGCGAAACCCTGAAATGTGTGAATATTCACACTTCACATCAATTTTTTTAAAATCAGTATCAAATTTTATTATTTATAATGTTGTTGCACAATTTATTTAATTTCTTTATTGGTAATTGCCCTAGACCCGATTTGACTGCACACTTTTTAGGGTTTTGTAGGTATGTATATATCATGTGTCTGTCTGTCTGTCTGTCTGTCTGTACGGTAGAAATTGAAGCCAAACGGTTGAACACAGAAAATTTAAATTTGGCATAGTTGTACAACTTTTTGACCCACATATAGGAAAACTATAGAGTTCAAAAAAATTGATTTGAAGTGTGAATTTTCACACATTTCAGGGTTTTGCAGGTATTTAGTAAGTGAATGATGATTATTTTGGATGCGAAAACAAATTTTATATTAAAATATTTTTTTTGTTAATTTTAATTCGAACGCCTAATACCATTATTTAGGTTTCTAAATATGTGCAGTATTTTTTTTTATATATAGCAAGGTTCATTAAGAATTTTAAAAATTGCGCCTATGGCTTCCATTGGTTGTTCTAAGTTCCGCCCCTCTGATTTCGTGTACATTGAAACAGAATTAAATTATAATTTAAACAATTTCCACTGGCTATTAAATTTACGCTTTTAAAAATTAAATGCAACATTTGCCAAAATATAACTAGAATTTTGAAAAAATAATTTAAACAATATAAAAATTTAAAAAAAAAAAAACAAAAAATAATATAGTCTCCCTTCTCACAGGGTTCGATCCCTTTCGGATCAGGTTACTTGCGTGAAAATCAGCGTCTAATACCACTAGACCAGCACACATGTTACAGTGTGGCGTGTTACAAAGCTATAACTTGTGTACATTATTAGCCAAAAATCACAAAAAATGCGTTTTTTTCCAAAAACCTAATCTGATCAAAAATTCCTGTTGAACTATTTCGGTTCACACCAATGTACATTACTTAGAATTTTTTCAGATTTTTAGTTTAAACCATCAGGGCTACAGGGTGTGGGACAAAAAAATTTTTGCACAATTTTGGCAAAAATCGCTTCAAAATAATTTATTTTGCAAAAATAAAAATTTGATCGTTAATCCACGTACCAAGGGCTTTCATTTGATACCCTACTCAGAATTATAAAAAAATATTTTTTTTTTCGATGAGCACATATTTGTTTATATTTTTAGGGGGATATGTTTTTTAGATGTTTTAGTATTTTTCCTATGTGCGGGTCAAAGAGTTGTATAAGCATGCCAAATTTAAACTCTCTAGGTTTAGCCGTTTGGCTACAATTTTTACCGAAAAGATAGACAGACAGAGAGACGACAAAATGACGGTATAAGAGTTTTTTGGTCATACCTACAAAACCCTAAAAAGTACAGCGCGAGATAAATATAAACAAATATGTATTGGAAATGTAATGGAAAAATAAATATTTTGAGTGCGGCATCAAATGAAACCTCTAGATGCGTGGATGCACAAACAAATTTTTATTTTTGAAAAATCTTTTTTTTAATGTTTTTTTTTTTGTCAATACAATGGCAAAAAAATTTTGTTCCCAACCCTGTCTCCCAGAGGGGTTGAACAAAAAATCTGAAGAAAGTCTCAATAATGTACATTGAAGGGAACCGGAACAGTTCAACAGGAAATTTTGATCAAATTGGTTTTTCGCAAAATATTGATTTTTTTTGTTCCGTCGAAAAAAAAAATATTTTTTGAAAATTTATTGTGTGGTATCAAAAAAAGCTCTTAAGACGTAGATTAAAGGAATGGGAAGTAGTATTATATTATCTACCAATAGAGGGTACCAGTTTAAATATTGGTGGCAGGATTACAAAAAAAAAACGTCTTTAAGTTTGTGATTTTTTGCTAATAATGTACACAAATTATAGCTTTGTATCACGCTACACTGGAACGTGTAGTGGTGTGCTGGTGTAGTGGTTTTTGACGCTCGTTTTTCACCCAAGTAACTCGATCCGAAAGGGATCGAACCCTGCGAGAAGAGACAATATTATGTTTTGTTTTTTTTTTTTTTTAATTTTTATATTGTTTAAATTATTTTTTCAAAATTCTAGTTATATTTTGGCAAATGTTGCATTTAATTTTTAAAAGCGTAAATTTAATAACCAGTGGAAATTGTTTAAATTATAATTTAATTCTGTTTCAATGTACACGAAATCAGAGGGGCGGAACTTATAACAACCAATGGAAGTCATAGGCGCAATTTTTAAATTCTTAATGAACCTTGCTATATAAAAAAATACTGCACATATTTAGAAACCTAAATAATGGTATTAGGCGTTCGAATTAAAATTAACAAAAAAAATATTTTAATATAAAATTTGTTTTCGCATCCAAAATAATCATCATTCACTTACTAAATACCTGCAAAACCCTGAAATGTGTGAAAATTCACACTTCACATCAATTTTTTTGAACTCTATAGTTTTTCTATATGTGGGTCAAAAAGTTGTACAACTATGCCAAATTTCAATTTTCTGTGTTCAACCGTTTGGCTTCAATTTCTACCGTACAGACAGACAGACAGACAGACACATGATATATAATGGGTGTTTTTTTTTAGAGGTATAGAACTTTAAATTGCAATAAAACAACGATGGATTATTCGATTGACATGAATTTTTTTTTATTCGAAAGATAATCTTGTGGCATTACATTTTAAATATGATTTCTGGCATATGACCGCCACGGCTGGCTCGGATGTAGTCCAATCTGGACGTCCAATTTTCGATGACTTTTTCCAACATTTGTGGCCGTATATCGGCAATAACACGGCGAATGTTGTCTTCCAAATGGTCAAGCGTTTGTGGCTTATCCGCATAGACCAATGACTTTACATAGCCCCACAGAAAGTAGTCCAGCGGTGTTAAATCACAAGATCTTGCAGGCCAATTCACAGGTCCAAAACGTGAAATTAGGCGGTCACCAAACGTGTCTTTCAATAAATCGATTGTGGCACGAGCTGTGTGACATGTTGCGCCGTCTTGTTGGTATGATTTAATGTAATGCCACAAGATTATCTTTCGAATAAAAAAAAATTCATGTCAATCGAATAATCCATCGTTGTTTTATTGCAATTTAAAGTTCTATACCTCTAAAAAAAACACCCGTTACATACCTACAAAACCCTAAAAAGTGTGCAGTCAAATCGGGTCTAGGGCAATTACCAATAAAGAAATTAAATAAATTGTGCAACAACATTATAAATAATAAAATTTGATACTGATTTTAAAAAAAGATAATCCAGTCCAGTCTACTTGTGTCCTGCAGTCTGCCCGGACCCCAGTATTTTGTATCGGGTTCCCCATCTCTCCACGCCCCTGTATGTATTACTATGTAAATCATGTTTACATACATCAAATTGTAAAATTGAAATGTGTGAAAATTCACACTTCACATTAATTTTTTAATTTATTTTTTATTGTGGACATGGATTTTGCATTTAGGCCCGTCATATTCCAAATAATCTGTAGAAGAACTAGCAAAGGCGTCAGCACGATCGGGAAACATGCATGTCAATTAAATTATTAAAACAGCGCATTATGATTCGCATTGCGTTAATTCGTACTGCGAGGTGTGTTGTTCAGAACGTAACCTTCTCACAAATCCACCGATGATTATACAAAACTATTTTCATTCATTGGGTATAATATTTTGTTTTAAAATGTGTTTTATCTTAGAGTTCTATATTTTAAAAATATTTTTCTATGATCCAGAAGTACAAAATGATAAGATAAGAAAATAAACAATATATTACAGGTATATCTTTCTCACACCATCTATTATGTATGACAATGACAAGTGAATAACAAACAAATGTTGCTGTGACGAACTATGATCAGAAGTTTATAGTACAAAAGTGATATTAAATTAAGACAGTGCATAATAATGGAGAAGGAAAAGAATGTACTTTACGGTGGTGACATCGAAAATCCTATACCATTAACATTGGGAGAACTTGTATTACTGTTGCTTAAGACTCAAGAGGACAAAGTTTTACAGGTTTGTTATTGTTTATTATTATTACACAACATATTTTCAAACAAATGGCAAATGACACTTGAATTAGCACTTGTTTTTGCTCAACTGCTGAAGATATTATACTATATCTCCGAAAGACTGATACTAATAAAATTTATTATTTGTAAAAAGTTATTAGGCTTTAAATGTACAAGGTGTCTCAAAAGAAATTTTATATTTATTTAGCTTACTGCGTGAACGCAACGTATCCGAGGGGCGCGGGGGTAATGTCAATCGGTAGCCTGGCTTTTGGGAATTCAGTCGCTATGGAGCGTTTCTCGGGAGCAGACCGCGCGTTATGCGTGCGAGAGTTTTACAAAAACGGTGATTCGGTGACTGTAGCGCGTAGAAAATTTTGCAGTATTCGAGGTTTTCGCCACTTAAATGATACGCCAAGCATTCCGCTCATTCGACATTGGGTTAAAAAATTTGAAGAGACTGGTACAACGCTGGATAAATCAAAATCCGGGCGACCTAGGTCATCAAGAACGGTAGAAAACGTGGAGAATGTTAATCAGTCTGTTCGTGACGACCCGAACCTTTCAATTCGGAAGCGCGCAAGTGCTTTAAATGTGCATAGATCATCATTACATCGCATTATGCACAAAGACCTAAAGCTGCACCACTACAAAATTCAATTGGTGCAAGAATTAAAGCCCCAAGATGTCAGTCAGAGGCTTAATTTCGTAAATCAGGTGATTGAGCGATTTTCAACGTTTACCAACATTTTGTTTTCGGATGAAGCTCATTTTCATCTTAATGGCCACGTAAATAAGCAGAACTGCCGCTACTGGAGTGCAACGAATCTGAAACGCAAACATCAGAAACCCCTACATTCACCTAACATCGCAGCCCATACGGTCACTTATGGGCTGCGATGTTGGCGCGAGGAATTATCGGCCCTTACTTTTTTGAAGACGAAAGGGGGCGTGCAGTTACAGTGAATTCAGATCGTTATGTGGAGATGTTAGACAACTTCTTGGTACCTGAACTGCAAAACTTTCCTGGCTATAACCAAAGAACATGGTTCCAACAGGACGGAGCAACTTCACACACGTCCAATATGTCTCTGCCACGTGTTCGTGAAATTTTCTCAGGCAAATTGATCTCCCGGAGAGGTTACATAAATTGGCCTCCACGCAGTCCAGATTTAACCCCTATGGACTTTTTCCTATGGGGTTATCTTAAATCTATAAGTTTACGCCAATAAACCGACTTCACTGGCGCATTTGAAAGAAAATATCCGTCACGAAATGGCAGCTATCCCTGAGTCCACCTGCCGAGACGTCATATGTAATTTTACTGTTCGATTAAATGAGTGCCGAGAACGCGAGGGTCTACATTTAGACGATATTATTTTTAAGAAATAAATCCCCAAAAAGTGTATTTTAATAATTTATAAACATTTTTTCTATATACGGCTTACTTTTTTTTTAATCGATCCACTAAATATAAAATTTCTTTTGAGACACCTTGTATTATCACACAGAAGCGGTAAAATAAAAGCGACAAAATATGAATAGTTCGAAACGAAATATTGTTAAAAACAACCGAATGTGCCGCACATATTATATGGGAATACGAACTAGGGTTAAACACAATAGGCCATAAAAATTTGACCCTAAAATTTTGAGGAAAAATATGGTCATAGGGGTGTGTTTAATGATATGATAAATATGGTCACAGGCGTGCGTTTAATAAAATGATAAATAGTAATATAGAAATACACAAAACCAATTTAAACGTGTTAAAAATGTGCACGCTACTGGTAACTGCCTGTCAAAAAGATTTATTACTATCAGTCTTTCTGAGATAGAGTATAGATGAAATTACAAGCAGTGCCGGCTCTACATGTTAAGTAGACGAAGCGACGGGGGCGCCTTCTTTTAGTTTCTTATACAAAATAGTTCTCAATAGTTTCTTATACAAAACTAATAATCGGAAATAAAATTAATAACAATCTATATAACAAAATTTGCAGCAATTTTTAGGGTTTTGTAGGTATGACCAAAAAACCCTTATACCGTCATTTTGTCGTCTGTCTGTCTGTCTGTCTGTCTGTTCGGTAAAATTTGTAGCCAAACGGCTAAACCTAGAGAGTTGAAATTTGGCATGCTTATACAACTCTTTGACCCGCACATAGGAAAAATACTAAAACATCTAAAAAACATACCCCCCTAAAAATATAAACAAATATGTGCTCATCGAAAACAAAAATATTTTTTTTAAATTTTGAGTAGGGTATCAAATGAAATCCCTTAGTACGTGGATTAACGATCAATTTTTTATTTTTGCAAAATAAATTATTTTGAGGCGATTTCTGCCAAAATTGTGCAAAAAAAATTTTGTCCCACACCCTGTAGCCCAGATGGTTTAAACTAAAAATCTAAAAAAAATCTAAGTAATGTATATTGGTGTGAACCGAAATAGTACAACAGGATTTTTTGATTAGATTATGTTTTCGGAAAATAACGCATTTTTTGTGGTTTTTGGTTCACAAAGTACAAAAGTTATACCAATGTAAGACACTCACATGCAAGGCGTGCGATAGCTTAATGGGTTAGAGCACTGGTGTGAAACGAAGGGTTTCGAGTTCGAGTACGGAGTGAATTTTATTTTTTCTGTTTTTTTTGCATTTTTATTATGTTGAAATTATTTTGTCAAAATTCTAGTTATATTTTGACAAATGTTGCATTTAATTTTTAAGAGCGTAAATTTAATAGCCAGTCTTATTATATGATTAACAGACGATAAATTATTTTAAAAATATCGTTCATTTTGCCGTGATTACTACAAAGTAAAATTTGTCCTACACACTCAGCATACCGCCTTCACTTATTATATACCTGCGAAACCCTGAAATGTGTGAATATTCACACTTCACATCAATTTTTTATCTTTCTAATAGGATATTTTTAATTGTAGAAAAAACTGTTATGTAGTTGTAAATAAGCAAATTGCATTATAGACGCCATCTTGTAAACCAATTGAGGCATGTTTGCGTACGATGCGGCAAATTGTAGCCAAAGCTTCATTCTACAAATATGTTTGTAGCTATTTTGCTCTACTGTGAAAACTACTTATAGTTATTGTACTTGGTAGTCTATTTTTGCCGCCACCTTGAAACTGACGCGGTTCTCAAAATAGGTGTTACGGGTAAAAATGTTTTAATCGTCGTGAAGAATACGTGTACCAAGTGGCATTCCATTATCATCAAGTATAAAAGGTTTTTAGGGTTTTGTAGGTATGACCAAAAAACCCTTATACCGTCATTTTGTCGTCTGTCTGTCTGTCTGTCTGTCTGTCTGTCTGTCTGTCTGTCTGTCTGTCTGTCTGTCTGTCTGTCTGTCTGTTCGGTAAAAATTGTAGCCAAACGGCTAAACCTAGAGAGTTGAAATTTGGCATGCTTATACAACTCTTTGACCCGCACATAGGAAAAATACTAAAACATCTAAAAAACATACCCCCCTAAAAATATAAACAAATATGTGCTCATCGAAAACAAAAATATATTTTTTTTAATTCTAAGTAGGGTATCAAATGAAATCCCTTAGTACGTGGATTAACGATCCATTTTTTATTTTTGCAAAATAAATTATTTTGAGGCGATTTCTGCCAAAATTGTGCAAAAAAAATTTTGTCCCACACCCTGTAGCCCAGATGGTTTAAACTAAAAATCTAAAAAAATTCTAAGTAATGTATATTGGTGTGAACCGAAATAGTACTACAGGATTTTTTGATTAGATTATGTTTTCGGAAAATAACGCATTTTTTGTGGTTTTTGGTTCACAAAGTACAAAAGTTATACCAATGTAAGACACTCACATGCAAGGCGTGCGATAGCTTAATGGGTTAGAGCACTGGTGTGAAACGAAGGGTTTCGAGTTCGAGTACGGAGTGAATTTTATTTTTTCTGTTTTTTTTTTGCATTTTTATGTTGAAATTATTTTGTCAAAATTCTAGTTATATTTTGACAAATGTTGCATTTAATTTTTAAGAGCGTAAATTTAATAACCAGTCTTATTATATGATTAACAGACGATAAATTATTTTAAAAATATCGTTCATTTTGCCGTGATTACTACAAAGTAAAATTTGTCCTACACACTCAGCATACCGCCTTCACTTATTATATACCTGCGAAACCCTGAAATGTGTGAATATTCACACTTCACATCAATTTTTTATCTTTCTAATAGGATATTTTTAATTGTAGAAAAAACTGTTATGTAGTTGTAAATAAGCAAATTGCATTATAGACGTCATCTTGTAAACCAATTGAGGCATGTTTGCGTACGATGCGGCAAATTGTAGCCAAAGCTTCATTCTACAAATATGTTTGTAGCTATTTTGCTCTACTGTGAAAACTACTTATAGTTATTGTACTTGGTAGTCTATTTTTGCCGCCACCTTGAATCTGACGCGGTTCTCAAAATAGGTGTTACGGGTAAAAATGATTTAATCGTCGTGAAGAATACGTGTACCAAGTGGCATTCCATTATCATCAAGTATAAAATTTTTCGACGAAGGTTTTTAACTATAAGTAGTCAAGTCGAAAAATTGTTGAGGTATTGTTTGAACATTTCTACACTAAATTATATAAGTATAAAAGTTATTCGAAACCCACAAATAGATTTAAAAAATTACAGAACAATATCGCTGATATCTATTTTTAAGTTATTGAGCGATAATATTTTTACAATAAATATTTCTACAATTAAAAATATCTTATTAGATAGATAAAAATTTGGTGCAAAATTTGATGTATAGATTGATACTAATTTTATTTCAGATTGTTAGTTTTGTATAAGAAATTAGTAACCTCTGGGGGTTATACGCAGCCTTAAAATAAAAATGATGCCCTCCTTAAATAAAATGAAAAAGGTTAAAAAAGGCGCTATTTTAGGTTAAATTAATTTATTTGCCAAGGACACCAAAAACATTGCTACAGCCTGGATATAGCGTCCAATTTTATTAACATAGAATTATTGCAAGATTGAATAATCAATGCTATATTAACTGTCAGAGGTCTAGACATACAAGGTGTGTAAATTAAGTATCCGGACTGGCAACATAGCGTTTGATCTGGCACCATTTGGGACGCGGGACTTGGAGGGGCGGCAGGTGAACATGTGATACGCCTTCAGTACGAGTTTGAACTCGCTAGAGTAATTTTGTTGTCCGTAGCGATTTTTTTCGTGAAACAGTTTTTCTAGTGCGTTCTAAAAATGAGTGACATTAATTTCGAGCAACGGTGTGCTATCAGGTTTTGCTTCAGACTTGGGCACAGTGCAACGGTAACTTGCAAAACTTCAGCAGGCCTACGGAGACAGTGTTTTGTCAAGGACCCAGGTTTTTTGGTGGTTTAAGACATTTTCAGAATTTGCACACAGCAATTTCAATAAACGAGTTTTTGGCCAGTAAAAACATTCCTGTGGCTCCTCAGCCTCCTTATTCGCCTGACTTGAGTCCTTGTGACTTTTTCCTCTTCCCAAGATTGAAAAATTACCTCAACGGACGTCATTTTGAGACACTCAAAAACATTCAAACGTAGGGTGACCATTTTCTTGAGAAAGCAATGAGGGACGGAGCAAAAAAAATGGTCCTCATCTCCCAAATCCAAGTGAAGAGCAAAAAAAGGTCCTTACCTCCCAAATCGAAGTGAAGAGCAAAAAAAAAGGTCCTCATCTTCCAAAATCCAAATGAACAGCAAAAAAAAGGTCCTCATCTCCCAAAATCCAAGTGAAGAGCAAAAAAAAGGTCTACACCTCCCAAACCCAAGTGAAGAGCAAACAAAAAAGGTCCTCACCTCCCAAATCCAAATGCGGGACAATGCGGGACATAATGTTAAAATGCGGGACTTTTCCGGGACGCATCTTAACCCTTATAGGACTATCGGTTTATATATGAACCGCGGTTTGTATACTCTACTGGCCGGGCGGTTTATATATGAACCGCGATTTGTATACTCTGCTTGCTAAGCGGTTTATATATGAACCACTGTTTTTGTTTATTCTTTCTAAGCGCTAGCGTCATTAGTAGAGAACGGATATTTCATTTTAGAAAATAAAGTTTGATCTTGAGCCATAGGCGTAGATATTAAAAGTAGAATTTTATCTTCTAATTGGGCAGTTTTATATTGTCACTTGACGGGACAGCTTGTTATAGTTTCTAAAACCACGTAAAATTTGTATCGTTTTTATTGAATACCCTTATAATGGAAAACAGGCGAGAAAATGAATTTGAAGATGTGATAGCAGAAGACGATTCAGACGAAGAGTTGGATGAAGAAATTGGTTCCATATTATTGATTCCACAAGAGGAAAGTGAAGAAGAAACTGAACAAGAAGAAGTGGAGGTCCAGTTTCGGCCTAAAAGACCGGGAGATTCTGGCAATATTTTAGATTTTACACCACCACGTACTGGAATAAACCAAACAGCGGCCCCTAATATAACTGCCGATTCGTCGCCCTTTACCGTTTTTTCACTGTTTTTCGAAGAAGTTTTCTCCATATTATTACGAGAAACCAATAGATACATCAATTTTATGCAAGTAATGACGAACCAGGCCCTTCAGTTGAACCTTCCTTAATCAAATGCTTGCATTTTATCGCACGCGTTCAATTTTAATTCCGGCCGGCAGCGAGTACTAGGTTAATTAAATTTAGTACGTTAAGGGTTAATGCGGGACAATATATTAAAATGCGGGACGAATGGTCACCCTATTCAAACGATCCGTAAGCGATCAGCTGTAAGCTATTCCAGTATCCGAGTTCCAGCACTGCTATCAGGATTGGAAGAACCGTCTCCAGCGCTGTGTGGCTTCCCAAGGAAGTTTTTGAGGGAGACAATATTGAATTGTAATTCTATTCGAATAAAAAAAATTAAAAAATCAATCCGGTTACTTGATTTACACATCTCGTAGTTTTTTTTTTTTTTTTCTTCGTATTTTATGGTCTTGGCAGCTTAGGCCGTTAACCAGTACTATTTTCTGAATTTGATTTCATTATATTCTTATTCTATTATTTTTTATAAAATTATAAATGAGCTCTAGAATTTTGATGTTTTTGGTTGAAATTATTGAGTTGACATTTGTTGGTAGTTTTATTCCTTCTGTTAATAATTGTGTCATAAGCGTTGTGCGATCATTTTGGTACTTTGGACATCCAAGTATCAGGTGGTCTACATCTTCTGGGCTGACGTTGTCGCATGTACAGTATGGTGTTGATGCCATATTGATTTTATACAGATGACTTCTAGAGAAAGTGTGATTAAATTTGATTCTACATATTGTCGTTATAAATCCTCTGTTATAGGTGGAGTTAAACCACACTTTCCTAGGGAGGTTGGGGTGGAGTGCTCCGTAATTTTTTCCTTTCCTGGTTATTGTTTCTTGATAATTTTCTTCCCATGTTTTCGTGAGTAGTTTTTTATAGTTTGAACATGCATCCTGTATTATAACTGGTTGGTTTGAATTTTGGCCGAAATTTACTGCTTCTTTTGCAAGAAGATCAGCTCTTTCGTTATATAATATTCCTTCGTGTCCTTTGATCCAGACAACTTTGACTGTAATGCCTCTATTCTGCAATGCGTCTATGTATTGTATTATTGTATAAATTAATATATTATTATGATGCAGAAATTCAGGATGTTTCAATTTCTGTATTGCACTTTTGCTGTCGGAAAAAATTGTGCAATTTTGCTGTATGTTGTTAATCAGAATATATTTAAGACATGATTTAATTGCATACATTTCTGCGCTATAAATACTATAATAATCAGGTAATTTATACCTCTGGTAAAACTTGTTACACACCTCGTAGTTAGATTAGATTCAAGATGACCAAAAATTAACTTGCATCCGAGTCCCTTTTTTGAGAAGAGCGGCCTTCATCGCCAATCACATAAATCGTGTTCCTTTGTTATATCGGAAGACTGAAGAACATTATTTGTTTTATTTGTAGAAGAAATTTTGAAGGTTTATGTTATGAAATACGTAGTATTACTTGCAAGGTCTCCACAAAAAGAAAACATATGAAAAACTAATGTCTTGAGGCTACATCTCTTTAAATGTTGTTATTTTAATTGAGCTACGGAACTCTTTTAACTTTATTGGAAGGTACGGCGTTTCAACATTTATGATTTTGAAAACAATAAAAAGTGAATTAAATTTTTGTTTTGTTAAATCTGAAACTATTTCGCTTATGCCTATTTTAATTTGAATAAATTTTAATTTTGCTTTTTAAAAATTAAACACTTTTTTTATGTTTTTGTTAGTCCTAATCTATTAGTCAAAGTACTTAGCATATGCTACCCGGTGAGCTACTTTGTGGGACACAAGGGTGGGGGTGCTGTCCCCAAACCCCAAAAAAGTGGGAAATACCAAATTTTTTATCACCATAGTCTTAGGTAAATATATGTATTTAAAAATAGAGATGAGGACTTTTCTCTTAGGGTTTTGTAGGTATGACCAAAAACCCTTATACCGTAATTTTGTCGTCTGTCTGTCTGTCTGTCTGTTCGGTAAAAATTGTAGCCAAACGGCTAATCCTAGAGAGTTGAAATTTGGCATGCTTATACAACTCTTTGACCCTCACATAGGAAAAATACTAAAATATCTAAAAAACATACCCCCTAAAAATATAAACAAATATGTGCTCATCGAAAAAAAAAAATATTTTTTTATAATTCTGAGTAGGGTATCAAATGAAAGCCCTTTAAGTTATAAACTGTTTGTAATTTGAAGCCCTGTAGATGGCGTCACTACCGAAATACTTATAGAGTATATTAAACTTATATTTGTGAAACTTACATAGTGTTTTATTTATTAATCTTATATTAGTCTTTAGTGTTTTATAATGAAAATATCCACTGACCCGAAACGTTTTCTTAACAGTAATATTTTGATTGATTTTGACCCGCAGCCAAAAAAGGTTGCCGACCCATGTTCTATAGCAGTGTTTCTCAACAGGTGGTCCGCGTACCACTGGTGGTCCGTATCAAAATTTTAGTGGTCCGCGAAAGGCTTATAGACCGGGAACTCATGACATTTTTGGTCTCCGATTTCATACAGCATGCCTTTTGGAGGAGAGAATATTTACCCTGTGACAACAAAAAAGGGATGGTACTAAACCCCTGCACGCTTTCCGGTCATAGGGAAAATTGCATTTCCACTTGCACAAAATTTTTGTGTTTTTCTCTGATTTAATATTGCTTGCCCTTTTGTCAAAAGAAAGTTATAACAAATTTAAAATCTTTTAATTATAGGCATGCTGTATGAAAACGCGGAAAATCATATTTTTTTATTACAAGATCACATGACCGTTTGCGCCCTTTGGGACCCTCCGAATCGCATGCATATATTTAAAAGACTTTAAATTTGTTATAACTTTCTTTTGACAAAAGGGCAAGCAATATTAAATCAGAGAAAAGCACAAAAATTTTGTGTTTAAGTGGAAATGCAATTTTCCCTATGACCGGAAAGCGTGCAGGGGTTTAGTACCATCCCTTTTTTGTTGTCACAGGGTAAATATTCTCTCCTCCAAAAGGCATGCTGTATGAAATCGGAGACCAAAAACTGTCATGAGCTCCCGGTCTATTACAAATTATTATTTTTGAGAGTTTTTGCTCATATTTTTTTATGATTTTTTTATTAATTTTCTGTGTATTTTGTTCATTTTTCAGTGATTTTTTATCACTAAGATATATGTAGAGTTTACATATACAATTTGTTTAATAGTACCTTTATTATTAGGGGTCCGCTGTAGAAAATTAAATATTTTACTGGTCCGCGATACGTTTTCAGTTGAGAAACACTGTTCTATAGCTTGCTTGTGAATCAAACTCATTTCTTATCAGTTGTAGTTTTTTTTTTTTTTTTAATACAAAAATAAAGCATTGTTGAAAAGTAGTAATAAAATGTTTAATTTGTTTACAGCAGGAAGTTATTCTTTACATTCGACAGATGACATTTATCTATATTTGTTTAACTAAGTTAATATTTGATTTTGTAGATAAATAATAAAAAAGATACACATTTTTAGATAGATAAATTATGGGAACTTAAACATTAATTGAAATCTCGAAAATTTAGTCACGGTAAAAATTTATATTTTAGGGTTCGTGACAACATTTTGATATATTTTGGACGGTAAGCAAAAGCAAATATACCGGTCGCTATGGTATAGTGGTCAGCGTGTTTGACTGGTAATCATGGGGGCTGTGGTTTGAATCCCAGTTATAGCATGGACGTCTGTAGGTGTTATAAAAAAAAAACAATTTATCCAAAATAAAAACATAGATAGTAGGTATATCCATAATTTTTTATGATCAAAAATTTAAAAAATCAGCCGTGGCCACCACAGGACCGACCGCCATCACAAAGTACTTGCTTAATTTATGCTGCTTTATCAAAAAATGTCTCAAATAAAAGTTGTTAGTTTTTGCTTTATTTTATTGCTTTTATAGCAACTTTTGTTGAATAATATTTTTTGGAAATATTCGCAAAAATCTTAAAACCGACATGAGTAAACTCCCATTTCTATGCAGTACTACCTTAACGGTATTACTATCCAACAAGTTACTGAACAGGTTGATTTGGGATTGACAATATGCACAAACCTCAGTTGGTCTACACATGTGATCAAGTGTGTTAAGAAAGCAAATAGTGTGTTGTACCTTACCTCTAGAGCAGGGATGAGCAACCTTTTCATATACCGGCCAACTAGAAATTTAAAAATTTCCTGCGGGCCGCATACGAAATTTATTAAAATATGAACACAAGATGATAAACACAAATTATCTATTTATTAACAAAATAACAAAGTTATTTAAAAAAAAATACACAAATGACACATATAATAGAAATGCTAGGTATAAAAAAACAGTCAAAGATAATTATTATGGGGAAAAAATCATAAATAAATTTTAATGAGAAGTTTGGCATTGCTTCTTTGCAACCAATTGCTCTATATTGCTCTTATTTATGCTTTAAAATATATATGTATCTTTTGTAATTTAATGGCCTTTTTTGAAATTTGACAGACAAAAGCTTTGACGGGCCGCACGAAAAAGTACGCCGGGCCGCGGGTTGCTCATCCCTGCTCTAGAGCATTTGCTAGGCCGTCTCCTGTATTAGTACGCATAATTTTCACCACATATATTCGCCCACATCTAGATAACCCTCAACATTTTACAAAGGATTTTTTAATCAAACCTACGAAAACTAAAATCGCTGAGACCACTAGAATATTATTTTACATTCATTTCAATACTGATCCTAATCAAAAATAGTCTATATCATAGATAAAGAAGGAAATAGATGCGAAACTGCCAACAATTAGCGCTGTAGTTGTTGGGTTATGGAACTAAAATTGGTAGGGGAGGAAAGGGTTGGGTTTTCGCGGGGATTTCAAATGCTTCAGTGGATATAGTTGTAAGCATAATTAAATGTTATTATTAAATGAAACAATTGTTATGATTTATTTTGTCTATTTTTAATATTATTAACGACAACAATATTAAAAATAGACAAAATAAATCATAACAATTGTATCATTTAATAATATCATTTAATTATGTTTACAATTAAGAACAAGCAGTTAGGAATTATACAGACACAGAAAAACAATAACTAGCAGAAATAATTATTTATTAAGTTGACTAACATATAACATAATATTTACTAATACTTAATATTTATGGACACTTCCATGGACAGTCCATCCAATTTTGGATTTCCAATGTTCTTCATCCACGTTTTATACAATTCTGGAGCCACACGTGTCTTCGGGTTTGGAAAGCGATATCTTGTAGGTTCACTACTATCACTCGCCAAAACAAAGCATTTAACACCCATTTTCCGAATTAAACAATGAAATTACAAAATTACAGAAGACGATTTTGACACTAATTACAGATTTTGACGCTAATGACAGAAGCCGTAACTGGCAACATCCTGTCATGCACGTAGCTATAGCGACTGGGGCGCTATTCGTGTTGGGTTATGGAACGTAAGATGGTTTTCGTTTTGCCCAGGGGTATGAAACTCATATACACGGCCTTGTAACGGTTTTAAGTTATATTCCATCCACCGACAGCGCTAAAAGCGTTTTTTTTAACCAACATTTTGAGAACACTTCATTATCGGCAATTTGCGGCAATTGTTTTTGACGTTGTAACGATAGGTGACAGTAAATTGTGATTGTGACAGTGATGAATTTTATAAGAAATTTTAAATATTAGCACCACATTTTTTATTTTCAAATGGTGTAGTGTAATTAATAATATTTTAAATGGTAAATGCAAAAGAAATATAAATAGTGTAATAAAAAAAATGGCACAGACTAAATTTAATATGTACAATAAAAGTAAATATAAAAGTAAAAAATAAATACTTGTTTATTTATTTCATATGCTTGCTTGCAAATAAAATAATAAAACTTAATGCTTACTGAAGTATTATATTTTAACAATTGTAATTAATTTTAATTTTAGGAAATTAATTAGGAGCGTTGTAAATAAATTAATCATAATTTTCGGTTCAAGGCAATCTTTAATTTTCTACCAAAATAACATTTTATTTTTCAACTTTGGTAGAAAATTAATGATCGCGCGATTCATAGCAATTTAAAATATAAAAATATATTTGTGTGCACTGCGGGTTGCATACTATCTAATCCTAGTTCATATTACAACCACGAATGTCGCAACTATCACTGTCCAAAGCCGTAACGTGGGAGTCCGCTATCTTCCTTGTTTTATAATTTGTGGTTTTGCCATTAGAGTTTCACCCCCCTGGTCTATATCAGTGGTTCCCAGACTTTTTCTAACCTAATAGACAATAACAACTTTTTGACATATGGACAATACGTTGTAATCTGACATTTAGAAAGAATTCATTTATATTTTTGTCTTGATTTGTGTTTTATTAATAAATGTCACACTTAAGCCGCATTCAGAGCTCTTAAATCAATAAACTGTATCTTGTACTCTGTTGACGTGACTAGCAAGTTTGTCATATGGTAAGACGTGAAACCGTTCAGACCTCTAAATTTAATACGTTGTTCGTTGTGGATTGTGGATAATTTTAATAGTTAGTTAAAATCTAGAACAGCAGAATTATAAAAACAGATGCCGGACTATTCGTAACCCACTAATTTATAACTCCTCTAAACGGTACATGGAACGTTAAAACGATGTATAAAAACATAACGCACAACGTGACAACGAACTATCTACAACGTGTTAATTTAAAGAGCTCTGAATTCTTGCCAAACAGATATAAAATCTAAAAATCCAAACAAAAAAAAAAAACAAATGTAACACGTGCGTCAGAACAATAAAAAACTTGTCTATTTGGTTAGTTCAACATAATTCCTCCAGATAGAGTATCTCTTATACCCTTTTCACTTTAAGACGAGTGAACTTAAAGTTCACCGATGTTTAACATCGGTATTTATATATATATATATATATATATATATATATATATACACTACCGACAGAAAGTTTGAGGCAGGTACTGAATTTTTAGAAATAAATAAACCTTTTCAAGTCAAATTTGTACTTTAATTATTATGGTTACATGAATTAAACATTTTTTATCAACAATTTCAAATTAAAAATACATTTTGCTTAAATTTTTGCTTCATCCAAATAACCTCCTCGATTCATTAGTACGGCTGCACAGATCTTCGGCATACAATTAATTAATCTACGCAGTGTTTCGGGTTGTATTGCGTTCCATTTTACTTGCAACATGTGCCAAAGGTTTGCTATAGAAGACGGCTGCTGTTTTCGTACATTTCTGTCAAGTTCTTCCCATAGTAACTCGATCGGGTTAAGATCTGGTGACTGTGGTGGCCATTCCATTATTTTTAGAACTTGAAGACTTTCAAGTTCTTTTAAATAGTTTTTACAGATTTTGCTGGTATGTTTTGGATCATTATCATGCATAAAAACATACTGATTGGAAAATAATCTCTCACCAGATGGTAGTACTTGATGCTCTAAAATGTCTATAAATTTCTTTTGTCATTATTCCCTTGATTCTATGTAAAATTCCAACGTTTTCTCCACCAAAACATCCCCAAACAGTGACAGGTCCACCCCCAGGTGTTTAGGTGTTTTACTGTTGGTACCAAATATTCTTCAGAATACCTTTCTCCCGCATATCTTCGAACGAAAACACGGCGTTTTGAACCGAAAAGTTCAATTTTTGACTCATCTGTCCAAAGGACGTACTTCCATTGTTCGATTGACCAATTTTTATGTTTTCTAGCCCAGTTTAATCTTTTTGTTTTATTAACTAGTCTTGATAAGGGTTTACGAGCGGTTGCACGCCCATGTAAGCCGAATTGCTTCAGTCGATCTTTGACAGTGGAAGTGCTAATCTTAACATCATTGAACTGATTGTACACAGATCTGATTTTTTCGGCGGTGTACCTTCTATTTGATAGGGAAATCTTTTTTATTTCTCTATCCTGTAATTTACTAGTTTTTCTAGCTCTCCCAGAGCGTTTTTTACTAGCATGGGCACCATTTTCTACGTATCGTTACAATGTCCTTTGCTCACATCTTGAAATTTTCATTTTTTTTGCAATTTGGACTTGCGAATAACCTTCTTCGTGATAAACGAGAATTATTTCTCTTTCGGCAGTGCTTAATTCTACTCGCTTACCCATTTTTAATTGTAAAATAAAATTTCACTTTTTTTTAATAAATTATTTTTTTTAATAAAAAAAAAATTTTTTTAACTTAAAAAAAAAGATTTTTTTAAAGCTAAATTAATTATAACCGAAGTAAAATACACTAATGGTACAGTTTTTTGTTTTCTAATTGAATACTCAAATATAAATGTACAAATGTATATTTTATAAATAAGCAAGTTAATGCCTATTGTTGATTGAAATATGCTGGACTGGTCTAAACTTGTTACTGATATACTAGAATCATAAATTAAAACATAAAGACAATCATTGAAGTCAAGAAAATAAACAATTTGAATATATTTACATCTTGAAAGTATAAATTCATAACCTGCCTCAAACTTTCTGTCGGTAGTGTATATATCTTTATTTAACATAAATGTTATTACATTACTTATTACAAACATTTTGTTACAATATTCTAATATATTAAAGTCTTAACCTTTTCGGTGCATCCTCTTTTAAAGGTGTTAAACAATTTAATTCCTTTGTAAAATAATGAATTTTGTCCACATGCTTTTTTCATTGAAGAGGTAGCAAAATGATTATTATTTTTTAAATTATAATTCTTAATTTCACGTATAAAATTTAAATTCTCAGTAAGATAAGGAGGAACTTTACCTTGATTTATTTTGAATATAAAAACTAAAGTTAACAAATAAATTCTTTGTTTAATACTCAGCCAGTTAAGTGTGTCTAGCATTAATTTTACACTTGTCATTTTACTAACTCTAAGAACTGTACGCATTGCTCTATTTTGTAATCTCTGTAATTTAATTAAACTAGTATCATTACATAAAAATAAGATAGTAGCACAATAATCTATATGTGGAGCAATAATAGTTTTCGATAAATTAACAGCCTGAATAAAGTTTAATTTATTTCTAATCCTCTTGAAAAAGTAAATCTTTTTTGCCATCTTTTTGCTCACATATAAAACATGGTCATTAAAATTTAACTTGTTATCAATGACAACACCTAGATACTTAATGCTATTTACATTTTCAATTACTTCGTTATTAACATAAAGAGATACATTTTGTAACTTATTCCCGTTAATTATCATGCATTTGGACTTTTTTGCATTCAGTTTCAATCTATTTATATTTAGCCATTCTAAGATACTATTTTTGTCCTCCTGCATTAATTGTACACCCTCTTCAATATTATTAACCGCGATGTATAATAATGTGTCATCAACGAAAAGTTTTATTTTAGAGGATTTTACTACTTTCACAATATCATTTATATACAAAACAAAAAGTAGTGCCCCTAAAATAGTTCCTTGGGGCAAACCTATATTATTTTCTTTCGGTTTTGACACATTATTATTTATTTTGGTTACTTGTACTCTTTCTGTTAAATAACTTTTAAACCAATTTATTGCATTACCTTGAATACCATAAATTTTAAGTTTTTCAAGTAATATTTTCCGATCCACTGTCTCAAACGCCCTTTTAAAATCCAAGAATTGGTATGCTTTCACACTTGATGTTTAAATCTCCGGTGCTGTCATCAGCTACAGTAATTTTGTCCTTAAGTTACCGTCATGAAATTACCAGTTTTGAACTGTCTGCGCAGACGCACATTTTGAATTATTATAAACAAATATGGATATTTCATTTCATTCTACAATAAAGACACTACAATAAAGAATATATCACACCTGTATTAACATGTAAATGGATACATTTTATCTCAATTATTGTAACTCTGTATTTTATTAAACACATTATTAAAATAAACTAGGGGCCTCAGCCCGGCTACGCCGGTCTTCTCCCCTACGTTGTTAAAACTCGTCGCTTCGCGACTCGTTTTAATATAATTTTGTCGCACTTGTCGATTATAAAACTCGTCGCTCATCTTTTTTTAACACTATTTTATGGAAATTCCCCCTGTCTTAAGTTTTATCGTTAATTCACCTTAAATACTTAATTAGTTTTCTTCTATCAAGAAATACGTTCAAAATGTGAAATCTCGTCCCATTTTAAAATGCAAAAAATTTGACAGCTGTCACCTTCTGAAATCTTGTAAGCATATTTCCAATAATGGCCCTGATTCTTTGAAAAATGTTTTCTGATGCCTCAAAATATTATCTCGCACGTCAAATAAGCTATCTTGAACCATTATCACCACTTAACACTTTGATTAACCCTGAAATTTTTAATATCTATAAATCTTTTTTTAACACTATTTTATGGAAATTCGCCCTGCAAATGTCTTAAACTTTATCGTTAATTCACCTTAAATCCATAATTAGTATTCTTCTGTCAAGAAACACGTTCAAAATGTGAAATCTCCTCCCATTTTAAAATGCAAAAAATTTGACAGCTGTCACCTTCTGAAATCTTGTAAGCATATTTCCAATAATGGCCCAGATTCTTTGAAAAATGTTTTCTGATGTCTCAAAATATTATCTCGCACGTCAAATAAGCTATCTTGAACCATTATCACCACTTAACACTTTGATTAACCCTGAAATTTTTAATATCTATAAATCTTTTTTTAACACTATTTTATGGAAATTCGCCCTGCAAATGTCTTAAACTTTATCGTTAATTCACCTTAAATCCTTAATTAGTATTCTTCTGTCAAGAAACACGTTCAAAATGTGAAATCTCGTCCAATTTTAAAATGCAAAAAAATTGACAGCTGTCTCCTTTTGAGCATATTTTTACCTCAAATTGCTCAAATAATAGCCCAGATTCTTTGAAAAATGTTTTCTGATACCTCAAAATATTATCTCGCACGTCCAAAAAGCTATCCTGAACCATTATTACCATTTAACACTTTGATTCTCGCCGTAGATATCCTGGACCGGCAGTCTTGTGTTAAGAATATTTTTGAATTATCGTCTGATAAAACCTGTCCGTGCCGACCAATGGTGACTTTGATTCGACACGGATTCGAGGAAAAAATGCATGATTTTTATCAATAAAAATTAGTCAGTACCCCCTGTCGAAATAAAATTAAGCGTAAGCACTAAAAAAATATCATCCGGATAAGACGGCGGTTCATTTTCCTCTCTCCGCGTTACCGGAAAAATGAAGATACACCAGAAGTTGAATAGAACATACATACCACTTTGTACAATATAATAGTAGATAATTTTATTATAACTTCTTATAACTTCGATATAATACAGTATTCTTGTTTATGATAATATAAAATGTTGACAGCACAAATTCAAAGAGTATTTTTTATAATAGAAATTGTTGGCAATGCGGACGATGTTTAAGACGCAGATGTCTGTCTTAAACATCGCTTGTATTTAGACGAGGCCATACGGTTTCACATTAGCGTTTAAAGACACATTCACTTTAACATCCGATCTTAAAGTTCTAGTGTGAAAAGGGTATTATGAGCATTTGCCTATTAATTTTGTTTTATAAACGCTCTATTACATTTGATACTCGACCTTAATCTTCGTATGTGTAATAACCTTGAATTAGTACAACTGGCTACCAGTAACCTTGTCATAAATATTTATAATTTCTTATAATAAATAAAATAGTACATATCTACATTTTGCAGTTAGATAATTATTTATTTTATATCATAATCTGTATAATTATCTAACAAGTGGTGCTTTTTGTTTATCTTTAAAAAAATTGGTGCGTTCAAAGGTTTAATTCTAGACTTAAATAATTGTATCCAATTTTCAACAGTCATCATTTGTGAAGGTTCAGTGATACGTCATTAAATGACGAAATTATGTTTTTACATCTCAATTTAAATCAAAAATGCAGTTTATCATCGCAGGATGTCAAGCATGAGAATTTGTCAGAAATTATTTAGAGCAGCGTTTCCCAACCTTCTTTGGCTCGAGTACCACTTGGTAGTACATCACGCTAAATTGTACCACTTCGTAAAAATGATTGTATTTCGTATATTTATTTACTTAGTAGATATAATAGTAGATAAAGTAAAGGAGAATTTACTTGACAGATTGATCGATTGAGAACCGATAAAGAAATATATATCTATTTCACACAGTTTTATGTAAGATGTCAAGAATGTATTTCTGCTTCTTACTGTAACGTACGTTCATACTTTTTGTCTTTTTTGTTATAATATGGTAACTTCAACGTATGTCCCTTTGTATACATGCGCGGGCATTCAGCTCCCACCCCTAGAAGACAGACGTATCAAGTGAAACAAATTGTATCTACCAGGTCTACAAGTATGAAATGCGGATTTTTTCAAACTTGCCGCGCAAACAGAGTGTATAGTTCAAAGTTTCAACACATATGGCGTTTTGTTAAGTTATCATTAAGTGTCAAATGCGTATAGGTTATAATTTGAAAAGTGATAATATAGTTTTGTTTTACTGTGTTAAAAATGTCAAATTTTGTGCCAAATAAAGAACATTCGCGGACAGTACTACTATTTGTTTTCATTTGAAAAAAACTGCTGCTGAATCATACCGACTGCTTCGAGAAGCTTATGGTGAATATGCTCCATCGAAAGATACGTGTGAACGATGGTTTCGGCGTTTCAAAAGTGGTGACTTTGATCTTATAGACAAAGAACATGGAAAACCTCCAAAAAAATATGAAGATACAAAATTGGAAACATTGCTACAGGAAGACGATAGTCAATCACAAAAACAACTAGCAGAGCAGTTAGGCGTTAGTCAACAAGCTGTTTCCAATCGCCTACGAGAGATGGGTAAGATCCAGAAAGTCGGCATATGGGAATTCAGTCCACATTCGTCCACAAGCGATTCGGTCTTGCAGTTGATGTGGATGGTGAGAATCATGGTGTTCACCCATGATTTTTTGCGTTTGGGATTTTCAAAATAAATCCATTTTTCATCGCCAGTAATGATACGATGCAAAAAAGACTTTCTTTTGTATCGTGCAAGCAAAATTTCGCAATTGTTTTTGCGTTTTTCCATCTGCCTCTCATTCAATGCATGTGGAACCCATCTGCCGACTTTCTGGATCTTACCCATCTCTCATAGGCGATTGGAAACAGCTTGTTGACTAACGCCTAACTGCTCTGCTAGTAGTTTTTGTGATTGACTATCGTCTTCCTGTATCATTGTTTCCAATTTTGTATCTTCATATTTTTTTGGAGGTTTTCCATGTTCTTTGTCTGTAAGATCAAAGTCACCACTTTTGAAACGCCGAAACCATCGTTCACACGTATCTTGCGATGGAGCATATTCACCATAAGCTTCTCGAAGTAGTTGGTATGATTCAGCAGCAGTTTTTTTCAAATGAAAACAAAACAGTAGTACTGTCCGCGAATGCTCTTTATTTGGCACAAAATTTGATATTTTTAACACAGTAAAACAAAACTATATGATCACTTTTCAAATTATAACCTATACGCATTTGACACTTAATGATAACTTAACAAAACGCCATATGTGTTGAAACTTTGAACTATACACAATATTTGCGCGGCAAGTTTGAAAAAAATCCGCATTTCATACTTGTAGACCTGGTATATCCGACGATTAATTTTACTATGGAATTTGAAACTAACAATAATATGAATTTCCTAGACCACTTCAGACAACAATAAATTTTACTTCGATATTGGGTTTGAGATGAGCGTTGATGAGTCAATCAGACAGTCAGAACATACTTTTTACAGACTTTTTGTTCAAATCGTAAATTTCTTACATGTAATAATTTAATTACAGATAGACCCTATAAGCAAGGAGGAATTAAGAGCGTGTGACTTGTTGAGACGAGCGGTGAGACTAGCGAGATGGCTGGAGTCCCGAGGAATCAAGCAGGGAGATGTCATCTCCGTCAGCAGCGAGAACAGGCTGGAGTTTTGTTTGGCTCCAGTTGCCGCTTTCCTCATGGGCGCAACAATAGCACCACTCAATGCCGAATATACAATAGGTAAGTTGGAAAAGAAACATTCTCTATAGGTAGGGTGACCATCCGTCATCCGTCCCGGTTTTTACATAATTATGCATTTGTAAGAAAAGAAATATTACGACTAGTCAATGTGAGAGGTGAGATCCTTTTTTTTCTCTTCACTTGGATTTGGGAGGTGAGGACCTTTTTTTTGCTCTTCACTTGGATCTGGGAGGTGAAGACCGTCGTTAGTTCGTAGGTAAAACGTCGCTTAGAGCCGGCTCTTGCTTAGAGCCGGTTCTTGCAATATATGAACTGTAAACATAATCCCGAGACACAGGTCGGTCGGTTGTTCGGTCGTAGGTAGAACATCGCTTAGAGCCGGTTCTTGCAATATATGAACTGTAAACATGATCCCGAGACACAGGTTGGTCGGTCGTTCGGTCGTAGGTAGAACGTCGGTTAGAGCCGGCTCTTGCTTAGAGCCGGTTCTTGCAATATATGAACTGTAAACATGATCCCGAGACACTGGTCAGTCAGTTGTCGGTCGTTCGCTTGTAGGTAGAACGTCACTTAGCCCCGGCTCTTATCTAATATTTTTGAAACAAACAATTCACTTTATGTAGCTACTGTATTTAAAACCAGATGTGATAAGTTTATGACGATGTTTATTGCCCTTATAAATCGGACATCTGGGATTTGGGCAATATTTTTAATATTTTTATATAGTATGGTTGTAAGAAAATAAAGATTAAGCCTATTAGTTTCAAATAAACTGCCCTATAAATTGATGACAAAATACACTTTATTATAATACATTACAAGCCGAGTTCTCGCGAAGTTCAATCGTATCCTTGAAACTTGAAACTATGCAGTGAGCCGTGAGTCGGTTCATTTCAATTTTGTGAACCGTGTCACTTCGGTCAGTGTACTGAGCCGGCTCAGTGAGCCGATTCATTCAAGAACGACCCATCTCTAATAGGTACACTTAGTTAGCAGATCTGTGCCAAATACTATCAAAAGTATTTCAAATACTATTTCACACAAGGCATCACTGATAAAAAGTATTTGAAATAATGTATTGTAACTACATAGATGTATTTTAAATACTAGAAGTATTTGAAATACTAGGGAAATATTAAAAACACTAATAAATATTTGAAATAATAGGGCAATGTTTGAAATACTAGGAAATATCTGAAATATTTATTTGGGAAATATTGGAAATATTTGTAATATTTGGGAAATATTTGAAATATTAGGAAATATTTAAAATACTAGCGGGAGTACCCGTGTTTCGCTACGGCATTTCACTACTTTAATTCCAAGAAAGTAGAACATAACGCTCTCAACATTAAAGTTAAATATGTAAAACGGTAGGTATAGTAATTTTAACTACCGTTAGGCAGTGGAGAATAAACAACTATCTAGCAGTACCATCTATTGATAAATTCCACAATTCTCAACATATCTGCATTTATAACTTCTGTTTACCTTGTGATAACTCCGTTTTTATTCATCTTTAATATACAAGGTGTCTCAAAAGAAATTTTATATTTAGTGGATTGATAAATAAAAAAGTAAGCCGTATATAGAAAAAATGTTTATTAATTATTAAAATACACTTTTTGGGGATTTATTTCTTAAAAATAATATCGTCTAAATGTAGACCCTCGCGTTCTCGGCACTCATTTAATCGAACAGTAAAATTACTTATGACGTCTCGGCAGGTGGACTCAGGGATGGCTGCCATTTCGTGACGGATATTTTCTTTCAAATGCGCCAGTGAAGTCGGTTTATTGGCGTAAACTTTAGATTTAAGATAACCCCATAGGAAAAAATCCATAGGGGTTAAATCTGGACTGCGTGGAGGCCAATTTATGTCACCTCTCCGGGAGATCAATTTGCCTGAGAATTAAGCCTCTGACTGGCATCTTGGGGCTTTAATTCTTGCACCAATTGAATTCTGTAGGGGTGCAGCTTTAGGTCTTTGTGCATAATGCGATGTAATGATGATCTATGCATATTTAAAGCACTTGCGCGCTTCCGAATTGAAAGGTTCGGGTCGTCACGAACAGACTGATTAACATTCTCCACGTTTTCTACCGTTCTTGATGACCTAGGTCGCCCGGATTTTGATTTATCCAGCGTTGTACCAGTCTCTTCAAACTTTTTAACCCAATGTTGAATGAGAGGAATGCTTGGCGCATCATTTAAGTGGCGAAAACCTCGAATACTGCAGAATTTTCTACGCGTTACAGTCGCCGAATCACCGTTTTTGTAAAACTCTCGCACGCATAACGCGCGGTCTGCTCCCGAGAAACGCTCCATAGCGACTGAATTCCCAAGAGCCAGGCTACCGATTGACATAATCCCCGCGCCCCTCGGATACGTTGCGTTCACGCAGTAAGCTAAATAAATATAAAATTTCTTTTGAGACACCTTGTATAATGTTAGATACATTATGATTCTATATGAAATGGTCTAATTTATTATTCTAAAATAATTGATACGTCACTATAAAACTCCAATGTTATGCACCCACAAACTTTATAATACAAAAACTATTACGTTTAAAAATAAAAAATTGCCCAATACACGATATCGGTGCATGATAGGTATATGCTCTCCCGGACTTTTTTTTAGATCGTAAGTTCTACATAGTTAAGATCTACATTTTTTGTCTACATTGTGTTAATATATCTCTTAAGGTTTAGCCTACGTAATCAATTCAAACTGCACGGAGAGTGCGAAATTGATGGTTTACCCCCCGATAACGCCCTCTAGGGTACACAGACGAAGTTGGAAACCTCACTTAAACCTTTCTCGGATTATTTTACCACCCTGTACTAAATTTGGTGTATCGGTTTGTATTTGCATAAAAAACAGACAGCCAGACAGACGAACAGGTATTGATTTTTATGTATAAGATAATTGGGAAATATTTGAAATATGTATATACTAAGGAAATGTTTGAAATAACAGGGAAATATTTGAAATACAAGGTGTCTCAAAAGAAATTTTATATTTATTTAGTTTACTGCGTGAACGCAACGTATCCGAGGGGCGCGGCGGTTATGTCAATCGGTAGCCTGGCTCTTGGGAATTTAGTCGCTATGGAGCGTTTCTCGGGAGCAGACCGCGCGTTATGCGTGCGAGAGCTTTACAAAAACGGTGATTCGGCGACTGTAGCGCGTAGAAAATTCTGCAGTATTCGAGGTTTTCGCCACTTAAATGATGCGCCAAGCATTCCTCTCATTCGATAATGGGTTAAAAAATTTGAAGAGACTGGTACAACGCTGGATAAATCAAAATCCGGGCGACCTAGGTCATCAAGAACGGTAGAAAACGTGGAGAATGTTAATCAGTCTGTTCGTGACGACCCGAACCTTTCAATTCGGAAGCGCGCAAGTGCTTTAAATGTGCATAGATCATCATTACATCGCATTATGCACAAAGACCTAAAGCTGCACCCCTACAAAATTCAATTGGTGCAAGAATTAAATCCCCAAGATGCCAGTCAGAGGCTTAATTTCGTAAATCAGGTGATTGAGCGATTTTCAACGTTTACCAACATTTTGTTTTCGGATGAAGCTCATTTTCATCTTAATGGCCACGTAAATAAGCAGAACTGCCGCTACTGGAGTGCAACGAATCCGAAACGCAAACATCAGAAACACCTACATTCGCCTAAAGTGACCGTATGGGCTACGACGTCGGCGCGAGGAATTATCGGCCCTTACTTTTTTGAAGACGAAAGGGGGCGTGCAGTTACAGTGAATTCAGAGCGTTATGTGGAGATGTTAGACAACTTCTTGGTACCTGAACTGCAAAACTTTCCTGGCTATAACCAAAGAACATGGTTCCAACAGGACGGAGCCACTTCACACACGTCCAATATGTCTCTGCCACGTGTTCGTGAAATTTTCTCAGGCAAATTGATCTCCCGGAGAGGTGACATAAATTGGCCTCCACGCAGTCCAGATTTAACCCCTATGGACTTTTTCCTATGGGGTTATCTTAAATCTAAAGTTTACGCCAATAAACCGACTTCACTGGCGCATTTGAAAGAAAATATCCGTCACGAAATGGCAGCCATCCCTGAGTCCACCTGCCGAGACGTCATAAGTAATTATACTGTTCGATTAAATGAGTGCCGAGAACGCGAGGGTCTACATTTAGACGATATTATTTTTAGGAAATAAATCCCCAAAAAGTGTATTTTAATAATTAATAAACATTTTTTCTATATACGGCTTACTTTTTTTTGAATCGATCCACTAAATATAAAATTTCTTTTGAGACACCTTGTACTAAGGAAATATTTGAAATATTTATTAAGAAAATATATGATAAGTGCAAAATTGGAAAGACGCTAAATGTTGAATGCAAAATAACAAATTTTTCACTAGGGCAAAAAATCCTTGCCTGTGGCGGCAAAAAGTTTAGTACGCTGGTAAAACCCATTTATTAAATGCTGTGCATAATATATTTATAAATAATCTTATGATTTTCAAAAGTTATTGAACATAATATATAAGACATGCAAAAAGTTTTTTGTGAAATAATTGTGCATACGATAAACGGTAAACAATAGAACGGAGAACAATGAAATATATTGCACAGCATTTTTAATAACAATGAGTAATTTAAAGTCATTGACTGTAAGGCTTCGCATCATTGAAAATAACTATAGAAACCTTTTATTTTAATTCTGTAAAACCTTAATGCATTGTTACTTTCCACGCAAAGCCTGTAATAATGTTTTAATATTGTTCTGGGGCACGTGCTCATTCTGCTCTGGTCTTGTCACTGTCCTGCATCGAAAACAGCAATAAGTGCTGAGAATTCAGGATTCCTCATTGGCTATTGAGAAGTGACATTACCGATCGCGTCGCTGAGAAGATTCAAAACTGAAGATGACTACGCTTGAATAGGCTTACCATAATTATGAAACTCTAAACCGGGACAAGAAAAAATTTAACCACAAAAAATTGTTTTATTATTAAGTCTTACAAAAGAAATATGCAGATGGTCTGCTGCAGCAGAAAGTTAATTATTTTATTTATTGTACCAGTACAACAAATATTTTTAAGAGCAGGTTCTAACTTATAAATTGTTGTTGTTATACCAATATAATTCAATATTCATTTAGTCAATAATCGGGATTTATGAAAATGATTTAAAAAATAGTTTTGTTTCTCTAGTTATAGCCGATAAGTGTATGCATGTATGTGTTTCTATATTGTCCATAGAAGCACATTCTACATAACAATGACTTACATTATAAAATTAACAAAAATTTCTACAAATACCTTTCCAGTCGCTCCAATTTTGGTCTGCATGGAGTCCAAACACTAAAGTCCACACTATAACACACTATTTCAAGTATTTTCTGCACTTTTATTACTTAAAAACAACTAAAAACGTCAGAAAAAAATGAAGACGCCACTTGCAAAAATCACGTATCACTACATATCAAGATGGTTAATCCTGATAAAGCTCATTAAAGAATATAGTCATTAACAATTATTACATAAGGAACAGAATTGCTTAAAATAATTCCTTATGGGAATAAACACATATATTAATATTTTATCAATAGAATACAGGTGGTTGAAATTGAACTACCGGGCCCAATACACTATTTTTTTATTATTGAAGATGAGGTATAACGTTAAATTTGGAAGTTACTTGATACTACATGATCTAAAATAGTTTATATTTTGTTCTAACAAGGAACAACAGAGCAGAGCAGCATGTTAGAGAAAGGGTGAAGAAAACAAGAATGGTTAAGGGGAAGCTATGGAGCATAGGAGAGAGGAGGTTTGACGACGATATCAGGTGGAGAACGAAATTGTTTGACGGGATTGTGAAGAGTATCCTCATGTACAGAGTAGAGATCTGGGGATGGAAAGAATGGGAGATAGTAGAAAGTGTACAAGAGGGATACATGAGATGGATTATGGGATTAGACAGAACGACACCAGGATATATAGTGAGAGAGGAAATGAAGAGGGAAGAGCTGAGAGTAGGAGCCGGGGCGAGAGCGGCGAAGTATGAGGAGAAAATCAGGAGGGACAAAAGAAGGAAGATATTAAGAGAATGCTGGGAAGAAAGAATGAAGGAAGACCAAAAATGTAAACTGTCGGAATGGGGAGAAACAAGGAAAGAGTACTATTGGAGATGTGGGATGGACATAAGGGAAGCTGAGCGAAAGAGAAGTGGAGGAAGAAACATAGTAGAAGAATTGAGAAGGAGAAACAAGGAGGTACAGGAGCAGGAAAGAACAGTAAGAATAGACAATTCAAGGAATGTGAAAAGGTATAGGGAGATAAGGACGGTAGGAATACCTAAATATTTGAAAGGGAGGAGAGGAAATGCAGGGGGCAGAGTTAGAAGGATTGCCAGATTAAGATGCGGAAATGAAGAACGGAGTAGTAGGTATTGGGCAAAACCAGAGGATAGGGTATGCAGAATGTGTAGAGAGAAGGAAGAATCCTTGGAACATCTTACAAAAAGATGTGAAAAGATGACAAAATGGGAGGGAGAGATAAAGGAGCTGTTGAGTGAAGAAGGAAAGGGAGAAAGGTGGGTGAGAGTACTCGAGGAAAGTAGGAAGGAATGCGGAGAGGTAAGACAGAACTGAGTACAGGAAGGAAGAAAGAGGCAAAGGAGGAGGAAAGAAAAGAGGGAAGAGAAGCGAAGAAAGAGGGGAAGAAGAACTGGAGTCAAGAAGGAAGGAGACCGGAGACGGAAGCCGAAAAGAGATTACGAAGAAAGAGAGGAACATCGGAGGCAGAAAGAAGAAGAACATGAAGAAGAAAGAAAATCATAAAATGTATATTATATTATTTTATTTTATTATTATTATGATTATTTTTCTCAATGTAATAGTTAAAACCCTATATGCCGCAAGGCCTAAGGGAAATAAAAGAATTATATAGATCTTATTTTAATATGTTTTCTGTAAATAATTTGCAGTTGAATAAAAATAATTAAATTTTTACTAATTATTGTTTAGTTATGTCAATAACCAGTTGGATAACAACAAATACAAAAAGTCTTGACCATGTAGGATTTTGATTAAATGAGTTATTCGAATAAAAGCGAAAAGTTGGGGGATATAAAGTTAATATCAAAATTGTTTCGCGGACCCCCCGTAATGTCTACGCGGACCCCAAGGGATCCGCTGTGTTCCCCCAGGGGAACACAGCTTAAAAACCGCTGTGCTGGATCGAAATCCCGCCTGGTAGTCGCTAATAAATTCTTCTATGTATGGTGCAAGTCAATGCAGAACAATATTTGAAAGGATTTTATTTCTATATACACTAGAGTTTGAAATCGTCTATCGGTTTAAAACAGCGGTCGGGGAACCGGGGTAAATTACCCAAATGGGGTAAAAATAAAATTTTTGGGGGTAATAAGAAAATGTTTCCAATTTGCTATTTTATAAACGTGTTAGTAGCGCACTAAGGAAAGAGCCGCCATTGCGAAGGTGAGGACCTTTGTTTTTTTTTTTTCTCATCACTTAGATTTTGGGAGGTGAGGACCTTTTTTTTGCTCGTCATTTGGATTTTGAGAGGTGAGGATCCTTTTTTTGCTCATCACTTAGATTTTGGGAGGTGAGGACCTTTTTTTTGCTCGTCATTTGGATTTTGAGAGGTGAGGACCTTTTTTTTGCTCATCACTTAGATTTTGGGAGGTGAGGACCTTTTTTTTGCTCGTCATTTGGATTTTTAGAGGTGAGGACCTTTTTTTTGCTCATGACTTAGATTTTGGGAGGTGAGGACCTTTTTTTTGCTCGTCATTTGGATTTTGAGAGGTGAGGACCTTTTTTTTTGCTCATCACTTAGATTTTGGGAGGTGAGGACCTTTTTTTTTGCTCGTCATTTGGATTTTGAGAGGTGAGGACCTTTTTTTTTGCTCATCACTTAGATTTTGGGAGGTGAGGACCTTTTTTTTGCTCATCACTTAGATTTTGGGAGGTGAGGTCCTTTTTTTTGCTCGTCATTTGGATTTTGAGAGGTGAGGACCTTGTTTTTGCTCGTCATTTGGATTTTGAGAGGTGAGGACCCTTTTTTTTTGCTCATCACTTAGATTTTGGGAGGTGAGGACCTTTTTTTTGCTCGTCATTTGGATTTTGAGAGGTGAGGACCTTTTTTTTTGCTCATCACTTAGATTTTGGGAGGTGAGGACCTTTTTTTTTGCTCGTCATTTGGAATTTGAGAGGTGCGAACCTTTTTTTGCTCATCACTTAGATTTTGGGAGGTGAGGACCTTTTTTTTGCTCATCACTTAGATTTTGGGAGGTGAGGACCTTTTTTTTGCTCGTCATTTGGATTTTGAGAGGTGAGGACCTTTTTTTTTGCTCATCACTTGGATTTTGGGAGGTGAGGACCTTTTTTTTGCTCATCACTTAGATTTTGGGAGGTGAGGACCTTTTTTTGCTCGTCATTTGGATTTTGAGAGGTGAGGACCTTTTTTTTGCTCATCACTTAGATTTTGGGAGGTGAGGACCTTTTTTTGCTCGTCATTTGGATTTTGAGAGGTGAGGACCTTTTTTTTGCTCATCACTTAGATTTTGGGAGGTGAGGACCTTTTTTTTGCTCGTCATTTGGATTTTGAGAGGTGAGGACCTTTTTTTTTGCTCATCACTTAGATTTTGGGAGGTGAGGACCTTTTTTTTGCTCGTCATTTGGAATTTGAGAGGTGCGAACCTTTTTTTGCTCATCACTTAGATTTTGGGAGGTGAGGACCTTTTTTTTGCTCATCACTTAGATTTTGGGAGGTGAGGACCTTTTTTTTGCTCGTCATTTGGATTTTGAGAGGTGAGGACCTTTTTTTTGCTCATCACTTAGATTTTGGGAGGTGAGGACCTTTTTTTTTGCTCGTCATTTGGATTTTGAGAGGTGAGGACCTTTTTTTTGCATGTCACTTATTTTTTTTTACAAGCCAATGGGGTAACGTGGTGTAACAAAATATATCTTTGGGTAATGGGTAGAAATGTTCTCCCACCCCTGGTTTAAAACAATAATTGAAGTTTAAAATCTAATAATTGAAATTTAAATTTTAAAAAATTATTATTTTATACATACATACATGAAATCTAAAATAATTTAATAATTTTGAGCCCCCTAAATCTTCGAGGCCCGAAGCAACTGCTTCATTTGCCTGATGGGTAATCAGCCACTGATAAAATTAAAAAGTCTTTTCCTTTATTTTGGTATAGCCCTAAAACTTTTTAACAGTATTTATGGCAAGACTAGATACATTTTCGTGTGAAGTGGGACTTTCTATTTCTGATATCGACTGTTTTGAAGTTAAAGTTTAGATAAAATATCCTGTCATCTTTTAATAATATTCGCTTTTATTGCTCATTCAATATCATCTTTGTTAACAGGAAAAAATATGTAAATCGTTTATATAATGTTTATTTGTTTAGTAGTACAAATGTTTATAATGATGCAATAGTAACAATGGTCCAAGGATTTGCAACAATAGTGAGCAAATAAAATATATGCATTGTCAATATGGTATTAACAAAATTATGAAATTGTATACTATAACCTCTATTTTTATACTATTAACGAATATTATAAACATCTGTTTTTAGGATTTTGTAGGTATTATCAAAAAACCCTTATACCGTCAGTCATGTGCCTGTCTGTTCGTCTGTATGATAAAACAAATTTGTATGTAAAAAGAAATATATATTTTTAAAAAATCAGCTGTGGTCACCACAGGACCGGCTGCCTTCACAAAGTTCTTGTATAAAATACATTCTAGCAGAGTAGTTATTATTTTAAAAGACAATAACCTATTATATTACGTTGACAATTTCATAATGTGTATTTATAATTTACGATAACCAAGAAAATGTACCTGAATACATACAAAAAAAAAAAAATTATGTGAAGTGTTAATTTTCACACATTTCAGGGTTTCGCAGGTATATAATAAGTGAAGGAAATTGTGGCCAATGTGTATTTATATTTAAGGAACCGCAAAAACAAACAAGGCAACGAAAGTAGCGATGACAACAGTATGGAATATTGTAAATAAATCCATTGATAGGAGAAGAAAACGAAAGGATTCAGGCATATCAAAATGTTTGGATGGTTTCCAGAAAGATGTAATACGGCAAAAAATTTACCAAATGTACACCAAACAAAATGTTGGCACATTGGATATATTGCTCAAAAGATTAATCCAAGACCAGTGTGAAATTAATTGTTCAAAGGTGACCTTATGGCGTGCCCTTAGAAGTATAGGGTTTCAATTTAAAACTTTAAATAAAAAGCAGTTCCTTATGGAGTCAGGGCGATTAAAACTTTTGAGACAAAATTATTTAAAAAACATTAAAAAATACAGAGAAGATAAAAGGTCAATAATTTATTTAGATGAAACTTGGTACGACACACATGAAACAAACTCAAAAGGTTGGGTGGATACGTCAAATAAATGTCAAACAAGAGCACCGTCTAATAAAGGTAAACGTATTACGATACTTCATGCTGGTTCTGAAACTGGATGGATTTTTTTTATCTTAAACATTATTTAATTTTAAATTTATTTTATTGTAATGTTTTAAATACTAATTGTAATGTTTTAAATTTAATTATAAGTTCTATAAATTAATTGTATTTATATTAAAAATAAAGTTTATTTTGATGATATCTTATGTTTATTTCTTGTTACAATTGTGTCATTACATGGTGTAATGTAATTTATACCTGATACATCTCTGGCTAGTTTATGGGTGCAAACAAGGGATTAGTGTTATTTGTAATTACCACCCACTGTGTTTAGGACCATAAGTAGATAGTCACTTCACTTATCGTGAAACAAACTATACAAGGGTTTTTTGGTCATATCTACAAAACGCGAAAAACTAAAAAGAAAAAAACTTTTGCACACCTAATATATAATCTCAACTAGACTGTTAATTTAAATTTAACAATGTTTAATTAACATTATATATTTTTACGAAAACGTGCTAGTCTCTTTAAATTTTTGTGTTTGGAGACTTTTACGTCTGCATGTTTGTAATGTGGTAAAAATATGTATGAGTCAGTAATTAAAGAGTCCACCTACTAATTTAACAATTCATTTTACAGCTGAATTCCAACACGCTTTAAGTCTATCAAAACCACGGATGATCTTCTGCTCACCAGCGGTTCTCAACAAGATAATATCAGTGTCTGGCGTACATCCATTCGAACAGATTATCGTATTTGGCAGAGATCCTCCTAAACCACATGGAAATGTGGTTGCATTGGAAAGGATCTTGGAGGAACGTTTCCTCGATGAACTTGAAGGTGAAGATTATGTTCCCCCAGAAGTTGATCCTAATGAAACAATAGCTACAATCTTATGTTCTTCTGGTACTACCGGCATGCCTAAAGGTGTAATGGCAACTCAACATAACATGGTTTCGTTTTTGAGTATTTTAAGGTATGTAAAAAATAACCTAAAACCATTCACGATAGTTATAAAATGACGGTGTAGTTGAGAATTTTCCCGTGTTATTTGTTATATTTTATACTGATATACAGGTGTTTGTTTGAAACGGGGCACCCCGAAAATCCCCTTTATTTGTAAAGATACAAAAAATCTTCAGAACAAAAGTTAAACTAGACAAGGCCCATCTAAAGGTTACTATAAGAATTCTGAGGCACTTCCGGTTTTACCGGAAATGATGTCAACTTTTGATCTAGCATAAGGAATCGATAATTTTATATTTTTTTTACTAAAAGTACATTAAATTAGCTTTACAATGACACCAAAAAGTCATATTTTTATGTTAACCATTTCAAAATGGCGACCATTTATTTACAAAATAATAATCAACATGAGTTTTACAAAGTTGAACGTAGCAAGCTTTGAAAACAATAAAAAAAGAAAGAAAATGTCTCTCAGGATATCAAAATATTTTTATTTTAACCATTTCAAAATGGCGACCATTTATTTACAAAATAATAAATAACAAAAATCGTAGAAACTAATTTATAAAAAGATATAAAATTATATAAATTTACAAACGTTCAATATGAGTGCCATTGTTTTCCATACATTTTCTCATTCCTAATAAAAACTCTTCCATTACATTTAAAACGATATACTCTTGAATTTCCCTGATGGCTGTTCTTACCCTATGTTCTAAGTCTTCACCTTTACCTTCAGGATCCCTTTCTTGGTAGAGTTGCTGGGCCCTAACAGAATTTATTTGACATTCCCCGAATGTCAGAACCATATCTGTCATTTCTTCATTTGAATAACGTACGTAAGCCATAATTACAAACGATTCGATGTTATCACCTTTAATATCAAACTCGTACTAACAGGCAAGAAAATGTGCAGATTTTATTTGGTTTTTACCGACCGCCAACATATATAAGGGAGGTATTGTGATCATACTGATTTTGAAATTTCGAGATTTCGATGGATCTCCACGAATTGACGTCCCTACATAACGTTTTGACTATTTTTAGCATGATGTCTGTCGGTCTGTCTGTCCGTCCGTCCGTCTGTCTGTCTGTCTGCCTGTCTGTGTACACGTGCAGAGCAAATTCGGCTAAAAGGATTTTTATGAAACTTCATATTTAAGCTTCTTTCATCAATGGCACGTGTTGATCAACTTTTGGTAAAAATCGGTTGACTAAAAATGGGAGGTTACCCGTGTCGATTTTAAGATTTTGGCGAATATTTAACAACAGAAAAATATTTCGAAAAAATTTTAACAAAAGTTGCTATAAATGCAGTAACTAATAACTTTTATTTGAGACTTTTTAGGGTTTTGTAGGTATGACCAAAAAACCCTTATACCATCATTTTGTCGTCTGTCTGTCTGTCTGTCTGTTCGGTAAAAATTGTAGCCAAACGGCTAAACCTAGAGAGTTGAAATTTGGCATGCTTATACAAATCTTTGACCCGCACATAGGAAAAATACTAAAACATCTAAAAAACATACCACCCTAAAAATATAAACAAATATGTGCTCATCGAAAACAAAAATATTTTTTTTAAATTCTGAGTAGGATATCAAATGAAAGCCCTTAGTACCTGGATTAACGATCAAATTTTTATTTTTGCAAAATAAATTATTTTGATGCGATTTTTGCCAAAATTGTGCAAAAAAAATTTTGTCCCACACCCTGTAGCCCAGATGGTTTAAACTAAAAATCTAAAAAAATTCTAAGTAATGTATATTGGTGTGAACCGAAATAGTACAACAGGAATTTTTGATTAGATTATGTTTTCGGAAAATAACACAAATTTTGTGGTTTTTGGTTCACAAAGTACAAATGTTATACCAATGTAAAACACTCACATGCAAAGCGTGCGATAGCGTAATGGATTAGAGCACTGCTAAAATGAGCTGGAAAACGAAGGGTTTCGAGTTCGAGTACGGAGTGAATTTTATTTTTTCTGTTTTTTTTTTTGCATTTTTATTATGTTGAAATTATTTTGTCGAAATTCTAGTTATATTTTGACAAGTGTTGTATTTAATTTTTAAGAGCGTAAATTTAATAACCAGTCTTATTATATGATTAACAGACGATAAATTATTTTAAAAATATCGTTTTGCCGTGATTAGTACAAAGTGAAATTTGTCCTACACACTCAGCATACCGCCTTTACTTATTATATACCTGCGAAACCCTGAAATGTGTGAATATTCACACTTCACATCAATTTTTTGATAAAACGAAAAAATTTGAAAAATTTTACTAAAATTTTTCCAAGTCTTAATTTTTTCATGCTTATATGTAACGTTTTCATGGTCATGATAAATAATATCTCTGTTAGATAATATTAGGACAAGTTATTTCTACTCTCTTGCTAGAATGTATTTTATACAAGTACTTTATGATGGCGGTCGGTCCTGTGGTGGCCACAGCTGATTTTTTTATATAACAAAATCATTTTCAAAGCTTTCTATGTTTAACTTTGTACTATTTATGTTATTTATTATTTTGTAAATAAATGGTCGCTATTTTGAAATGGTTAAAATTAAAGTAAGATATTTTGATATCTTTGCAAAGCTGATTTAAAGTACTTTCAAGAAAAAATAAAAAATAAAATAAAGTACCAATTCCCTATGCTAGATAAAAAGTTGAAACAATTTCCGTTGAAACCGGAAGTGATGCAGAATTCCTATTATAGTCCTTAAGTGGGCCCTTTTGTCTAGTTTACCTTTTCTGCTAAAGAATTTGTTGTATATCTAAAAATAAAGGAGTTATTCGAGGTGCGGCGTTTCAAACAAACACCCTGTATAACATTTACAAGAAAAGTACGGAAATTGTAGCATACAAAATACTGCATAAACGCATTGTTATGGGACTTTTAAAATGGTGCTTAATGATTTACGTTGACGTCACATAGCGACAAGGTTGTAGAGACACTTATCTCCTAATAAACTTCTTGTTATATGTATATAATTTGAATCTACAGTCCGTTCAAAAGTTAGAATGCAGTATTGCTCTTATGGCAAATGGGATTGGTATTGCCAAATGCTGTAAAAATGTCCAATTGTATGTTCTTTTATTGTTAATTCATTGAAACTAAATGGGAAAATAATCGGAGAGTCTTTTAAATTACAAAAATTAGGTAACTCGGTATATATCTATAACCATTTGTAGAATACCGCTCATAAATCAGCGCGTTTTGCAGCTGACAACGTCGCCAAGACAGACAAGGACCGAGTCATTTGGAGAACCCATTAGAGAATATGAAAAAGAACTACTCCATTTGCTGTGTACTGCATTCTAACGTTTGAATAGACTATAATTTGTCGTAGAATATAGTCAGGCGTCAAAGATATTTATGCTAATTATATTTTACAGGCAGATAACAACATATGATTTAGAGGAAGAAACAAATGATGCAGCCTTAGGAATAGTGCCATTTTTCCATTCGATGGGTTTCATGACCATGTTTTTATCTATGATTGGCGGTAGAAAATTTATTATTATCAAGAAATTCAGTATTAAAAATTTCTTACAAATCATTCAGGACTATAAGGTACGTAATATTTCTGCACTAAAATTTTTTTTATTTTTTTTATTTTTTTATTTATTTATTTATTTAATACATTTACATTTATTATTTAATACATTTACATTTATTATTTAATACAATTTGTACATATCATTTTACAGAATATCAAAATTAAACTATAAAAAAATGTTTTTTACACATAAAGAAAAAGCCTGTAAAACTGCTTTGTACAATCTCAAAATTCTATTACATATTTTTATTATTGTACTAATCACTGCACCATTAAGAGTGCATTTGTTTTTGAAATTCGTAAATGGAAGTTGAAAAAATATATGCTATAAAATATTTCATAAAAGATCTTTATCATAATCTTTAATAGTATAATGCAGGCCTTCTAAATACATCTGTGTTCTTCAGATAACTCTTCTGGCCGTTCCACCACCAATAATTGTATTGATGTGTCATTATCCAGCCTTGAATGATTATGATTTGTCAAGCATCAAAGAAGTCCGTTGTGGAGCTGCTCCATTGGCTTTAGAATTCGAAAAAAAGATTGCTAGAAAGTAAGTATGGTTTACTACCCTTAACCCTGTCACCCTTACCGACCGTCAACATATATAAGGGAGGTATTGTGATCATAACGATTTTGACATTTCGACATATCGATGGATCTCCACGAACTGAGGTCCCTACATAACGTTTTGACTATTTCTAGCATGATGTCTGTCGGTCTGTCTGTCTGTTTGTCTGTCTGTCTGTCGATCGGTCTGTGTACACGTGGAGAGCGAATTCGGCTAAAAGGATTTTTATGAAACTTCATATTTATGCTTTTGACATCAATGGCACGATCAAATTTTAGTCAAAATCGGTTAGCTAGAAATGGGAATTTAAGCCGCATTCAGAGCTCTTTAAATTAACACGTTGTAGTCTGTTCTTTGTTAGCTGTAAGTTATGTTTCTATGCATTGTTTTACATTGTACGGTACGTTCACAGCAAGCTAGAAATTAATATGTTATGAATAGTCCCACCTCTGTGTTTTTTTAAACCAACTACATGGCTTCGTAAAATGTTTTATACGTATTTTCGTTCTTATAATTCTGTTGTCTTAGATTTTAACTACCTAAACCTAACCTAATTACCTAAATTGATCATATAGTCGGATTGCTGATAGGTGACTGTTACAAGTATGTATCAAGTAGTGTATTCATATAATAATCTAGTTACCATTTTTCAGCGATTTTAAAAATGTTTTTTGTTATTTGTCTTAGCTGTCAGTGTCTGGTAATAAATATTAATTAAAATATGGCTTCAAATTAGTTGTGAAACTTGGGCAAAATCTGTTCAAAATCGAAAATTAATATACATATAATAAATAAATGGTGGGAAAGGGAAAGGATTGTTGATGATATTAATCCAATAATAATAAATACAAGAAATGACAGCGATAGTTCAGATGACGACGATATCATGCATTAAAGGGACTAATTTTTTCAAAATAAAAATAAACATTTAAATACAACGTATATATGAATAAATATATTTTTACTTAATATTTTATTACTTTGTACTTAGGGGAAACATAATTAAACAACAAATTATCCAAAATTTACGTATGAGTATAAATTTTTCCTTATTTATAATTATTACCTTAAAATTAATAATTTTGTTTGTTTGAGTACTGCTGTGAATTTATTTTCGTACTCTAATTAGTAAAGATATCTACGAATCATGCCGTTTCTTTCTAATCCTTTGTTTTTTATTAAAATAATTTGGAAGGTTGGTTGTCAACTTGCGTCACTATACGTTACTATGGGTATGCAAATAATTATAATGATATAGACAGAGAAAGCATATAATATTGTACATCGGTACTTGTAGCAACGAACAGTCACCTATCAGCAATCCGACTATATTTACTATCCGTCTTTGTAATTTTGAGCAAGATTTGTTAATGATGACATTATGTTAGGTTATGTAACGGCATACGATAACTACGGTGTCACTGATAGAATGCGATAGCCAATGTGTTTATATGTCTGTCTCATTAAAACATCTCACTAGCTATAAGTTTAGAAAATTTTCCACATTCCACAACGAACAACGTATTGAATTTATAGGTCTGATCGGTTTCACGTTTTACCATATGACAAACTTCTAGTGACAGTAAACAATCTAAAAGATACAGTCTATAAGCTATTGATTTAAGAGCTTTGAATGCGGCTTTACTCGTGTCGATTTTAAGATTTTTGCGAATATTTCACTACAGAGAAATATTTCGAAAAAATTTATTAAACCAAAGTTGCTATAAAAGCAATAGCTAACAACTTTTATTTGAGACATTTTTTGATAAAGCAGCATAAATTATAAAGTACTTTGTGATGACGGTCGGACCTCTCGTGGCCACAGCTGATTTTTTAAATTAGTATTTAATCCAGAGCTTCAACGACCCTAACAACTATGGACATTTTAATCTATTTTATATTTTATATTTTAACGAATATTTTTAACTTCAATGACTTTTAACTATAGTACGTTCAAAGGTGAGTTTGCAGTACAGGGCATATGGAGTAGTTCTTTTTCATACTCTCTAATGGGTTTACACAATGAAGCTATCCTTTTCTTCCTTGTCGTCGTTGCCAGCTCTAAAACGCGGTGATCTGTGAAGACGCAGTATTCTACAAATGGCCATTTGTTTTTGTTGAGTGTTATTTTGAGTTTTATAAGAGTTGATTTTTGTAAATCATACGAGTTTTTCATATTATTATAACTGACACATTTGACATATTACCATTTGCCATAAGAGCTATACTGCAAACTCACCTTTGAACGCACTATAGCTCTGATGAAGTTTTGAATGAAATCTAAACGTAAGCTTAGTTAAATATTGTTAGTTATATACGTATTATGTAAACATAATAGGCATTTATTCATGACGTCATGTTCTTCTTATATAATTCGACTATACTAGCATATTCTGGTTTTATAGACTAAAACTTAGAGAAGTGAAACAAGCATACGGAATGACGGAAACAACATTAGGTGTATTATTCTGTCCCGAAAATCGTTACAAAATGGGATCTGTCGGAATGCCTGTGCCTGGAATGTGGGCCAAAGTAGTCAACGAGCATGGTGAAAGCTGTGGCCCCAAACAGGAGGGCGAACTGTGTTTCAAAGGTCCTTTAATAATGAAAGGATATATTGGAGATCCAGTAGCGACCGCCAACACCATTGATAAAGACGGATGGCTTCACACTGGAGATGTTGGATATTATGATGAAGATGGATTCTTCTTCATTGTTGACAGGCTGAAGGAACTCATCAAATACAATGCTTATCAGGTAACTGAAAATTTCATGTTTTGGGACGAAATTAGTTTTATGAACACGTGTTAAAAAAAATTGCGCCCTTACCAAAAAAAAAAATAAATAAATAAATAAATAAACTGCAGAACAAATTCTCTAAAACTTTTTATACAAAAAAATAATAGGATTAATAAGACATTAATAATATATAGACTTTAAAATAGAAAAAAAATTTAAAATTTTATTTTATTTTATTTGAAAAAAAAAATCTCAGATACCTACTTCAATAACATGGGTTAAGAGCAGGGCCGCCGCGTGGGTATGAGGCGCCTTTGTGAAAACTTTTATTTGGCGCCCCTTGCCCCCCCCCCCCCAAATTATTAATTAAATCTCTAATATCTAAGGTATCCATGATATCATTTTCGATGGATATTAACGATAAATCCGTTAGACGGTCACCGGACATTGTGGAGCCTAAATAATTTTTAATAAGTTTTAATTTTGAAAAACTCCTTTCTCCTGAAGCTACTGAAACTGGTAAAGTTAAATAAATACGTAATACTATAGTTTTATTGGGAAAGGTGTTAGTTAGATTATTTTTATAAATGTACTTTAATACGTCGTGCGGAGACATGTTGTTTTTTACAAAATATTGCAAACTTTTTTTTTCATCAAGCAAGGATACACCTTCAATATCCCGATTATCCGAGTTTTTTTGATCGGTAAGTTGGATGTGTATATCTTTGCAGTGTTTTGTTAAATCTTCATCTTTCAATTTGCTTATGTCGTGAATGAACTTAAAATCATCGTTATGATTTTTTAACTGTTCAAATCTTTCTGGGATAATTAGAATAAGAATTACCAAGTAACCATGTATTAAACAAGTTAATATTTTAAGCATTTTAAATATTTTAATTTGTATTTTCTTTGGAATGGCGCCCCTATGATCAGGCGCCTTTGTGCCGGTCACAACCTTTCCCCCCTCACGCGGCGGCCCTGGTTAAGAGTATCCCAGTACATTATTAATTCAAAATATTTATTTATCAAAAATGTATGTATTGTACCTATATAGATTTTAAAAAACTTATGAACATTTCATTAATTTATGATATTATTTTATTACATTGGAATGATTAATTTCACCCTTTTTTTGCAAAAGTTTTATGTCCGGGTGAACAACATTTGAAAGGTGGCAACACTGGTCATATGACTCAAATAATAATTAACGTACTGATGTGTTTCTCTCTTACTCTCATTGGAAAAATAGTATACTAGCGTTGGCGAATCAGTGCAGTTACGTCCTATTTAAGTGTCCGAAAACGTTTGAGAATAACGGAAATAAACAAAAAAAATCACAAAATACGCATTGTCAAAAACAAAACAAAGTATGTGACATCACTGAAATGTGTTAAACTCTTTTAACTGTTGATAACGTAATGGACGAAATTTTGTTTCTGCGCAGAGAATGCGTATTTTCCAATTGTATTTTTCCTGCTTCGAACGAGCTTTATGGTATACAATTCGTACAATACATATTTTTCATTTCTCATATTTGTCATATTATACATGTCAACAAAACTAAATTTTATAGCTCGAGTTATTCGCTGATTTTCCACATTCGCTAATGATAAGGGTCAACTGTATTATATCCAGTACTATTTTGGTCATGGCTTTAAATATACTGGCTTTAATTATTAATTTTCTAAATCTCTTTAGGTTCCTCCAGCAGAATTGGAAGCAATCCTGGTAACACATCCATCCGTATTGGACGCCGCCGTTGTTGGAATACCTGACGATCAAGCTGGAGAATTGCCTCTTGGTTTCGTTGTTTTGAAACCAGGATCAAAAACAACTGCTACTGAAATTCAAGACTATGTCAAGCGTAAGTATTATCATTATTAATTTTTATCTTGTCAACGATAATAATTTATTTATGCGGAATTACAGATTAGAACCATTAAAATATTATAACTAGCTGACATGCCCGTCTGACACTCGCCTCATCTCTATCTCTGCTCTTCCCGTACGTTTAGTCCACTGTCTACAGTGCGCCTGAGTGCATTTTAGTTCGTTTTTAGGGTTTTGTAGGTATGACCAAAAAACCCTTATACCGTCATTTTGTCGTCTGTCTGTCTGTCTGTCTGTCTGTCTGTCTGTCTGTCTGTCTGTCTGTCTGTCTGTTCGGTAAAAATTGTAGCCAAACGGCTAAACCTAGAGAGTTGAAATTTGGCATGCTTATACAACTCTTTGACCCGCACATAGGAAAAATACTAAAACATCTAAAAAACCTACCCCCCTAAAAATATAAACAAATATGTGCTCATCGAAAACAAAAATATTTTTTTTAAATTCTGAGTAGGGTATCAAATGAAAGCCCTTAGTACGTGGATTAACGATCAAATTTTTATTTTTGCAAAATAAATTATTTTGATGCGATTTTTGCCAAAAATGTGCAAAAAAAATTTTGTCCCACACCCTGTAGCCCAGATGGTTTAAACTAAAAATCTAAAAAAATTCTAAGTAATGTATATTGGTGTGAACCGAAATAGTACAACAGGAATTTTTGATCAGATTATGATTTTGGAAAATAACGCATTTTTTGTGGTTTTTGGTTCACAAAGTACAAAAGTTATACCAATGTAAGACACTCACATGCATAGCGTGCGATAGCTACATGCGTTAAAGCGCTCTTAAACTGACTGGAAAACGAAGGGTTTCGAGTTCGAGTACGGAGTAAATTTTATTTTTTCTGTTTTTTTTTTTGCATTTTTATTATGTTGAAATTATTTTGTCAAAATTCTAGTTATATTTTGACAAATGTTGTATTTAATTTTTATGAGCGTAAATTTAATAACCAGTCTTATTATATGATTAACAGACGATAAATTATTTTAAAAATATCGTTCATTTTGCCGTGATTACTACAAAGTAAAATTTGTCCTACACACTCAGCATACCGCCTTCACTTATTATATACCTGCGAAACCCTGAAATGTGTGAATATTCACACTTCACATCAATTTTTAAAAATTATGATGCATTTAAACGCATAGAAAAGTCTTTACAGCCAGCGGAAAGGTTTTCTGAACAGGGTGGTGCAAACCGGAGTTTCGTAAGATAATTAGGTACAGAGTTCTTAGCATTTATTGTTTTTTAGGGAATTTATTTTCATGTAGGTTTTTGTTTTTTTCTTAATCTAATTATTTAAAAAAAAATCAGGGACCCTAGGAACAGGTCATAAAAACAGAACTATTTAACCACAAATGATGCCATGAATACGCTAGTGTATTTTTGTTTTTTTAATCGGTGCAGCTGTTCTTCAGTTTTGAGGTAACATATAGGCTGTTCCAAACCATTAGGCGGAACTTTGCCGCCGCCCCCCCCCCCTCTGGGTGCGCTATAAATCAAACAATGCAGTATGGATGTATTCACTTTTTACTTACTTAATCCTTTCTACCTCTTGGTACCAAACGATTTTATACGACTTACGGCTCATTTACAGTTAGATACAAGTATGAGGACTTGTATGAGATACAAGTATGAGCTCATACAAGTCAACATACACATGTCAATATACAAGTCTAAAATCATGTCATTTTTGTGCTCTGTTTACATTTGCATACATGCATACACACGCAAAAAATGTCTAGTGATGACTAGGAGAATTTTTTGTCTTTAATTACATGTGCATTACTTCTGTCAAAATCACGACAAAGAAAGCGTAGATGGTGGCAGCGATATTTTTTTCTCGACGAGATACCCATGGGGCCTACTCAATGTTGATTAATGAACTGACTTTAAAAGATGGTTCATGCTTCAGAAATTATGTGAGAATGAGTGTCGCTAATTTTTGAACTCACGTTGGTGGCTCCATTAATTACTAAAAGTGATACAAGATTTCGAGAAGCTATATCACCTGCAGATCAACTGGCTGTTACATTGCGGTTCTTGGCAACTGGTGACTCATTTGCATCACTGATGTACGCACCTAGGATTTCTACTTTAGATAGCTCTCGACTATACTGACTTTATGTTGTGCCATTTAGTCTATACATCTTTAGCCATGCAACTTAACACTTCAGAAATATTATCATAAATATCTTTTCTTTTGTTAAAATCTGTATACTCCTTCCACTTTATATCCCAGATATTTTTTGCTATGATTTTCCCAATTAATAACAGAGTTTATCCTTATTCCACAAAGAAATATTTAACTTGTAAAAAAAAAAACTGTTGAAAGTAATCAAATGTGAGATATCTTTTAACACATAACTTTCCACCAGGTTGTCAGCTCATACAAGTCAAGTATATGGAAAAGTCTGCTCGCACAGAAAGTATGAGCAAATGTCAATGGATTTGACAAATTGTATGAGCTCATGTATGAGGTGATGTATCGCGACAAGTCAATTTGACTTGTATCTCATACAAGTCCTCATACTTGTATCTAAATGTAAATGAGCCTTAACGACGAAGTGTGGAACCTACGTAATTGTTTGTGTACGCCCGATACGAGATATAGAAGCCCGGTGCTACGAATCATATAAAGTTCTTGGCTGGGCTACCTTAGTGATTGCTTTATATTTGTTAGAACATTATTTACATTTATGATAAATTTTATTTTCTTCTTTACAGATAAAGTTTCACCCCCGAAACAACTCCGAGGTGGCGTCAAATTTATTGAAAGTATACCCAGAAATCCAACTGGAAAAATACTTCGACGTGTGCTCAAGAAACGTGCAGCTGAAACAAAATCAAAATTATAATTAATAATAAATGAAAGTACAAATAGGTGGTGTGATTTAATAATATCTTAATAACATTTGTGTTGTTGCCTGTAATTTAAACAACGACTTACACCAAAAACAGCTCATCACTTTTATTTTCAGCACAAATGTTTGTAAATTAGAACGAAACTTTTATACAATTTATTTTATTCTAAGTCAGTAGGTAAAAATATTAATATATTTCATACATTGTTTTTATACTTTGTAATCTGTGTGTTATAAAGTTTTTAGTTGAAAATTATGTATAATGGTGATTTTTAGTAAATTTTTTCAGTTGAAAAATACAAGTCTTTTATTTCTAAACAGTGTTTTAAGGTTTGGGGGTTTAGGGTTTAGGGGTTTTAAGGGGTGTTTAATAAGTCTGACACTTTGATAAGAGATGGAAGAGTTCGGAACCGGATAAGTTTTTGTTTATTTGCTACAAAGGAAAAAAGTGAATTTTGTGTGTTGATAAAGCACTACATTTTGCGTGTTGAAAAAACCATGAAGTAAACTGAAGTAAAGTTAAAAAAGTTACAAAACTCAACATGCCGTAACTGCTTTTTGTTCTTCTGGAACAATTCTCGTAATAATTCCTCGCTTACCGAAGAATAATCATTTTCTTTTTCACAAATTTTGATCGATTACCGCGGTTGGAGTTTCTTCGTCTTCAAAGGGCTATATCTTGTTTTTCGACTTAATAATAAATCCATGTTTTATCTCCTGTCACAATGGAGTAGGGGTGAGCTTGGTACAGTGGTCAGGTTTGTACAGTGGCCATTCTGTTTTATATATTTTTTGTCAGTAGTTCAAATAATGCGAATTTGAATTGTATATGGGATCGGTAATATACCAGGTCTACAAGTATGAAATACCGATTTTTTTTTTTTTTAAATAAAACACATTAATCTCAAAAAACAGTAAAAGTTTATTTATTCAAAGTATGAACCATTAGAAGTTATACATTTTTCCCATCTTTCAGGCATTTTGTGAATACCTCGCCAGTAGAACTCTTCCCCTTTCCCCGCAAATCATTCATCTAGCCATTCTTTCACATTTTCATGTGAACAAAAGTGCTGCTCGGCAAGTGCGTGACCCATCGATGCGGACAAGTGGTAATCTGAAAGGGCCAAGTCTGGTGAGTAAGCGGCATGGGCTAGCACTTCTTACTTGAGTGCCTCCAATGTGTTGCAAACTGCTTTTGCCTTATGAGATGGAGCGTTATCGTGAAGAAAGATTACCTTGTGCTGTCTTTTTTCGTATTCTGGTCGTTTTATGAGCAGCGAATGGTTCAATTCGATCAGTTGTTGTTGGTAGCGTTGGGTATTAACTGTTTCACCAGGTTTTAACAATTCATAATAGACCACAACCTTTTGGTGCCACCAAGTACAGAGCATTGTCTTTTTGCCAAAGCGATTCGGTCTTGCAGTTGATGTGGATGGTGAGCCTGGGTTCACCCATGATTTTTTGCGTTTGGGATTTTCAAAATTAATCCATTTTTCATCGCCAGTAATGATACGATGCAAAAAAGACTTTCTTTTGTATCGTGCAAGCAAAATTTCACAAGTGTTATTGCGTTTTTCCATCTGCCTCTCATTCAATGCATGTGGAACCCATCTGCCGACTTTCTGGATCTTACCCATCTCTCGTAGGCGATTGGAAACAGCTTGTTGACTAACGTCTAACTGCTCTGCTAGTTGTTTTTGTGATTGACTATCGTCTTCCTGTAGCAATGTTTCCAATTTTGTATCTTCATATTTTTTTAAAGGTTTTCCAAGTTCTTTGTCTGTAAGATCAAAGTCACCACTTTTGAAACGCCGAAACCATCGTTCACACGTATCTTGCGATGGAGCATATTCACCATAAGCTTCTCGAAGCAGTCGGTATGATTCAGCAGCAGTTTTTTTCAAATGAAAGCAAAACAGTAGTACTGTCCGCGAATGCTCTTTATTTGGCACAAAATTTGACATTTTTAACACAGTAAAACAAAACTATATGATCACTTTTCAAATTATAACCTATACGCATATAACCTAGACACTTAATGAAAACTTAACAAAACGCCATATGTGTTGAAACTTTGAACTATACACTATGTTTGCGCGGCAAGTTTGGAAAAAATCCGCATTTCATACTTGTAGACCTGGTATATATGGGAATTACAGTCAGAATAGCTTTGATTTTTTTCGTGGAAATTTTTGGGTGGTAGTTATCTAATTTCCTCAGGTATAAGGTTAAAAAATTTAATAGAAAAATAATTGATGTAGTTCCTCGATTTGTTAAGGCGTAAGAAGTTACTACGAATATTGTTTTTTAACCGAGTATTATGGTAGTGGGTTTTACTGCAGGTTGGGAAATTTTTTAGATTTTGGTGAATATGGAATACGCAGTAAAAGATGAAAAGGGAAGGTAGGGACATTATATTGAGTTTTACAAAAAGATCACGACAGTCTGCTTGAAAAGTAGCAGAAGCAATAATTCTTACAACCTTACGCTGTAAGGCAAAGATTCTTTTGGCAGCTGGTGAATGTCCCCATATTAATAAACCATAGCTTAACTGAGAGTGGAAAAGGTAAAAGTAAGCTTTTAGAACCACATCTATACTCACCTCTAGTTTTAGTTTTTTAATTAGATATATGGTAGACCTTAGTTTACGGCTCAGAAACTCTGTATGTTGGTCCCATCTTAGATGGGGATCTACATGTATACCAAGGAAACTTACATTATCCCGTATAACTATAATCACATTGTTAAACTCCAAAAGAACTAGGATTCATGTTAACAACCACGTTGTAAACAGTCAACGGTCAGTGGCGCATACATACGTTTAAGTACTAACTAACTGTGCTTACAAATACAGTACAGCTTTCGAAGTTAATAGAAAACCCCATATGTCCGACCTTAAAACCCCGGACGCATAGAACGCACTCTAAATACACCCTCGACCGCAAAACGAATGTAATTGGGTGTACTTCAGGCGTCAAATCGAACAAGTTTGAATATACAGAACGTGCTGGGAACACTCGGAGCGTCAAATCGATTGTACCCAGAAAGAAAACTGTCAAGTAGTTACAGTAACTCTCAACTTGCCTATTGAAAATAAAAATTCGGGTATTGTCAATATGGTAAAATGGGAGGACAGAGGTGATAATAGGATGACTTTTGGGCTATCAATGATAATTCTGAGATCTCAGAAAGGGATGAAAATTACTATTGGAAGTATAATGGAGTTATCTCTCGAAAATTTTATACAGATTAATTTTTTTATTTACGGGCTCATTTGGAGGGCTAAGGTGTCCCCCCGGGCATTATGACCTTAAGGCCCGGTCTTTCCATCTTCATTTAAACCACTACGTAACTATCCGACAGATAATGTTATCTGGAACTTTAGCTTCTAAGTAAATGTCATTACCAAGCAGTGAATTCAATACATCAGTCTCATTATCCGTTAGATAACTATCCGATAGATACATTTGTATTGAAAGACGGGATGACATTTATTCAGCACAGAAAGTATCATATAACCTTATCTGTCAGATAGTTACCTGGAGCAGTGTTTCCCAACCGCCGGTCCTGTATATATATCTCAAGGTGTATCAAGAGAGAGGAAACACGATTTTTCTCGAAAAGACGATGTGTGAGCAAGTTGGGAAAAAAATTTGGTGACCAGAGTTTACCCAAATAATTGGATGGTAGTATTTAAATTTTCGGAATAAACCGGAAGTACAGAATATCAAGGACAACTTCGATTTTTTATACAGGAACGTATAGCGTGTTAGGTATAATTGGATAAAACTTTTGAAAAAAAAACAACTTTTACATAAACATGTTATTAATATCTGTTACGATTACCTATAATGGCTTGCAAGTATTTTATTTACAAGTGTTCCATTGTTCCAAGTTTCTTTCCATTTTGAACACTTTCGCATCCTTACTCTTTAGCTAACAGTAGCTCGGAGCATAACAAATAATATTGCAAGTTCAAGTCGTACCTACTAAGAAGTACTTGAAGTACATTCAACGCGAACCGTTTTAATTAGTTTAAATTAGTTGTCAAAATAAGTATAATTTATTTTATTTAAGTTTAAAAGGTATATTTTAATGACTATAAATGTCATATATTTATGAATATATCTTGCAAAATTGAGTGTTTTTCTATTATAATTTCATGCTTCGATTTTATATGACTTCGCGGCCCCCCGACGAAGCTTTCACGGCCCCCCGGTTGAGAAACGTTGGTGTTGGGTATTATACAAGGTGTCTCAAAAGGAATTTTATATTTATTTAGCTTACTGCGTGAACGCAACGTATCCGTGGGGCGCGGGGGTTATGTCAATCGGTAGCCTCGCTCTTGGGAATTCACTCGCTATGGAGCGTTTCTCGGGAGCAGACCGCGCGTTATGCGTGCGAGAGTTTTACAAAAACGGTGATTCGGCGACTGTAGCGCGTAGAAAATTCTGCAGTATTCGAGGTTTTCGCCACTTAAATGATGCGCCAAGCATTCCTCTCATTCGACATTGGGTTAAAAAGTTTGAAGAGACTGGTACAACGCTGGATAAATCAAAATCCGGGCGACCTAGGTCATCAAGAACGGTAGAAAACGTGGAGAATGTTAATCAGTCTGTTCGTGACGACCCGAACCTTTCAATTCGGAAGCGCGCAAGTGCTTTAAAAGTGCATAGATCATCATTACATCGCATTATGCACAAAGACCTAAAGCTGGAATTAAAGAATTAAAGCCCCAAGATGCCAGTCAGAGGCTTAATTTCGTAAATCAGGTGATAGAGCGATTTTCAACGTTTACCAACATTTTGTTTTCGGATGAAGCTCATTTTCATCTTAATGGCCACGCAAATAAGCAGAACTGCCGCTACTGGAGTGCAACGAATCCGAAACGCAAACATCAGAAATCCCTACATTCGCCTAAAGTGACCGTATGGGCTGCGATGTCGGCGCGAGGAATTATCGGCCCTTACTTTTTTGAAGACGAAAGGGGGCGTGCAGTTACAGTGAATTCAGAGCGTTATGTGGAGATGTTAGACAACTTCTTGGTACCTGAACTGCAAAACTTTCCTGGCTATAACCAAAGAACATGGTTCCAACAGGACGGAGCAACTTCACACACGTCCAATATGTCTCTGCCACGTGTTCGTGAAATTTTCTCAGGCAAATTGATCTCCCGGAGAGGTGACATAAATTGGCCTCCACGCAGTCCAGATTTAAACCCTATGGACTTTTTCCTATGGGGTTATCTTAAATCTAAAGTTTACGCCAATAAACCGACTTCACTGGCGCATTTGAAAGAAAATATCCGTCACGAAATGGCAGCCATCTCTGAGTCCACCTGCCGAGACGTCATAAGTAATTTTACTGTTCGATTAAATGAGTGCCGAGAACGCGAGGGTCTACATTCAGACGATATTATTTTGAAGAAATAAATCCCCAAAAAGTGTATTTTAATAATTAATAAACATTTTTTCTATATACGGCTTACTTTTTTTTTTAATCGATCCACTAAATATAAAATTTCTTTTGAGACACCTTGTATTATTTCTATTAATATAAAAATATATATATATACGAAGTGTAATAATTATGCATGTTTATTTATTTTGTAAATTTGCATAGTACAATTAAGAATAGAAATAAATAATAATAATAATAATTCTACTAGCCAGATTGCAAGCCTAATGTAACCGCATCATAATGCTAGATATGCTATTGTGGATTTTTTAATTGTTTGTTCTTGAAGATATTAAAAAATATCAAATATGACTATTACAGAAAGACAGCCGTCAACCATATAACCAAGAAGCTACAGTAGATCTCAACTTGCCTATTGAAAGTAAAAAAAATGTCTATAAATAATTAGACGAAAACAATATTTATAAAAAATAACTTATATTTATTACAATATTACTTTACAGATAAACATTATTCATTATTTCATTATTAGTAAGTATTATAAGGTGGATATCCATATTGTGTGTAAAGATTATCCCAGAAATCCATCTGAGTTTTTTCTGGATTCTGTGCTACACTTAAATTGGAATCAATGATAAAGTAGTTTACATTTCCATCCCCAGTACTGTTTACTGTTGGCCATATAGTTCCAATTATTGGATCGAGCGTTGGAGTTGGGTTTCTGAAAATAAAAAAATCAGCTGTTACCACCACAGGACCGACCGCCATCATAAAGTAATTGTATAAAATACATTCTAGCAGCAGAGTAGAAATAACTTGGCCTAATATTTTCTAACAGAGATATTATTTATCATGCCCATGGAAACGTTAGATATAAGTATAAAAAAATTGAGAAAATTTTTATAAAATCTTACAAACATTTTTCGAAATTTTTCGTGTTATAAAAAAACGTCTCAAATAAAAGTTAGTAGTTATTGCATTTATAGCAACTTTTGTTAAATAAATTTTTTCTAAATATTTTTCTGTTGCTAAATATTCGCAAAAATCTTAAAATCGACACGAGTAAACTCCCATTGCTAGTCAACCGATTTTTACCAAAAGTTGTGTCATTGACGTCAAAATCTTAAATATGCAGTTTCATAATCGTTTTAGCCGAATTCGCTCTGCACGTGTACACAGACAGACGGACAGAAAGACGGACAGACAGACAGACGGACAGACAGACCGACAGACATCATGTTAAAAATAGTCAAAACGTTATTTAGGGACCTCAATTCGTGGAGATCCATCGAAATCTCGAAATGTCAAAATCGGTATGATCATAATACCTCCCTTATATATGTTGACGGTCGGTAAAAAACAAAATATTATTTGCATTTATTAACTAAGTTGCTATCTGGGGACATGATGTATATATTAAAGCTACATACATATATAGGATTATGATAGGACAAAAATTATAACCATTCAAATGGGCAAGTATTATTATTATTATTTTTTTTTATTGTTGACAACGTATGATCAAAAACCCAAGTATGTACAGATATAATAAAATCTGAAACGGTCAAGGGCATGTGGTAAAGTAGAAATTTATATCAAAAATTAAATCTTCCGTGGGGAATTGAATCCCCAACCTTTGGATCTTGCGGCCAAGTCTCATACCAGTGCGCTATAAACCCTCTAGTGCCCAAATTTTTTTCTTGGCCAAAAAAATTACATGAGACTAATGAAGGATCACTAATTCTAAATGTGCAATCAAATTTAACCTAAAGTGTAACTTATTACCTGTAGACCTATAAATGGTAAGTCTATAGTCGGATCTAGGCAGGTAGTGGCAAAATAGTTTATATATGCCAAGAGGATTTTTATTATTATTATTATTTTTTTTAATATATTATTTTAAGTGCATCAACAGCTAGGTTATTAGCACCAGACTAGACAGGTTACATATTGTTACTTATAGGGCTACATATTACATTGTTTACAGGTCTAATATGTACACAGACTTCAGAAAGGCTTTTAACACAATTAATCATGAAGTTCTGTTTAAAAAATTGAATCTAATAGGGATACATGGTAATATGTTAAAATGGATTTTATCATATTTGAGTGGAAGAACACAAAGTATTGTAGTAAATGGGTTTAAATCGCAAGTTAAAAATATTACTTCCGGTGTTCCGCAGGCAAGCCACTTAGGACCCTTGATTTTCAATATCTTTATAAACGATATAGTTACCTGCTTTCAGAACTCTTTATTCCTTCTTTACGCTGATGCTTTAAAAATCTTTCAACAAATAGTTTCTCTACAAAATTTCCGTAATATACAATTGAATTGAATATTAAATGATTTAAATAGGTTGGAAAACTATCTTAAAGTCAACAAATTAAATGTAAATATTTCCAAATGCTCAACAATCTCTTTCACGAGTAACAGAACCTCTATCAATTACAGTTATTACCTCAACGATGAAAACGTTTCTTCCGTTTCATTCATAAAGGATTTAGGTATTATTTTCGATCAGAAATTAATATTTGATACGCATATGGATCTAATTATCAAAAAGTCATATAGGATGGTGGGTTTCATATATCGAATAAGTAAAGATTTCAAATGCCATAAAACTCTTCTTTCTCTGTATTACTCATTAGTTAGAAGTCAGTTAGAATTTTGCACTATATGTTGGTCTCCTCAATATTTTGTTTATATAAAAAGGTTAGAAAATGTACAAAATAGATTTATTAAAAATATTAATTACAGATTTCCAAACTCTAAATTGACATTGCTGTCTCTAGAAAATAGACGAACTATTATGGATATTAACTTTATTTACAAAACATTTTTTTTTTTTTTTATTAATTTATTATTGGCCATCGGCATAAGACGCCATATTAGCCAGCTTCAATATACATTTACAGAACATAAATAATAATTATAAATTTTATAACAAGGATATATATAATACATAACAAATAAATTATAAATTATAAGATTATATTTGAAATTTTCATGAATTTTGAAATATGTTTATAAGTTCTTTTATCGTTTAATATGTCGAATAATTTGGTTGGGGGTTTTTTTAAAATTGGTAATAAATTTTGTAAAAATGTTAATCTGTGACGTGCGTATGTCGGGCATTGAAAAAATATGTGGTCCAGGCTACCAGTCGATGTATTATCACAGCTGCAAAAAGGCGATGAAAGTACACCAATTCTATGGAGATGAGCTGGATGACCAGCATGTCCAGATCTCAATCTGCATATGGTTGTAATGAGATTGCGTTCTGCTGCAATTTTGTAGAACCAAGGTTTTTTTAATGGTGTCTTTTCAATGGCTGCGTATTGTCTTCCTTTATAAACACATGAAGCGGTCCATTCTTTTACCCACTCTGAATTTATATTACTGTTTATAGTATTATAAACATCCCGACGGGAAATTTTTACATTAAATGTCACTTGATTAATTGGTGAATTTGCCGCTTTTTTTGCTAAATAATCAGCCTTATCGTTCCCTAAAGATATTCCCTGATGAGATTTGATCCACAGAAATATAAAAGACAAACCATTAGTCTGAGCTACATATATAATTTGTGCAATATGTTGTATATCAAAGTCTCTTGAATGAAGGTGGTTATTTGCTATAGTTTGAAGAGCGCTTTGGCAGTCGCTTATAATTACCCAATTTTTCGAAATTTTACTGCTTATACAGTATTTTAAAGCTTCTTTAATAGCGTATAATTCGGCCGAATAACTTGAAAATTGAGATGGTAGTGGGAATATTTTGTTTATTTTCGTAACTGGACAATAGAAGGCGGCTCCAGAAACGTTTACGTTTCTGTCTTTAGATCCGTCGGTATACATAGTGATATAATTGGAGAACTGTGTTTCTAAAATTTCACTAAATATAATTTTATTTAAAGCAGGATTGTCTACGTAGTTAGGAAATATGATTTTTTGTTTTTTAAGTTTATAATTATATGGAAATGAAAATATAGGACAATTATTTCCTAGCTGGCAGTTGTTTGTCGTTTCCATAAGTTTGCCGTAGACGTGGAAAAATATTTTTGGTGCATGTTTTGCCCCTCTGAGAAGCGATAGGTCCTTTATAAATTGTCTATTAAGTGATTTTAAGCTATATTGATCACTGTGGAGTTTATTTAAGACAAATTTATAAGTTAATTTAATCCTGCGCAGATGTAGTGGGATCTCACAAGTTTCAGCTAGAAGTATATTAGTAGGAGTAGATTTCATTAGTCCTGTACTGATCCTCAAGGCTTTAAATTGAATCTTGTCTATTTTACTTAAGACCGTGCTAGATGCTAAAGCATAGAAGATACTTCCATAATCCAGTTTTGACCTAATATAAGCTTTATAGAAGAGAAGTACTACATTGGGGTTGGCACCCCATTTACAATGAGCGATAATACGTAGTAAATTTAATTTCTTTTCTGTGCTTGTAAGAAGATGGTTAATATGGGAGACCCATGAAAGTTTTTGATCTAAGTAAAGTCCTAAGAATTTTGTATTGGAAACTACTGGAACTAAATGTTTACCTAATTTTATGTTGTTTGGGAATGTGTTCAGTCTTTTCCTTGTAAAAAAAATAATGCGTGATTTAGACGTCGAAAGTTCAAAACCTTTATCAGATAGCCACATATCTAGTGCATAGAAAATGTACGACATTTCTCTTATACATGAGGATATATTAGATTTTTTAGTCGAAATACGGAAGTCATCTGCATATTGACCAATGTTAGTGAGAGATGGAAGAAAGTGGTATAGGTCTGATGTGTAAATGTTGAAAAATAAAGGGCTTAGTATTAAACCTTGGGCAATACCATAGTACACATATCTGAGGGAACTTGTTATATTTTTATGTTGAACTTTTATGATCCTATTGCTTATCATAACATCTATTCTTCTTATAAATTCTGGAGGGAGGCCTAAATCTTCCATTTTTGCTAAGAGAGTTGGAATTACAACATTGTTGAAAGCACCTGATATATCTAAAAAAGCCGTTATTAAAATATTATTTTCAGAATATGTTTCAGAAATATTAGTGATAAGGTCAAATAGTGCGTCCATAGTACCTCTGCATCTCCTAAAGGCATAAAGATGGGATGGTATTAAATTATTGTGCTCTAAGTACCATTCTAATCGAATTTTTATAAGTTTTTCTAGTGTTTTACCAACGCAGGAAGCTAATGTTATAGGTCTATATGAATTTATAAGCAATGGGTCTTGTCCTGGTTTAAGTATAGGAATGACAGTTTGTGTTTGCCATTCTGTTATCCACTCAGCGGAGGCCCAAAAGTTATTGAATGTAAAGAGTAATATTTCTAATGCTTTTTTAGGTAGATGCTTTATCATTGAATAAGTGATATTATCCGGTCCAGGAGCTGTATCTGTCGAGTTTTTCTCTAACACTGCTACTAATTCGTCTATAGTAAACGGTTCTAACAAGAAATGAGTTTGTGAAGTGTGCCTATAGTACTGCTTGTATGGACAGTGCGTTGCTCCTGGAGAAGCCAAAGAATCCGCATATCTCTCTAACCACTCTTTTGAAATAATATCTCTATTACTTTTAACAGAAGTGTTATTATTAATGTTCTGAAAACATTTTACTTTTTTCCAAACTTCAGTCAATGGGGAATTGATGTTTAGAGATGCACAATAAGTTTGCCAACTAGAGCGTTTTTGGTTCTTTATTAGCTTTTTTGCAGACGCCACGCTATTTTTGTATTTTATATAATTTATTAAAGTAGGGGTTTTCCTATAATTGCTTCGAAATCTTTTAGTTAGGGCAAGTTTCTGCTGGCATTCTTGTGTCCACCATACCTTAGGAAGGTGTTTAGCAATGTACGGTCTTTTTAGTGGTATGCTTTTATTTGCCGCATTTGTTATTGACTCAATTAACTTATGATATACAAACAAGGTGTTCGAGGAGTTGCAAATCAAATTATCTATATTTTGCTCTATTAGAGAGGCATATAGACCCCAGTCAGCATATTTTGTATTCCACCTGGCTCTTGGGACAATTTTTATAGGAGTAGGAATTTTATTTTGTAGACTAATATCAATTAAAAAATGATTTGAACCCAATGTGTCTGTAGATGTATGACAAGTGATGCTGGCCGCTATGTTAGAACTGCTAATGGTTAGGTCTATGGCAGATTTTCTTTGTCCTGGTCTCGTTTCAAGGGTGGGAAGTCCATCATTTAGAATAGACAAATTGTAAGAATCTAGAAATTCGAGAACATCCCTACCGGACACGTCAGTCAATTCGCATCCCCAAACTGTACTATGAGCGTTGAAATCCCCTGCTATTATAAATTTATCAGATAAAATATTTATTAAATTTGACCAAGTACTATTTCTAATTCTATATTGAGGAGAACAATACAATGATACTATATCCACTGTTAATTTATCTAGAAATATTTTGGCGCCACAAATTTGAAATTTATTGTTAGAAATAAATGAAAGGTCTAATAATTGAAATTGTATATCTTTGGATATGAGTACGGCACTACCGCCGTATCCATCTTGTCTATCACATCTTACGGAATTGTAATTTTGAAAATTATATCTGAAACCTGGTTTGAACCATGTTTCAGCTAATATAGCAATTTTTGGTTTGTTGATGTTTAGAAATATCTCCAAAATTGGTTTGTTAGATTTAACAGATTGTCCATTCCATTGAATGATTTTAGTTCCCATTTTGAGTTGCCTGGTTTGATGAAACAGAATTATTTAAGTTGTCTAGAAAAGAATTTATATCTTGTTTTGAAATGAAATTATTTTTTCGAGATTCTTGAATTACGGTATCTATGAAAAGTATTAATTTATCTTTAAGAGATTCTGATATTACAGGTGTATTTAGTTGTTTCCGGTGATATTGAGGGGCATAGGGATTTGGGCCTATTGGCTTGACAGGTAGAGAAGTACTGGGAGTATATGGTGGCTTTTCATTTAAGTTCTGAGGGCCAATTCTATTATTATTTTTGTATGGAATGATTTTTGTAAAATTTATATGTTTTTTTAATTGAGCATTAGTACTTGTATTATGCTGTGGTCTAAGTTCTAGGAGAGGAAATTCCTTATTAGAGTCTATGTTTGGACGAATTTGATTTGCTATAACAGCGTATGAGTTATTATGAATTTTACTGGCGTCTTTATATGAAAGGTCATTTAAGGTCATAATTTTTTTAATGTTTCTTTGTTTGGAATATTCTGGGCATTTGCGATAAGTAGATGAATGTTCCCCTTTACAGTAAAAACATTTTGGTGTACTGACGTCGCAATCTTTAGTTAAGTGTGCTGCTTGACATCTGCTACAACGTAATTTGCTTTTACACTGTCTACTCATGTGACCAAAGAGCAAACAGTTAAAACATTGTACTACAGGGGGAATATATATATTAACTTCACACCTATTACCAAATAAGTAAACATAGTTAGGTAAGGTTTGTCCCTCGAATTTTAAAACACATGTTTCAAGATTATAAATTTGAGCGTTTCCATTAATGTTCATTCTTTTTGTTAAGCGTCGAGCGTCTATAACTTTAATTTCGGAATCAACCTCAGCGACAATTTCTTCATTAGAAATTGATAAGTCGATATATTTAACAACACCGTATTTGTATAAATTAAAATCAGGGATATAAGTGTGTAAATCATTATTATTTAGTAATTTATATGTTAGTAATTTATTAGCTACTAAGGCATTGTCTAATTCAATTTTTATTTTAGACTTTCCGATCGAGGAGATGTTTATAATACTATTTTTATGTTGAAAGTCACTTTTGTATAAAATTTTACCAATAAACATGGGGTGTAGTTTTTTATTTAATTTATCTTCAACAAAAATGTAGTACGGGCCTGAATCAGTTATTTTATATCTATTTATATTTCTTATAGGATTAGCAACATCTCGAGAAATTTCGGATATATCTTCCCTTACTTGAATATGTGGCTGTTTACTTTTATGATTTTCTGTGTCATCTGACTTGTCATTCATAGGTCTTTTGTTATTGCTACCTGCACTTCCATTGCGTGTATGTGAAGTTGAAGACAAAGTATCCATGTCCATTTGGTCCGGTGAGGCTCCATTGACGATATTAAGAGCTCCACGGATGAGAGCAGCTGTTTCTGTTATTTGCCCAGTATCAGGAGGATCGGGTTCCCCGTCCATGATTTTGTTAACTGTTCCACAGTGATTCATTTATTTTTCACTAATCACTAATTAAATTCACTCGTCTCTCTTATAGATTAAATAAGAATTAATGTATATTTAAAAAATTCAACTGTTTTTTGACAAGTCTGTCAGCTGTCACGATGTTGTCTCTATGGAAGTACAAATCGGACTGTTGTTACAAAACATTAAATAACTAAATTGATTGTTCGGACCTTCTAGAAAAGTTATTTTTTCGAATACCTTCTTACAATACAAGAGGTAATGATATTTTCTCCCTGTCTATTAAAAATACTAATTCTGCTATTAATTCACCCCTGCATCGTACTAAATACAAATTAAATAATTTAGTAGCCAACGTTGATTTTCCGAACATATTTGCTAATAATTTTAATGTTATTAAAAAATATATTATCAATAATTTAACACAAAATGTATAGTATGTTATATTATATCTTATGTATTAATGTAATTCATCTTTAATTTCTAAAAACATGTGAACTTGTTGTTTATTTAATTTGTAACATATGATATGTAGTGCCACTCTGTTATTGGGCCTGTGCCTGTTGGGTGGCCAAAAGTCAATAAATAAATAAATAAATATATTTATGATAATTTGTTTATACTTTGCTATTCATGTTTATGTCTTTTAGAAGCCAATGGTGGAATTTTCTGTTTTTCTGTCTGGCGAAAGTGTTTCTTTAAGGGTTGATGGGATCTTAATCCTTTCTCTGATTTGTTTTTACTAACGGGTCAAAATCCGGAACCAGGGTTGGGTGTGCGTTCGTTGTTTTAAATCCACGCCAACAGTTTCAGTACCGTCTGCACTCTATAACGAGTGTGTATACTGCTGAGCTGTATGCTATTTTCAAGGCCCTGTGTTTTGTTTCGTCAGAGCAAAGTCGGTCAAGTGTTATCTTGACGGACTCGCTGAGCGCTCTGAATAGTATCCAAGATCCAGATCCAGTGCATCCTCTTGTACTAAAGATCCGGTTGCTACTCCACAATCTGAATGCTCAGAATGTGAGGGTAGAGCTGTTTTGGATACCGGGACATGTTGGTATTAAAGGCAACGAAGCGGCAGATGCAGCTGCAAAAGCCGCCTCTCACAGACCTATGATTGATGTGAGTTTCGTTTTTCCAGATGCCGCAAAGAGTCATTAGAAACATCTGGTTTTAGACATGTGGCAACATGAGTGGAGCCGCACATAGAACGTTAAGTTACGACAGATTAAGGGAGACGTTAAACCATGGAGTTCTTCCTGCAGGATTAAACGCAGAGAGGAAACCGCCATCACACGCCTCCGTATAGGTCACTGTTGGTGGACCCATGGACACCTCCTTCAAGGAGAAGAGTCCCCTATCTGTGAGACGTGTAACACAGATTTGTCTGTGTTACACTTTTTAACTGAATGCGTACAGTTCGAGGATGTCAGGGAGAGGTTAGGCCTGTGCTATGACCTGTCAGTTGCTTTAGGTGACGACAGGGTACTCATGGACAGGCTGATACTCTTCCTGAGAGAATCGAACTTATTGTTTTATGTGTGAAGTCTTGCACCTTATTTTAATGTGTTTCTAGTTATTGACTGTGATATTCGATGGTAATTGGCCCCTTTACAGCCTCTTACCATCACCCTGAGTCTGTTCAAATTTTCGAACAGACTTTTTATATTATTTATTTGTGTTAGTCAGTGCAAGTTTTTTTATTCAGTATGCTTATTTTTAATGATTTTATTTATTTATTTATTGTCTAATATATTGTTTTTAATATATAGTTTAGTCATTTAAATGGGCTGCATTAGGCGCAAATAGCCTTTGTTGCTGTGCGCCAAAAATTTTAACTAACTAACTAACTAACTTTCTTTGATTTGTCGTAGGTGGTTGTTATTAGTGCCTTTCCATTCGTCTTGCCATTTTGCTTGCACATATCTTTTAATTGACGTTTTTAAGTCAGAAGTAGGGATCGGTATTGGAGTTATATCTTCCCGTAGGGCTTCTTTCGCTTCTGTGTCTGCTTTCTCGTTGCCATCTATACCAATATGAGATGGAATCCACACTACCGTGATTTCCTTGCCCATATCTCTAATACGGTGTAGGTTTTCTTTGGTTTTTTGCCAAGAGTTTTATATGGGTGAAATAAGAACAATAATTCTTTTATTTTTCTCTTGTATTTATTTTCATACGTTCCCTTTAATTCTAAAAATTGTTTTTTTTTTTTAAATATGTAACGTAAGACGTAACATCCGTAAGGCTGTGGTTACAGAGGAAGCGTGTTCGTCCAAAGTACAGTTCGGGCATATTAGCGCGTATTCGAGCGATTAGATAGTAGAGTACGTTCAGGATAACTTCATGCCAGGTCTATATTACCGACCGGGTTGCGCAGAAACCAAATTTCGTCCATAACGTTAACAACAGTCGGTTTCATACATTTCAGTGGCGTCACTTACTTGACCACGCTTATATTTCGATTTTGATTGTTTAATTCCGTTTTTGTTTTCTTTTTTAAATTTTGTTGTTTATTTTCTTTGTTAAATTTTGTTGTTTGTTTTCTTTGTTAAATTTTGTTGTTTATTTTCTTTGTTAAATTTTGTTATTTGTTTTTTTTTTTTTTTTATTTTTGTTATATTTGTGTGTTATTATTATTATTTGTGAAAATGACGCCAAAAAAAAAAAGATTGGGCTTCCAAGGTATGTCAATTCGGAGCCAAGCGAGAGAAATCATAAACAATGTCGCTAAATTTATGAAAAATGAGGCAGAAAATGGAGTCTGTATACCGTTGGAGAGTTATAGGTTAAAATTAAAAACTGTTACATACGGGCTTTATATATAATTTGCATTTACGGGGTGAAATTGATACATTTATACACAAAAATATATTATTATTTATTTCTCGTACGTTTTCAGGTATGCCGTGTACTAAAACGAGAACAAAAATTAATTTGAAATACATGATTTTGTTTGTTTGGTATCCACAACAATTGACAAGGCAGAAACCCTTATGTACGTCTATGTAATCATCTGTTTTCTCGCGCAGGATTGATGACGTATTTTATGATGCCCTGGCATGAAGTTATCCTGAACGCACTCTAGGTGTTTAGTTCTAGCAGTTATTTTAATGACAAAAAAATAAATAAATGGGTTATTTGTATTAAGAATGCCACCAAAATGAAAATATAAGGAAAAAGACATTTTAAAATGATATTAACCTTAACAAAAAAATCTTTATTGTAAGTATGAATTACAAACCTTAAACAAAACGGCCAAAAAGTACAATTCAAACGATGAAGGTAACTAAATTGCAAAATCTAGTTCCGCCTAAACGTTTGGAATAGCCTATAACGTTTCAATTTCTTAGTAATATAGAAAATATCAAGAATGTTTGCATAATAAAGCAGGTTAATTTTGACATAATTCACCTTTGATAAGAGTAATTTTATATATATTTTTTTCATCATTACATTAATTAAAAAAATACGTCACTGTTATTCACGTACCACCAAGTCTTCTTTCAGGTACCACTAGTGATACGCTTACCACCGGTGTGGTAATGGTTTACCACTGGTGTAAACCATTCATATGTTGTTTTGTTTTTCTATTATGTTTAAAATATGGAAAAATTTAATATTTCTCCTTATCGCTAACTTTTAATTCAGTCGCCACTTCATCCCATAATTTACAGTCTGTTCCAAACGGTTAAACGGAACTAGATTTTGCAATCTAGTTACTTTCATCGTTTAAATCGTGCCTTTCGGCCGTTTTGTTTAAGCTTTGTAAATCATACTTACAATAAACAATTTTTGGTTAAGGTTAATATCATTTTAAAATGTCATTTTCTTTATATTTTGATTTTTTGTAAAAGAACTAAATTCCCATTTAGTTCCGCTTAACCGTTTGGAACAGACTGTACGTGCTACATCAATGGTAAGTTATCTTCGATCAAAAACTAAAAATATTAATTTCTCAATATTCATTTTGTATACACATACTGTACCACAAAGCAAGTAAAACAAGTGGACTGTACGGAGATGAGAACTGTAGGTATAGAAAGCATACTCGCGCGAAGAAAACAAACAAGTTTGAATTCAGCTATTCGGGCGATTTACATAACACAGATGTGTACTTCTACACGCATGAATCTGTCGCCCGAATGCGGTCGAGTACGAGCGTAGTTTCGCGCGATTGATAAGCTTCTACTGTAACTATACATGTGTATTTCTACACCCTTGAATCAGTCGCGCGAATTCGGGCGAATACGCGCGACAACAGTTCGCGCGAATACGCTTCCACTGTAACCGCAGCCTAATACGTCAACTCTTGCACTCAACTGATTGTTTTTAGCAAAATCTCGTGTAATTTTGCTCAATCGGTGTTTGTAAGTGTTTCATTGTGTAGTCGTCTGTAAAGGTACCCACGGGCATTTCATTGAAATTTGCACGTATTGTATTTTTACATGGATTTATGTATAATCCGCCTCGAACAGGCGTTGAAAATTAGTGGGTTAATGTATGAAGGAATGAAAAATATATTAATTGAAATGATAAGTAACTCCATCAACGTACGTAACATAAAAATATGGCTTAATATAAAATGGAAACAAAATGTCATATACATTACCCTGTTTTAACAAAATTAGTCCATAATTTAAGCATCCTTTTCTGAACGAGTTTTGCGGTTTCAGTTATTTGAGGTTGAAAAAACATGTACAGTTCTTCAGAATGAGCAGTTCCTGAAAATGCAGAAAATATTGAATAATTCCTTAGATCAATGGTCAATCTTTATTAATATGCACTGTATTTTATTTATGTGGATTAAAAACTAGTAAAATGAATATTTTATACCTGGTGAAGCAGTATCTCCTTTTGACAATGATACATGGGCTGAACCGCCAATAAAGTCAAATTCATAGAGATACACTGGTACATACTGCGACAGTAATTGGCTGCTTTTACGTATACCTCGTATAAATAAACTGTCACTTGCAAACTAAAAAAAAAAAACGTTTATTATTAACGTATATTAAGCATATTAGTCTAGTGCCTACGTCGAAAGATACTGCACTTGATGATAATGGAATGCCACTTGGCACACGTGTTCCTTATAAAAATTAAATTATTTTGACCCGCAGCACCAATTTGTGAATCGAGGCAGATTCAAGATGGCGGCGAAACTAGCGCTCCAATTACGATAACGATAACTAATTTTTATGATAGAGCGAAGTAGCTAAATACATATTTGTACAATGGACCTTTAGCTACAATTTGCCGCATCGTATGACAATATTTGTTAATTAGTTTACAAGATACCGTCCATAATTCATGGTCAGACGCAAAAAAGTGATCTCCGAAATGGCTAACGAATTTCGTATGATATGGCTCGCTTTCTATTAATTTAATGCCGTAGATTACGAATCTGTTATCAAAATGGCGAAAATTTTATATTTTGATAGATTTTTTCCCAAATTCGAGACATGATGATATACTTTATCACTGCAAATCTGCGTATATTAATATTTTTTTTCAATTCTTCCTAAATCTGTAGGGCATATCCTTGGCTACAAGAATAAGTGCGGAATTTTTCTCTGAGGGGCGCCGAAATTAAGGTAGCGGCCGAAATGTGTAAAGTCTCAACTGCGTATTATTTGGATACTCTTTATATCATTTTCGACCAAATCGAACCTGTAAATTACAAAAATGAAATAAAAAATGGCATATGACTTATTATTATTCGGGTTTTGCCCGAAATGAAATAAAAAATTTGACATATCCGGCCGGAACGGCTGTAAATTATGACATTTAAGTAAGATACTCCATGTATATACGGAATGCATCAATTTGATTAGGTTTGTTTGCAGCACATGGTCTCAAATGAAGCCGGTTTCGAAATAAAGCTCAAAAATCGAATTTAGCTATTTACATCAAATTTGTTGAGTTGTATATCAATTTCGGGTATATTGAAGTCGTAGATTTCGAAAATGGAGTTAATTTAAATATTTGCTACATATAAGATTGTATTTTGCCCGAAAAAAATAAATACTTGCCCCTTATATATTAATGTCGGACAAGCAAAAAATATATTTTTACTTTCAGTTCTTATCGGCAAAACATTGATGTATGCAAGCTGTACAGCTCCTCGGAGCAACCCTCGTTTCCCCGCCTAAAGACGTGTTGGCTTCATAACAACTCGTCCTCATTCAGTGTCTATGTTATACTACCTCATTGCTATCACCCGCACCCACCTTTTAGTGAAAGGCCAGTGCACTTAATTGCCATGATACCTAAATTAATTTTGCTATTTTTAAAAATAAAACAGTATTTATTCACTTTTAGTATGATTAATAAATATGGCACATATGTTCAAATTCCTTTTCCTCATAATTTCTAACAAAATTAATCATTGGAAATGTTTTATTTTGGAACTATTGGGTTGTGTAATAAATTCACGCGTTTTTTTGTTTATAAGATTTATTGAAGAAGTTTTGAGGTCTTCATCGTTAGCGAAGGGTACGTCCCTCATTTGGTTCGACATGGAGCGGAAAAGGTGATAATCCGTTGGCGCAAGGTCCGGAGTGTATGGCGGATGCGATAGAACCTCCCATTTGAGATCATTGAGATCTTGCGGCCATCGCTCAAGTTATGTGGCACCCAATTCCCAAGTTTTTGAGTAGTCCATGGAGTAAAGATGGTTAGCGATGGTCGTAAAGGTACATTTCATCTTTTCGGCTAACTCTCTATTTGTTTGACGACCATCTTCCTTCAAAAACATCTTGAGACGATCATCGTCGAAGTCGGGAGGTCGGCCGGAGCGAGGTGCATCACCAAGGTCAAAATTGCCATTTTTAAACTTGGAAGACCAATCTTGCGCGGTCCTCGGAGCTATGGCATCTACTCCATATACGTCACAAATGTTGCGAGCTGTTTCCGTAGCTTTTTGACCACGACGAAAGGTAAAATAGTGCAGATGTCGAAAATGACTTTTTTTATCTCCTGGAACTTCCATTTCAAAAGCCTCAAATTCAATTAAAATTAATTAATACCGAAAATTAAAGCAGATAAGTTTGTAGAATACGAAAAACACTTAAGAATGCATACATAAACTTAACCTAACAAAACACAAAATTGCGGGAAAAAGATAAAATACAAAAAACGCGGGAATTTATTACACAACCTAATAATTAATTTAAAATAACTTGTGAGAACATCGGTTTATTGATTATTTACACAAACAGTGATTTACTTACTTGAGTTATCATAGTGTCATTCTTCACCTTAATTATAGCATTGTTATAATAAAACTGATTTATTAAGTCGGCAACAGTTTTGACTTTAACTGCATTCATATCTTTTGGTACCATTGTTCCAGGGACCAAAGAAAACTGTAAGGCTTTTAAAAACCTTGCTAAAACAAAAAGAAGTTTAATTAACAACTTAATAATGAAACAATAATAATAACAATGCTCTAATAAGGTTAAATAATATAACGCTGCCACAGGTCCAAAACATCAAGTACCTCGAATCAGTGGCGCACCCAGAATTTTTTTTTGAGGGGCCCAGTAGATAAAATTATTTAAATTATTCTCATTTCTTAAAAAGTGATGATCTAAAGAAAAAGGTCCTCACCTCTGAAATACACGTTGTTGCGACCCCTTGAGTCGCAAAATCATTCAAAATTACCGCTCCGGGTAATTTTTATCAATTTTTAATTTTGTTATGCAATTCTACCGTTCATTGTATGAACCGCTAGAATCTTTCAAATTTCTGTCTGAGACCATGACTACTCGATTGTTTTTCATCGAGAACAGACGTCTTTTTGAGTTTTTTGATAAAATCTAATATACTGTGTTTCGAGTTTACCAAGACGAGGCTGTGATTTATTTGGTAAACAAGAATTATCGCTTGACCACCGTTCGAGATCTACGTTTTTTACGAGAAAAAAACCCTGTTTTGGATCAAAAAGTTTTAATTCTTGATATTTTTACTCAATCTAAAAATATCTATACTTGAGTTCTCAAGAAGCGTATATATGGAACTAACAAATATCCAGACGAGAACCAGGAGAACCTAGACCACTCCAGAAGTTGGGCCAGTAATCAACCAACATCGGCGATTCCACCAGAATATTGTAGAGTCCGATTGTGGATAACTGAAGCCAACATCTGTATTTGTATTCCACGCTAAGTATTTTTCTGTATTTTCATACGGAACGCGTGAGTACAAATTTAAATTCATAATTCTCATTATTTTCTGACGCGCCGCACAGTTCAGTCCCTATGCGTGCGCACATTATAATTTTTGCCATTTTGTTAATTTAGATTCCGTAAACTTTATATTGAATATTATTTGTGTGTATAGTTTCTCACCCCAATGTATTTTGGTTGTGTCGGGGAGAAACATATATTTGTAAAACTCATATCACCCGTCTACCGGGTGATCCATTATTTATACTAATTTACGCTACATTTTCCCCAATTATTTTTTGTTTGTTATAAAAATTATTCAAAATAATTTTTCGGGTTACTCAGAGCAGTTCTACAATATCAACGGCTGGTTAGGGATTCAAGAGGACAGAATTGTGTTATTACTCCTCCAGAACCACTGTGTGGGGCCCTTAGAATACCTCTACTCCCAGGGGAAAACCAAACCACCTTTAATAAGTCTCCGAGAATAACCCTTTGGAGTGAAATACGTCTGAACCCTGCCTGTTCTTTTTTATGTTTGTGAGTATAACACTGCTCTGAAGTAACGCGCCCTTATTTCAACGATTTAACTGCAATTCTGCTGCAGGTTAAATCCGCACACATCACAATTATCTCAACAGAACCGTTTATTAGTCACCACGTGTGGCGGGTCCTACGATCTTAGTCGTAGACCTATGTGACGCCGCGACGCCTGCGTCTCTCCTACGAAACCAGCGCAACGGGCGCCACAAACGTGATGACCTAAAAAAAAAGTCCTCATCTCTATATTTATCTAAGATCATTGATAAAAAAATTGGTATTTCCCTCTTTCTTAGAAGCCCCACTTCTGGGTGCACCACTGCTTCGAATATAAACTAACCAAGACAACAGACTGTACTTGAAAAATCATGAGATGTTCGTTAAATTAATTTTTTTAGAATTTATTTTGTGGTATCAAAATAAAGCTCTTAGGACTTAGATTAAGGAACGAATAGTAGATTTTTTAAATACGTTTTTAGTCAAAAATGTGCTAAAAAAGTTCTTGTACCGCCGCCTTTTACCCAAAGGTGTTATGCCTCATTTTCATGCGGGTGTTGGAAGTGTGGAACAAAAAATTCAACCAATAGGATCGCTTTATTTAAAAAAAAACCGTACCATGGTATCGTAGGCGCGGTGTTACAAGCGCGGTGTCGCAAGTTCAGAAATTTCAACTCTAGCGCCGGCCGCACCGTCGAAACCATAGAAACAGATATATTTTTTCGGAATGGTGAGATCTTTAGCGAGAAACTTATATTAATTTCCTAAAAAAAAAATTAAAAAAATGTAAATTGATGTAGCGAAATAGCGACTTTTACAATGTTGTCGGCAGTCATAAAGTTTATTATTATGGATTCAGTTTCAAATTTCTGGTCTGCAGGAATGTCATGCAGCATACTAATAATAGACCCCCAAGTAGGGGCCAACAGAATCTTCATTCTAAACTGTGATGTCAAATTTATTTCAGTAAAAAAGATTGTGTATTAAATTCTTTTCTTGTAATTGAAGTAACTGTCTGTGTATTTTGTGTCTCATTTCTTGCAACAAATTAAAATAATCAGCCTGTTGCCGTCTGTTTTTATATATGGGGCGTACCTACCATTGCTTTTCTTCATATCGCATTAAGTCTAAATATGCATAAAAAAGAGCTAGACGTCTCCTTCGATTTGACGACATATTTAATGAAATTGAATAACCGTTTACTCCAAACACTTGTATAAACTTTTAGGTTAAATTTGGGTTATATACAAATGTCAAAACCGAAAACGCGCCCTTATCACGCCTCCAACCCCATCATGAAATTCGAACTTGTAAATATAACACCACGCCTCTCACCCCTGTCACGCCTCTGACACTACCATGAAAATGAGGCATTAAACTAAAAATCTGAAAAAATTATTGGTTATGTACATTTATCTGAGCCGGAAACGTACAAGAGGAATCAAATTGCGTTTTTGAAAAATATTGCAGTTTTTGTGTTTTTGACAAAATTAATTATTTTTTTAATTCATGGCTAAATTATGGCTAATAATGTTATGGATTTTTTATATTTGAGGCTAAGATAGTGTTTGTCGTTTTTTGAAATTAATTATATAATAAAAAAATAAATAAACAGCTGAGGACAGAGTTTTGAACACCACTCTAGACTGTAGAGTGCAGTGTGTAGTGTCAGTCATTTTATTATACTATTATACGTTGTGACTCAACCTATTGTTTGAATTACTTTTTGTTTTTAATGTTTCAAAGAGGAATAAATCATTTATAGTAACGAAATACTTATAAAACAAATAACACATTGGTAATAGTGAAAAATACGTTTCTGAAATTGAAAAAAATTAACCCATTTATCAATATATTTCTTATTAATCTAGTGTAGACTTGAATACGAAGCAAATACAGAAAAAAACGATGGGATTTTTAGCAAGTTATTTAAATTTTGTTTAAAAAATCAGCTGTGGCTACCACAGAACCGACCGCCATTATAAAGTACTTGCATAAAATACATTCTAGCAGCAGAGTAGAAATAACTTGGCCTAATATTTTCTAACAGAGATATTATTTATCATGACCATGGAAACGTTACATATAAGTATGAAAAAATTGAGACTTCGAAAAATATTACAAAATTTTTTCGAAATTTCGAAAAATCAAAAAACGTCTCAAATACTTATTGCATTTATAGCAACTTTTTTTAAATAAATTTTTTCGAAATATTTTTCTGTTGCTAAATATTCTCAAAAATCTTAAAATCGACACGAGTAAACTCCCATTTCTAGTTAACCGATTTTTACCAGAAGTTGATCAACTCGTGTCATTGATGTCAAAAGCTTAAATATGCAGTTTCATAAAAATCCTTTCAGCCTAATTTGCTCTGCACGTGTACATAGACGGACAGACGGACAGACAGACAGACGGACAGACAGACCGACAGACATCATGCTAAAAATAGTCAAAACGTTATGTAGGGAACTCAATTCGTGGAGATCCATCGAAATCTCGAAATGTCAAAATCGGTATGATCACAATACCTCCCTTATATATGTTGATGGTCGGTAAAAAAATAATACAATAAAATAAACATTTAGTAGTACTTACTAAACGTAAGACCTCAGCAAAACAATAGCGAGATGGTTTATCCATATTCAAAATAGTAATTCAATTCAAAAATGAAAAAAAAAAGAAGAAAGAGACAATGCTTCAAATCTTATAAAAAGTATACATGATTTTGAATTTGTATTTTTATGTACAATTTTATCAAAAATATTAGGAGAAATAAATTTATCTCCAAAATTATTACAAACTAAAAATATAGATTTGAGAATTGCAACAACTTTAAGGAAAAATCTGAAAAAATACCGAAATATATACTTTTCTGCGAAAGATGACGCAACTCAAATGGCAGCCAAGTGGAATATCAGCTCCACTTTTGGAAAAGAACAAAAATTGGAAAAAAGTACTTTGAAGATTTTTTTAGAGTAACTGTATTTAATGCAGTTCTCCATATTGTTATCAATCAAATTGATAATAGATTCAGAGCGATGAACGACGTTGTAAATTTGTTTTTATTCATGTCACCTCGAAATTTAATCAACTTGGATGAAACGAAAATTTTGAGTTCTGCCGAAATCTTACAAAAAAAATACAAAGGTGATATTTCATCCAATTTTCCGTTACAAATGGTAATGTCAGCTTTGATGATTAATGAGGAAATCTCTAAAATATCAACAATGAAAGAATTTTCCGAACTTTTAATAATTAAATAAACCTCCCTGTTGGTCATTTTTCCAGACGTAGTTACTGCATAATATCTTTGAAAATCTATCCAAGTCGCCTTCAAATTGAGTTCGACTTTAAGATCTATCCTATCATGTACAAAACCCAAATCTGTCCTAAACAAAAATTGTGTCTACTCTATTCCCTGCCAGTGCGGGAAACAATATATTGGCGAGACTTGCAGACCTCTACATGTTAGGGTAAACGATTATAAGAAGAAAGTTCAGCAGGGCGAAATTTACAGTTCCAAACTGGCTGAACATGCTAGGGAAAATGAACACCATTTCCAATGGAAAGATACTAAACCCTTAATGTATGAGGAAAACAAGTTCAAGAGAAAATTGAAAGAGTCTGCTTTGATCGAAAACTCTCGAGATGCTGTCAGCCAAGCCAGCATAGAATTTCCTCAACTCTGGCTTTCCATTATTCAAAACAATCCTTTTAATCCTCAAGTCACTAATCCGGTAATAAACAACTCATTACCACACAATAATGTGACAAACAACCTTAATCCGGTCGTTAATCCTCCGCAGGTAGTCCCGTCCCTATCCATACCTGATCCCAACCACCCAACCAATAGCAACGCACCTATAACCTGCTCCCACTCTTACAATACTCGGTATAAAAACTCGAAGAAAACTGAAATGTTTATCACTTCTCGTGATCGCTGAAGACGGAAACAGATTGTTGAGCAGTTTCCGAAACGTCCGAATTTATTTTTTATATTACTCTTGAAGTATTATATCTTTTTGATACTAATACTCATTATCTTGTACTATTCTAGCCTAGTACTATCAGCAATGGCAAACGTCCAAAATAAAGGTGTCCACGTAGTTACTGCAATTTTATTATTTTTAACGCTTCCTGTCACTGTGGCAAAACGCTCCGTTCTTTTTCCAAATTAAAAATAATAAAAAACTATCTACGAAATTCTACTGGAAAAGAACGCTTACATAATTTATTGTTGTTGAGCATTGAGGCTGAAATTGCTCAAGAAACGGGCATTAAAAAGATTTTGCTAATTTAAAATTCAGAAAGATTTAACATTTTAAATTGATTTATTTATATATATATATATATCTAGTTTTGTTTTGTTTTATCTATGTTTCATTTGTTTGATATTATTGTTTTTCTTATTATATTCATAATAAAATATGTATTATAAAGTAAAATGATTCTTTGTGTAAGAAGAATCCAAGGTTAAATTTCTTCAAAATTATGGGACGCTAGATACGAAAAGAAAAATATCACATAAGGTTGGGGGGCCGATATAATTTTTTTCCGGGGGGGGGCCAAAATTTGTAGTTCCGCCACTGTATCTACAACACCCTGAAATGTGTGAAAATTCACACTTCACATCAATTTTTTGTTATAAGTATAGGAATAAAATTATTACATGATGACGAAATTAATTTAGCTTCTTGACTGTTGAATCCTGTAAGGAAAGGCACTTGTACGAAATCTCCTGTTTCTTGTTTTACATAACTGTACGATGTTACAACGGCTCCTTCTACATCATTCTCAATGCATGGGGCCCATGGGAGACCATTGAAACTCTATAAACAAAATATAAACATAAACATAACAAAATATAAACACACTATAACTTTAACACAGTTAAAAAATGTTAATAAGTTCTTTTGAGGTAAACAAATAGAGTTTTTATACTTTGCGTTCACAATAATATCATTGTTACACTGAAAACAATTTAACAATAGAAGCTATTGTTAAACTGTTTTTGGTGACTTTATTTTAAGAGATTGGCAGAGAAGTCAATATTGCCAGGATAATAAAATATCACTAAATGCTGGAAAATGTAGTTACATAAATTTCACGAGGAATCTTATACAGAGTGATTATTTAATGGCGAGACGACGTCAACGAATTTTACGTGCCTCCTAGCAGAATACTATGACTATAATAACCTTGAAGAAAATTTGATTATGAAGAAAAAAAGATTATATATATATAAAAGATTATACACGAAATATATATATATATATATATATATATATATATATATATATATATAGGGACATTTTTATAATTTTGGAAGAGTCAGGATAATTTTTAATTAAAGAAAAAAAGGTATTTTGGCCTCTTTTTCCCCCAAATATGTGCGCGCCTGCACACATATTTAAAAAATTCATTTAATATTTAATACATTCACAATTACTTACATAGGGTCTTACTACTGAGGATTTCTGTAATATTTTGTAGTTGACTTTTCTCAACCTATTGACAAGAATCTGAGTATTTTTTGTAAATATCAAATTTTTTATCCCAGTTTTAAAAGCCAAAGATATTGGATTTGTTGCTTCTGCCCAGGTGTTCAGAGTACTGCCGCTATCAGAAATAGCACCTCGGTATAGACCTACAATTTAAATTATAATCATTATCATTGTCTTGTTACAGGGCTATTCAGAGACTAAAAATAAACAAAATTTTTAAATTCAGTGTTGACATTTTTTTCTTATTCAAAGACACTTTTTAAACACTGTTTAATTTTTTAAACACTGTTTTTCATAATTACAGTGGTTAAGTTGATTTTGTCTATTCAGAGACATCATTTCATTCTAGTTATCGTGGTTAAGTTACAATTTAATTTTATCAACAATTTTTAAACAATGTATGTCGGTAGTTTAAATTTGTCTATTAAGATTATTATCTACGTGAGATTTCTAAAAACAAGATTCAGTGGAGGAATATTTAGAAGATATTGACGGATATAAATGAGTTAGTGTGTACAATTTTTGTCAGAATTTATATGGACAGGGGAAGGGTACACGGAAAATCCCTCTATGATAATTATAGTGATAAAATTTTTCATGAAAAATATCGTTTTTCTAAATAAGGTGTGAACTTTATACACCATCTTGTTGGAAATGAAATTAATCATGTGACATATAAGGGACGGCCCATAGATTCAAAATTACAATGATTACCGAATTAAGATATTTCGGATGGGGACATTTCAGGATAAAACTGCTGATCTTCATGGATTTAGTCAACCTACTATGTAACGTATCATATGTAAAGTTTCGGTTGCGTAGGCTTTAAAAAAGATTGTATAAATAGATTCTTTGACCGTATTAAATGGTTTGGATAAGTATTAATTTTTTGGGGTATCGGTCTAATAAAACTACGTTCTTTTCTTGTCAAATAGTTAAAACATATTTTATTTGCTTACTAGTTTTCGATTCTCTCTGAATCATTTTCAAAGCTTGCAAATATAAAAAGTATATAAAAATTTAAATAAATAGATAAATAGTGTTGGGAAATTGCTATTAAAGACGGCGTTGGAAAATAACAACAAGAAGTTAGCAACCAGAAAAGATATATGACAGTTAATTATTGATTAAAAATACCTCTGAAAATTTTATTAAATATATTATATACAATTTAAAATATATAAAATATACATCCAGTTTTCTTTAACTACACTGTCTCACCCCATCGTTAGGCGAATCGTAACAGTTGGTGGCAATCGGTGTGATTTTAATTTACCAAAAATTACACGGCAAAGGATAAAAAATATTGTTGAAGAACGTCAACAGGGACATTTTTTTGAAAATCTTTTGTTCCGACGGTGGTCCTGCTGGAAGATAAAGAAGCAGAGAAGGCAAGAAGTGAAGATAAGGGAAGCAGTTATTTGGATGTAAGACAACTGGAACAAATACTGGAATCTGTTTTTGGCGGTGTACTGCTCATTCATCGAGTTGGGAGCCATTGCAGTCAGTTATTTGGAAAAGGTGACAGCTGGTGCAAGATTTTGGGTTACGTAAGTAATACTTGATTGTATTTCAGAGTTTATGGTCTTAATTGATGTCTAGAACTCAGGTTATATTATTTATGTACCAATCTGTAAATATTATTTAAAAATATTATCTGCTGTACGTCAAAATTTTTCAAAAGGGGTATATTTTGTTAAAATTTTGACGGGTTGCCTTTATTTTTTTAAGGCAAAGTATTACTGGAATATTTGTCATTTTGCGGAATTTTGTTATTGTAAAAAGTTGTTACAAATGGGTATTTTGTACGAGATAAAGAGAATTTACATTTGCATTACATTTTACATTTGCATAAAAGACCATAAGCTCGAAGTGCAAACTTGTATTGCTTAACGAGCTGACCAATGAAGTCTCAGGTGTCAGAATCACCAGGATTCTAACCCCAAACGACTGTCTCAACCCGGGGCAATTGTTGGGAAATTGCTATTCAAGACGGCGTTGGAAAATAACAAGAAGAAGTTAGCAACCAGAAAAGATATATGACAGTTAATTATTGATGAAAATACTTCTGTAAATTCTTAATTATACAATATATATAATTTATAACAAATAAAAGCATCCAGAGTTTCTTTAATTTACACTGTCTCACCCTACCGTTAGGCGAATCGTAACAATAGTTAAAAAAATAAAATCAATAGTTAAAATACAACATTGAATATATTTCAATTTAACGGACATTTTTTTAAATCTTCCTACTTGTTTAGACCGTTAAGTGTACATGTATATACTTTTTATATTAATTCTGTATTCATTTCTATTATATTTTCTTGGTTGATTCTGTTTTAAGGCTGCGTATAACCCCCGGAGGTTACTAGTTTCTTATACAAAACTAATAATCTGAAATAAAATTAGTATCAACCTATACATCAAATTTTGCACCGAATTTGTATCTATCTAATAAGAAAGTTTTAATTGTAGAAACATTTATTGTAAAAATATTATCGCTCAATAACTTAAAAATAGACATCAGCGATATTGTTCTGTAATTTTTTTAATCTATTTGTGGGTTTCGAATAACTTTTATATTTATATAGTTTTGTGTAGAAATGTTCAAATAATACGTCAATTTTTTTTTCGACTTGATTACTTATAGTTTAGAGCCTTCGTCGAAAAATATTATACTTAAAGATAATAGAATGCCACTTGCTACACGTATTCTTCACGAAAAATAAATCATTTTTACCCGTAACACCAATTTTGAAAACCGCGGCAGATTCAAGAGGGCGGCAAAAATAGATTACCAAGTACAATAACTATAAGTTATTTTCACAATACAACAAAATAGCTACAATCATATTTGTAGAATGAAGCTTTAGGTACAATTTGCCGCATCGTATGCAAATATGCGTCGATTGGTTTATAAGATGGCGTCTATAATGCAATTTGCTTATTTACAACTACCTAACAGTTTTTTCTACAATTAAAAATATCCTATTAGATAGATAAAAAATCGCTGCAAATTTTGATATATAGATTGTTATTAATTTTATTTCCGATTATTAGTTTTGTATAAAAAACTATTGAGGACTATAGGGTTGTGCGCCGCCTTAAGCGCTCTGTATTGATTCCACACTAACATCGTAAGCTTTTTAAGCATCGTACCTCTATACCTTCGGACCATAAGACGCACCCTATTTTTAAGTCAATTTTTCTGCGTAAAAAGATCCATCTTATGGTCCGAAAAATATGGTAGCTGCCATCGTAAATTTGTAAGTCATAGTGTAATATTTTAAATCATGTTAATAATAAACCCGTAATCGTAAAGTAGTTTTGTTAAAGTTTCGAGGTTAATTCAAAAACACTTCCATCCTAAGAATAATTCAAAAACAAGTCCATCCTAAGAATACTTGTAACCAGTCAGCGAGCTCCAGAGTTCATATCCGAAACCGCTAGCGGATTATGAACTCACTATGTGGGAGTCCTCGGATTATAGGTATGTACAAAATAAGTACAAATGGTGTATATTAATACCAATATCTTAAATTATATTATCCGTCCGTTAAATTTTATTATTAAATAAGGTATTCTTAATAAGACTTCCATATTCTGAGATGCGAAATATTTTCATTTTAGCATTTTTTACTTCTAGCTTAAAGAAAATAAAATACATTCTAATTTTAACCGATTTTTCATGTTAAACGTTTTCCACTGTATTCTACCAAAATTTTATAAAGAAAGAAAAGTATGTTTCTTAATTACCTTGTGTTGTATTCTGTTGCATAATAAATTGAATGGATGCTGCTCCCGCACTTTGTCCAGTAACTTTACTTGGGTCGCCTCCGAAGAGAGCAATATTTTTATTTATCCATTTTAAGGCTGCGATTTGATCTTTTATACCATAATTTCCAGGCGATGCCGAATCCTTCGTGCAAAGAAATCCTGCAAAACATTATTATTGATCCTCTTAATCAGAACTTTTCAACCATTGCAAATCGCGACCCAAATTACGTAGTGGGCAGTTATTTCCGTCCCACCGCACCTGTAGATATTGCTTCTCATAGATACGAGGTGTGTAAATTAAGTAACCGGACTGATTTAATTTTTTTTTTTGTTTTATTCGAATAGAATTATTATTCACTATTGTCTACTTCAAAATAACTTCCTTAGAAAGCCACACGCTGGAGACGGTTCTTCCAATCCTCATAGCAGTGCTGGAACTTGGATACTGGAATAGCTTTCAGCTGGTCGGTTACGGATGTTTGAATGTTTTCGAGTGTCCTAAAATGACGCCCCTTGAGGTGATTTTTCAATCTTGGGAAGAGGAAAAAGGACTCAAGTCAGGCAAAATACGGAGACTGGGGAGCCACAGGAATGTTTTTACTGGCCAAAAACATTCATTGCATTCGTTTATTGATCATTTATTCCATTACTACATTATTGCGCAGATTTTTCTCATCCCCAATTCATTGGTCAAAATTTGATGAATGGTAGTGTGAGTCAAATTCAACTCTTCTCCGATGATTCTGACTGTCAACCGACGATCTGAACGCACGAGACCCCGGATTCTATCAACATTTTCATCGTTTCTTGAAGATGAAGGCCTCCCGCTGCGTGATTCAACTCTCTTCTTTCTGAAAATGCCTGAAACCACCAAAAAACCTGGGTCCTTTCAGAACATTGTCTCCGTAGGCCTGCTGAAGTTTTGCAAAAGTTTCCATTGCAGTGTGCCCAAGTTTGAAGTAAGACCTGATAGCACACCGTTGCTCGAAATGAATATCACTCATTTTTACGACGCACTAGAAAAAAAAAACCAGTGGCGAAGGGAAACCTCCGCTAGACTTGCCCTCCCAATGTAAATTTAAAAAAAAAAAAAATTTAAATATTTAGATAAATCTTCAAAAATACATCAAATTATGTTCTATACCAATTTTTGTCCAAGGCTTGCTTTACTAGTTACGAATTAATTATCATGACCATGGAAACGTTACATATAAGTATGAAAAAATTGAGACTTGGAAAAATTTTAAATAATTTTACAAAAATGTTTCGAAATTTTTCGTTTTATCAAAAAACGTCTCAAATAAAAGTTATTAATTATTGCATTTATAGTAACTTTTGTTGAATAAATTTTTTCGAAATATTTTTCTGTTGCTAAATATTCGCAAAAATCTTAAAATCGACACGAGTAAACTCCCATTTTTAGTCAGCCGATTTTCATAAAAAACAATAGGGTTCTTCCCATTTAATAGGAGAATTTTTTAGTACCAGAACGAACTCTTTACGTTAAACCGTTTTTGAGTTATCGTGTATGCACACACACACACACACACACACACACACACACACACACACACACACACACACGCACGCACGCACGCACGCACGCACGCACGCACGCGCGCGCACGCGCACGCACGCACGCACGCACACGCACACACACACACACACACACACACACACACACACACACACACACACACACACACACACACACACACACACACACACACACACACACACACACACACACACACACACACACACACACACACACACACACACACACACACACACACACACACACACACACACACACACACACACACACACACACACACACACACACACACACACACACACACACACACACACACACACACACACACACACACACACACACACACACACACACACACACACACACACACACACACACACACACACACACACACACACACACACACACACACACACACACACACACACACACACACACACACACACACACACACACACACACACACACACACACACACACACACACACACACACACACACACACACACACACACACACACACACACACACACACACACACACACACACACACACACACACACACACACACACACACACACACACACACACACACACACACACACACACACACACACACACACACACACACACACACACACACACACACACACACACACACACACACACACACACACACACACACACACACACACACACACACACACACACACACACACACACACACACACACACACACACACACACACACACACACACACACACACACACACACACACACACACACACACACACACACACACACACACACACACACACACACACACACACACACACACACACACACACACACACACACACACACACACACACACACACTGGACCATGAAACGTGGTCATCCATCAAAATCTCGACATCGAAAATTTTCGCGATTACAATACTTGCCCCTTATATATTAAGGTCAGGCAAGTAAAAACTGTTTTACGAAAAAAATCGCTACGGACAACAAAATTACTCTAGCGAGTTCAAACTCGTACTGAAGGCATATAACTTGTTCACCTGCCGCCCCTCCAAGTCCCGCGTCCGTAATGTTATAGGGGGCCTAAGTTGCATCAAGTGGGGGTAGTTAGTTCCGTTTTTTTTTTTTTGTATGGGATGTGCTTGAGATGCAAAATCCAAGTTTTCGACCTCGGCAGCCCTCCGGAACACTTTTCCATATCTCAAAAACTAATAAAGTTTCGCACTTTTTCGGTTTCTTCCCATTTTGACCATAAGGGAGCACGTTTTCGACAAACACCATTCTATGCATTTTTAAGATTAAATTTGCTACAATTTGAGACCAGAATGGGCTTGGTAGCCCTAATAGTTTCCGAGATACAGCTTTTCAAAGTTTCTAAAAATCTCCAAACTTGAAAATTTTATGCTAATTTTCATGTTTCATTATATACAATTCTCTTTGTGTTTTTGGAAAAACACCAGATGTCTTCTACTCAACCACCTAAACATCTACAGACAGTCAGCTCATCACTTTCACTCATGCCTTCAGTGGCTGTGATTCCACTTCGTGTTTCTTCGGCCACGGAAAATTCAAGTTGCTTCAAATACTACAGAAGCATGTAGACCTTATAGAGAAAGCTGCAGTTTTTTCTAATCCAGCTGTGACACCTGCCCAAGTAGCTGAAGCCGGGGAGAAAATCTTCATTGAACTGTATGATGGAGAAAGGTCCAGTCAAACTCTAAACGACCTGCGCTACAAGCTCTTCACAAAGGCTGCAGTCAAGAGCAGGTTCAACCTGGCCAAACTTCCTCCCACGCAAGATGCTGCAAAGCTACATTCGTTTCGCACATACTACCAGGTGTAGCAGTGGCTGGGCTACAAAAAGAATACGCTGTAATGGGGATGGGTTGCCACAGCCCGAGGCCTTTATCCAAAGATGATGTCGAGGGAAGTACCTCCTCAAACCTGCTCAACATGATTTTCTGCAGTTGCAAGAAGGGATGCAGGAATGCTTGCAGCTGCAGAAAATCAGGTTTGAAATGTTCCGGTGTGTACGGAACCTGCAATAGCCAGTCCTGCGAAAACCTACCGGAAATGAAGATAGACGTCGACGACAACATCCTCGACTTGGCGATATTGATATTGAAGAAGTCGAGGAACAACATCAGGTATAGTTACACTCGTATTGTTGTTGAAAGTTACCATTATTTATAATAGGCCGTTACCTTATTGAGGCCCTCAGGCATATCACATAGCTCAGTGATTTCAATTTTGTACGAAAAATTGGATATGAAAAAGATAATGGCAAGATGCTTGCCGCGTTTGCTCATAGTGGAGAATAAACTTTATTGCAGTTCCTATGGCGAAAATTAATGATTTACGACTCATATTGTTGCCGCATCCATCGTATTCACCAGATTTGACCCCCAGCGACTGTTTCCAAACATGAAGAAATGACTCGCCGGAAAAAGAATCACGTCGAATGAAGAGGTCATCGCCGAAAGATGCATATTTTTAGAGCTTTTCTAATCTTACTTTTTGGATGGCTTGAAAAAGGAGAAATGCTGGGCGAAGTTCATCTAGCTAAAAGGAAACTATGTTGAAAAATAAAGATGAATTAACCCAAAATAATGTGTTTTTCTAGTGTTTTGTAAGGCCTTATTGATCTATCCTCGTTTAATTTTGATACACATGCGATCGATGATTGGTTAATTAAAATTGAGTATTGCAACTCTAACATTCGAAAATGACACTGAAAAAATGTGCTTTTGTATAATTTTGATATACATGGGATGTTTCCTAAATTCTGGGAATTGTGCTATAATTAAATTAAGCAGAACTTATAGGCAATGTTATTGGTGCCAGACAAGTCTTGACATGTTTATGCAACTAGCTAGTGCAATATTGTTCAGTCTGATTTAGGTGTTCGACTGATATAGACGCGTTTTCATAGCACTGTTTTTGTAACCATGGAAGACGCAGCAAAATCTCAAAGAGCAATAATTTTCTTTTTGTGGAAAGAACGTGTGAAAACATTAGAAATTATTCAGCGTCTGCAAGGAGTATTTGGTGAGTCTGTAGAATCCAAAAGTACTGTTTATCGGTGGATCGATCGTTTTAAAACCGGTAGAACATCACTAGAAGACGATCCACGCAGTGGGCGCCCAAGCACGTCGGTAAATGAAAGAAACATTACTGCCGTCGAAGACCTACTGAAAGAGGACAGGCGAATGACTATTCGTCAAATTAGTGTGCGCCTAGGGATAGGTATACAAGTTCATGACCTCTTGCATGATTGTTTGGGCGTTAGCAAGGTTTCGCCACGCTGGGTGCCAAGGCTGTTGGAATAGGTGGATTGAGGAGACTCCGAAAAAGTTCTTTGAGGACGGCTGAAAAAAATTAGTTTATCGTTGGGATAAATGTATTCAGTTAAATGGAGATTATGTTGAAAAACTACATTGTAATATTGACGAAAATTAACAAAATAATAAAAATTATAGCTAAATTCCCAGAACTTTGGAAACATCTCTTGTACATGCGACCGACCGATAGTTAATTACAGGCTATTCAAAACGTTTAGGCGGAACTAACTGGAATTTTCATTTTTGTAAGTTGTCATGAGCTTTCCTTTCATGTAGACCGGGAGCTCATGACATTTTTGGTCTCCGATTTCATACAGCATGCCTTTTGGAGGAGAGAATATTTACCCTGTGACAACAAAAAAGGGATGGTACTAAACCCCTGCACGCTTTCCGGTCATAGGGAAAATTGCATTTCCACTTGCACAAAATTTTTGTGTTTTTCTCTGATTTAATATTGCTTGCCCTTTTGTCAAAAGAAAGTTATAACAAATTTAAAGTCTTTTAATTATAGGCATGCTGTATGAAAACGCGGAGAATCATATTTTTTTATTACAAGATCACATGACCGTTTGAGCCCTTTGGGACCCTCCGAATCGCATGCATATATTTAAAAGACTTTAAATTTGTTATAACTTTCTTTTGACAAAAGTGCAAGCAATATTAAATCAGAGAAAAGCACAAAAATTTTGTGTTTAAGTGGAAATGTAATTTTCCCTATGACCGGAAAGCGTGCAGGGGTTTAGTATCATCCCTTTTTTGTTGTCACAGGGTAAATATTCTCTTCTCCAAAAGGCATGCTGTATGAAATCGGAGACCAAAAACTGTCATGAGCTCCCGGTCTAATGGTTTGAAGTAGGCTTTTGTTAAACAAAATTATCAAAAGTCTCACTTAATCTGTAAAAGTAACTGGAATTGAAAATCTAGTTCCGCCTAAACCAAAGAAACAGACATTAAAATTGACTAATGAAATATTACCAAAAATTCCCAGACGATAATTGAGTGATACAAATACAACACCATTTTCCAAAAATTCTTCAAACATATTCAAATTTTTATTCCCTGTCTCTATTGTATAGGCTCCGCCATGAATATACACCATCACCGGTACAAGTGCTTGATTTCCAGGTTTCTGAAAAAAAAAAAACAAACTATAATTCATCATTTAAGTCCATTGTTTTAAACTAGGGCTTCATAGAAGTAATAGAGATAAACTCCATTCACAATAAATATGAGATGACGTTACACTTGGTTATTTTAAGTATCAATGTCATAATATGATTTTGTTGGAAGCATCGCGTTAAAACTTAACAATTGTAGAGGTACCATAGTAGATATACATAAATAACATATGAGTGTAATATAATATTAAAATAATAAGTTTTTTCTGTCATTACAAATAAATAAAATATTTTCTCTTTTCTTGCGAATTGATTTACCAAATATAATATATAAATAATCAACAGATTTAGATTATTAATCAGTTGGTACATTTTTACTGAATGTTGGTAACGTTTTTACAGGTTGTCACGTTTAGATTGTACTGTTCAGTCATTTTTAGTCAGGTTTGACTTTTAAGTGAGGTTAAACTTTATTTTACGATAAATAAAATATTATTGTAATAAAAATTCCGAAAGCTTTTAGTAGCCGCGCTCAAAGGATGGTTTTATCTTTCAATTTTTTCATTGTCAATCGTAATTTCGAAATTATTATCAAGTAAGTTTTTTACCATTGATTCGTTCGCTAATATTTTGTTTTCAATAAATTTAACTTTAACTTATTTGCATTTAGCCATTTACTGAGTTTATTAAGTTCCGAAGTTAGTTTCGTTTGTATTTCAACCTGTTTTATACCAGATATATATACTACCATATCATCTGCAGATATGAAACTTGTAATATTGAAAAATTGATTCTACATCATAGATATACAGGCGGCCCTCGACTTTCGCACATTCTACTTTCGCACAATTCGCTATTTCGCACATTTTAAAAAAATATATTTTTAAAGATTTTTGTCAAAGGTTGTGTTGCGTTCACTCATACATCGCGTTCAATCACTCATTCTCAGAATCATTATAAAGCTATTATAGAACTCTGTATCAATAAAAGAAAAAAAAAAGGGTGATATCCCAGCAAACATTCAACTAACGGCCGAATGCCGGCAAACTGCTTTTACTGTTGGTATATTGCTGGCACCAAAACCAACGCCAGTATCAATAATGTACTTCACATTTGTATTTCGCATTCCGCCTATACGAAGTACTTTACCAGCATTTTAAAAGCACTCCTTATTTGTATTAATCCAAGCAAACATTTTTATACGGGCTATCGTCTCTTCTTCACTCATACTTTTTCCTTAAAACTAAACTTTTTTTGAATGTAATAATTTGAAAAGTCTGATTGTTCTTAGTCATAAAACGCCCTAACCGCGTGGCCTTGGAGGGCCAGTACAAGTTGATACGTGTCGGTGGACAGTCAAGATGTGTCAAGATGTGTATTTAAATAGTTATTGTTTTGTGAACATTATACAGCTTTTTATTGTGATTTGTGTGTGTTTTATTAGATTTAAGGACGTATTTTACACAAACTGTTTCATGTTAAATTGTTTAATTTTTAGTTTAGTTAAATCATAGTTTTTTTCATGTAATAAAATTTTCAATTATTAATAAATCTGTTACAAGATTATAAATATGTCATTTAAAAAATATAATTTGTCATATTTTATTTTGAATAGTGACATCTTAAATATTTTGTAAATATAATACTAACCTAAAATAATACAAACTTAATCCAAAACTGTAAAGCTTTTTTTACAATATAACCAAGTTTCTAAAAGTCAGTAATACACTATAAAAATCACCAAAATAACCAGATCTAGTTTGTTCTTATAAAAGTGAACAGCTTATAGCATTAATGCTTATAAAATTTGATAACTGAATTTATTTTAACAAGTATGATTTCTTTAGGTTGGCACTCTTCAAGTCAGGGGGAAAAGATGTGGTAGATAAAACAAGCCGAATATTGGCGAAAATTAATAGTCACCACTTATCTTTAGGATGCAATTTTTTGGCCGAAATGGCAGAAAACCGTTTTCTTAAAATTCTTCATTAAATTAAGAAATTAAATAAACTAATTCCTGTTATTCCTGAAATTATATTTATTTAATATTTATAAATAAATCAATAAATTATAACTGTTAATACAATTTACAATCGGCCAGTTTTACCATCGTTGAATAAATTTATTTAACAACTTAAGTTAACAATATCGCATCATTCTATTGACAGCAATATTAATTTCTTCATTAATAGTTTAAAACCGATGCGACATTGTCAACTTTATTTGTTAAAAAAATGTATTCAACGATGGTGAAAATGGCCCAATGAGTATTTATTTTGCACCTAACCATTAATTTATTTTAATACTGGGTAAGTACACATATGTTACATTTGAAACACTAGAGAGTGGGTATAATATATGCACTGGCCCAGTGCGAAATACCAGCACTAGCCCAGTGCGAAATGCCAGCACTGGCCCAGTGCGAAATGCCAGCACTGGCCCATTACTTTCAATGCACTTTACCGTTGCTGGGCCGGCAACTGATTCATCAATGGGCCAATAACGGCCACGGGGACACCGGGGTACTGGCCCAGTACGAAATGCCAGCACTGGCCCATTACTTTCAATGCCGGGGAGTATGTGCTTTACCAGCACTGGCCCGTATAAAAATGTTTGCTGGGATTCAATTAACTCTCACAACAGTATTCCTAAAATGCGGTATTATTAGTGTGTTGTTAAAAAACAACACACACATAATGCCGCAGCCACCGTATTCCCCAGATCTGCCCCCCTGTGACTTTTTCTTGTTCTTGAAACTGAAGAGGCCCATGAAAGGACGACGCTACGCTACGAGTGAGGAGATAAAGACGGCATCGAAGGAGGAGCTGAACAAGATCACAAAAAATGATTTTTTCAAGTGCTTCGAGGATTGGAAAAAACGTTGGCACAAGTGTATAATATCTGGTGGGGATTACTTTGAAGGGGACAAAATAGATATTCATGAATAAATAAATAATTTTTGATAAAACACAAAATTCGCGATACTTTTTGAACAGACCTCGTATATTTTAAATATGTAATTTGTTCCTATTATTGATAAATAAATACATACATATTTTAAAATACAATTTTTGAAGTTTTTTTTTATATCCCTCTACTTTCGAACATTCAACATTCGCACACACTTTCAGGAACCAATTATGTGCGAAAGTCGAGGGCCGCCTGTATAGTATAAAAAGAAGTGGCCCTAATATACTGCCTTGCGGCATTCCTTGATTTATTTCTCTATTTTTAGATCTTATATTGTCACACTTAACATTTTGTTTCCTATCAGTTAAATAGTTTTCAAACCACTGCAACAAAATTCCACTAATACCATATCTTTGTAATTTATTTAATAGCTTCTTTCTGTCAATAGTTTGAAATGACCGTTTTTAAATCTAAGAAAACACATACTGTTATAGAACCAGTATAAATATCTTCTTTATATAAGGCTGCCACCTGAAAAAGTTTGAGAACTATTGCTATATAAGCTATAATAAGCATAGCTTACCATAGAAGCTATATCTGAATTTATGTATTTTGTCTCACAAATTAATAGAACAAAATGACAGTAAATCAAATGAAATATACGAGATACTTAGATAGCAAGACATATCATGGACTACAAAACATCGCTCACATGTTATATCCAGATATATAGGGCAGTCGGCGAATCAGTGCAGTTGCGTCACTGGAAACGTCACATGTTTTTGTGACGTCATGTTTAGTACGTCTACATAGCATCCATTTAACAAATATAATATTCGTACGCTGTCACTTGTATCGTAATGAAATAAAAATATAAGAATAAGAACAGAATAGAAACAAATAAACTATTCTAATAGGTTAAGTAGTCCTAAAAAGGGCTGATGTGATCCAAAAATATGATCAAAGAAAAGAAAATAGAAATACGTTGAATTTAACATAAGAAGCTATGCACTACACACAAAATCAAATGGAAATCTATAAGAAAATATATAACTAAACACAAAATTGCTAAATAAACACAAAACTAAATAAAAAAGGTTTTTCGAAATTACTAAAAATCCATATGTTACATTATTAAAAAGTAAAATGGCGGACACTTTTTTATACACCTAGTCGAAAAATTGATGAGAAGTGTGAATTTTCACACATTGCAGGGTTTCGCAGGTATATAATAAGTGAAGGCGGCATGCTGAGTGTGTAGAACAAATTTTGCTTTGTAGTAACCACGGCAAAATGAACGATCTTTTTAAAATAATTTATCGTCTGTTAATCTTAGAGCTTTAAAAACAAATTTTATGTTAAAATATTTTTTTGTTAATTTTAATTCGAATACCTAATATCATTATTTAGGTTTCTAAATAAGTGCAGTATTTTTTTTATATAACAAGGTTCATTAAGAATTTGAAAATTGCGCCTATGGCTTTCATTGGTTGTCTTAAATCATACGCTCCGCCCCTCTGGTTTCGTATAAATGACACATAGAATGAAAATATAATTCCAATTGGTTATTAAATTTACGCTCTTGAAAATTAAATTCAAAATTTGCTAAAATATAACTAGAATGCTAACAAATTAATTTAAACAAAATAAAAATGAAAAAAAAAAACAAAAAATAAAATTGATTCCACAAGCCAGGAACGAACCTGTGTAGTGTATAACAAATCTGTTAGCGCGCAACGGAGCCACTAGACCACCATACGCTCAACTACTCAGCGTGTTATATGAGTATAAGCTGTATGCATCGTCAACAAAAAAATACAAAAAATGCGTTATTTTCCGAAAACATAATCTGATCAAAAATTCCTGTTGTACTATTCCGGTTCACACCAATGTACATTACTTAGAATTTTTTCAGATTTTTAGTTTAAACCATCTGGGCTACAGGGTGTGGGACAAAAATTTTTTTGCACAATTTTGGCAAAAATTGCATCAAAATAATTTATTTTTCAAAAATAAAATTTTGATCGTTAATCCAGGTATTAAGGGCTTTCATTTGATACCCGACTCTTTTTTAAAGAATTTTTAAATTTTTTTTTTTTTTTTTGATGAGCACATATTTGTTTATATTTTTAGGGGGATATGTTTTTTAGATGTTTTAGTATTTTTCCTATATACGGGTCAAAGAGTTGTATAAGCATGCCAAATTTCAACTCTCTAGGTTTAGCCGTTTGGCTACAATTTTTACCGAACAGACAGACAGACAGACAGACAGACAGACAGACAGACAGACAGACAGACCGACAGACAGACAGACAGGCAGGCAGGCAGGCAGGCAGGCAGACAGGCAGACAGACAGGCAGGCAGGCAGACAGACAGACAGACAGACAGACAGACAGACGACAAAATGACGGTATAAGGGTTTTTTGGTCATACCTACAAAACCCTAAAAAGAACAGTGAGGCATGACTAAAAATTAACTAAAACAATTGTAAACCTGTATTTACAGGTTGGCAATTGTTACTGAGTATTTACGCAGTAATAATTGTTCTAACCTTTATTATTAGCAACTTTCATTGTCGTACCTTATTAATTTATTATAAAATGAATTTTTCTAACTCAGAAAATGTATTTTCGAAGTTTAAAAAATAAACGTATAGCTGCAGAACTTTATCGACAAGAATATCCACATCACCGTCATCCAAGTGAATCGTTTTTTGTGAAACTAGTAAATAAACTACGAACAACAGGTTTGTTTGAAAGAAGAAAAAGAAATATCCCAAATGAAGATGATGTGGAATTTAATGTACTTGCGCTTTTTGAGGCCAATCCCAGAATTTCCGTTCGCGACGTATGTGTTGAGACAGGAATAAACATTTTTAAAATTCACAGAATCTTAAGAAAACACAAGTACAGACCATATAAAATACAAACAGGACAAGGACTATTGCCAGGCGATTATCAACGTAGACTTGATTTTAGTGAATGGTTTTTGGAAAAAAGACGTAGAGATCCAATCTTCTACGCAAAAATATTTTGGACTGACGAAGCTAGTTTTTCTAGAAATGGGCTTTTTAATAATAAAAACTGGCACTATTGGAGCATGGAACATCCTCATGAAATTCGGGAAACAAGACACCAGATTACCACCATGACACTATGCAAAATCGAATGTATTGCAGTCTGAGATATGCCAAAAGATATATCTATCTCACGATATGTCACATGTCGATATTCTTTAATCATTTTGCGCACAGCATCCATGTTTTTTGAATCACTACCTTCATTGGTTTGGCTTCAATTTGGCTTAATTACCAAAAGTTGAACGAAGCGAATCTATGCATTGTTTTTGAGTTAGGCCTTTACTAAAATCGTAAAAAATCATCCAACGAAAACTTTCACGAGTAATATCCATTTTTTCACAAACTTTTTTTTTAAACGCTCACTGTTAACAAACTACACTGTCAATTTATAAGCTGTCACTGATTTCACAATAATAAATGTCAAATTTTACGAATATAGTAATGACACATTTCAATAATGCCATCTAGTGGTCGTTTGTAAAAACATAAAAGGTAACTATAGTTGAAGGTAATGGGATTCGGACCAGTCAGAAAATAAAAACAAATTTATTAACTTCGCTAACGTTTCGATTTTATTTAAATCTTCATCAGAGCTTAGTTAATATGATGAAGATTTAAATAAAATCGAAACGTTAGCGAAGTTAATAAATTTGTTTTTATTTTCTGACTGGTCCGAATCCCATTACCTTCAACTATAATTACTAACTTACGGACGTAACTCATCTAATCAAGATAAAAGGTAACCCTCGAATATCCGACTTCGAGAAGTTTAGTATAACTATTGTACTTACATTTATTGTATATATGTTAATGTGCAAGCAATCTTCAGACCCAAAGACATCACTGGAAGCGTTACTTTGGGTACATACACTTCTAAAATAGGTGGCATTTCTTATTCCTGTCCAGGGATGTACTTGCTGAGGAGGCTAAAATATTAAAAATATTTAATTATTTACAAGTTATCTTAATCTTAAGACAAATGTTTCTAAATTGGCTGCTTTACAACCATATCCACCTTTAGCCCTTGAAGGGACTGAAACAAAATATTTTTGGGGGCCCTTTTAATAAATACGTACAGAATACCCTTGCGTACACCACCCAACTACAAGGGTTAGAATTTGGATACTCTTAATACTTTATTTATTTATTTATTTATTTATTTATTTATTTATTTATTTATTTATTTATTTATTTATTTATTTATTTATTTATTTATTTATTTATTTATTTATTTATTTATTTATTTATTTATTTATTTATTTATTTATGTTATTTCGGTCATACAACAGGCGAGAGCCCAATTACAGTATGACACTAATCAATAATACATTAAATTATAACGGTGATAATTTACATTATAACTAACTTATAAGCGAAATTTACTAATCTAAAATTTTTAATATTCCATTTCTGAATGTTTTAATATTAGTAGTAAACAAATCAGGAAAATTTTCTTTAGTTGAAAAGTTATTATAAGTTAAGGACATTCTATTAATCGGTGAATAGGGGATACGCATAAAATTTGTATTTCCTTAAAACTACATTATTTTAATATGTTAATGTTAGTTATGTCACCTAACAAAACAAAAATTACATTTTAATTAATATTATAGCCAAATTTTTGAATTAAAATATTGTAAATTTGAAATAAGCCGACCACGGAGCGAAGGTTGCCGAGTAAAACGACTGAGTATGACGTCAAACGATAGGGGTTTCACATCACAGATACAGCTACAACATAATCTTTACACGTGTGTGTATTGTATTGTTCGAGAGTTTTGTATTTGTTTTTAAGCAATTTTTCACGCATTTATTATTAAAATGGCAGATAAAGATTTTGTTAGGGCTCAGAATGATAATTTACCCAACATTGATGCATTTATGCTCATGGAATATATGAAAAATAATGAATGCTACAGTGCTGAGGAAATACGTGGTGTCAAAGTAATTTTTATTTTATATTCTATAACGCGTTTGTTTACATAAACAAACGCTGCAACTCTGTAAAATGTAAATATTTATGTAATTTAGATGTCAGAATTTTACTACATTGTTTACATGAAGTTACAAAACGTTAGAGGCATAATTGAAATACTGCAATATAAGTTATCTATTTTAATATAAAATTTAATTCGGTAAACATGTATAAATTGTTTTTATAGAATTAAACTTTATTTTAACTAAAATCACTCTAACTTTACATAACCTATGAAAGGTATACAAACAAATAAGTTCACAACAGACTATGTACGCCGGTAAGCTAGTAGTGTCATGCGTCAGTTAGAAGGGGTATGACGTCACACGTCGTTTTCGCGCGCTACATACATTTATGATTTTTTTAAGCCTTCAAATTACAAAAAAAAAAAAATTAAAAACTAATTTTTATGTTTATATGCAACAAGAGGAATATAATAAAAAATAAAAAAAAAATCATGCCTATCCCCTATTATACGCGGAATTTGTTCTGTTAAATGGCAAACAAAAGAAATAATGTTGTCTGGTATACTGTTGTGGTATTCTTATATAAAACTGATTTAAAAGTTCTGGACAATCTATTTTATTGTTAAACAATTTATATAAAAATGTTATATAAAAAAATACTCGTCTTTTTTCGTGGGATTTTAATTCAAAATTGTTATTAGGAAATTTGTAACCTAGATGTTTTAAGAATTTCCTTTGAACGTTTTCTAAGCGATTTATATTAGGCGAGGCAATGAAGCACAAAAATCAGCCCAACTTCCGATTTTTGGCGCAGTAAGATGGATTTACATGCGGTTTGGTGTATTCGACTCGTTAGAGCCTCAGGAAATTTTGTGAACTAACGCGATCAATGCAAAATGGAAAACTGCATTTGTGCATAAGAAAAATCCATTGGAAAAGTGCATTTTCCAGAGTTGCAAAATCAAAAATTTATAACTCGGTATAAATTCACTAAAATAAGTCAAATATTGATACTCGGGGGTTTCTGGGGTCGCTGAACACGAATATCGGGACGAGAGAAGTGTCCGAGGTACCTGGTGCCCAGGGTGGACACTACGTACATCGTCTCCTAGAGTTTTATGCAAATTTGATACAAAAGCAGTTGAATCACGTTACTCGGGGGTTTTTGGGGTCGCTGAGCTCGAATATCGCAATAGCGAATGTCTCCGAAGTTCGTAGTGCCAAGGATCTGGTACCCAGGACTACCAACCTTGTATACTGAAACTCATTTTTTTAAACGTAGGTGCCTTTTTATAATTCAGTTGGTAGCATTGATCCTATGTTTAAGCGACTTCAGGTATTATGACGTTCTTTGCCTACTTTCACCGTGTCTACTGTAAACAGTTTTAGTGACGCACACGTGGATTTTCTGTCGAATTGGTTCGCTTATTTTTAATGTTTTATCAATAAAAAAATTTAGCAACAATAATAAAATGCATAAATTTAAGTAAGTTTTTAGTTTAATAACGTTTTTAGTTCAAAAATAATTTAAGATAGATAATAAAACAAAATATTTCAGTTTTAACAAAACTCTAGGAGACGATGTACGTAGTGTCCACCCTGGGCACCAGGTACCTCGGACACTTCTCTCGTCCCCATATTCGTGTTCAGCGACCCCAAATACCCCCGAGTATCAAAATTTGACTTATTTTAGTGAATTTATACCGAGTTATAAATTTTTGATTTTGCAACTCTGGAAAATGCACTTTTCCAATGCATTTTTCTTATGCACAAATGCAGTTTTTCATTTTGCATTGATCGCGTTGGTTCACAAAACTTCCTGAGGCTCTAACGAATCGAATGCACCAAACCGCATGTAAATCCATCTTACTGCGCCAAAAATCGGAAGTTCACTGCTTCGTTTCCTCGCCTATATATGTACTAGCTGAAAACCCGTGCTTCGCTACGGTATATTGATAGTCTCATTGGCATAAAATCCGCAGTTTGTTTTTAAACTTGTGTATGGGTAACCTTTGTAACAAAAAATCTAGTCGATATTTTAAAAAGACACCTATGCGCAAAAAATAAATTTTATAGCTCAACAAACGCATGAAATACGAAGACAAATCACTCATAACTTATTGGTACTAAGAAATATTAAAGAATCCTTGAAATCATATTTCACCCTTTAGGGATGCAATTTTAAAAAATTGGCAAAACCATTTCGAGAATTTTTAAAAAGACAACCGTGTGATCAGCCAAAAATAAATGTTATGACTCAACAAATACAGGAATACGACGGGATGTATAGCTAAGTCCGAATGTAGATTCACCCTTTTAGGGGTTGATTAGGACAAAATCCTGAAATAGATTTTTTGGCCTTTGTATTGGTAATCTTTATAAGCAAAAACCCAATCCATATTTTATTGGTCCTCAAAGTTATTAGAGTATCATTGTAATCACATTTCACCCCTTTAAACCCTTTAGGGGGAAATTAAAAGAACTGTCAAAAATATTTCGAGATATCTAAAAAAGACACCTATGTGCCAAAAAGGTATGTTATAAGTCAACAAACACAGAAAATACGATTGCATGTATAATTCACCCCGATTGTAGATTCACACCTTTAGGGGTTGATTAGGACAAAATCCTAAAATAGGTTTATCGGCTTTTGTATGAGTAATCTTTGTAAGAAAAAACCAAGTCGATATTTTATTGGTCCTGAGAGATATTAAGAAATCCTTGAATTCACATTTCACCCCTTTTCACCCTTAAGGGATGCAATTTTAAAATACTGTCAATATTATTTTAAGATATTTTAAAAAGACACCTATGTGCCAAAAAGAAATTTTCTAACTCAACAAACTCAGGAAATACGACGGCATGTTCAATTCACCCCGATTGTATATTCACCTCTTTACAGGTTGATTAGGACAAAAATCTGAAATAAGTTTTACGGCATTTGAGTAATCTTTGTAAGCAAAAATTGGTCCTAAGAGATATTAAGGAATCCTTGAATTCATATTTCACCCCTTTTCACCCTTTAGGGACGTAATTTTAAAAAACTATCAATACTATTTCGAGATATTTTAAAAAGACACTTTTGTGCCATAAAGTGATTATATAACTCAACAAACACAAGAAATACGACGGGATGTATAGGTCACCCCTTTAGGGGTTGATTAGGGCAAAATCCTGAAATTAATTTTTTCGGCATTTTTATGGGTAATCTTTGTAAGCAAAAACTAAGTCGATATCCCATCGACCCGAAGAGATATTAAAGAATCCGTGAAATCACATTTCACCCCTTTTCGCCCCTTAGGGGTTGAATTTCGAAAAATCCCTTCTTAGTGGGTGCTTACGTCATGGAGGGAATATACTCTCCAAATTTCAAGTTTCTAGGCCCAGGGGTTCGGGCTGGGCGGTGATAAGTGAGTCAGTCAGTCAGGACACTGCCTTTTATATATATGTACCAGGTATACAAGTATGAAATGCGGATTTTTTTTAAAATAAAACAAATTAAACTCAAAAGAACAGTAAAAGTTTATTTATTCAAAGTATGCTCCATTAGAAGTTATACATTTTTTCCCATCTTTCAGGCAATTTGTGAATACCTCGCCAGTAGAACTCTTCCCCTTTCCCCGCAAACCATTCATCTAGCCATTCTTTCACATTTTCACATGAACAAAAGTGCTGCTCGGCAAGTGCGTGACCCATCGATGCGAAAAAGTGGTAATCTGAAGGGGCCAAGTCTGGTGAGTAAGCGGCATGGGGTAGCACTTCCCACTTGAGTGCCTCCAATGTGTTGCAAACTGCTTTTGCCTCATGTGATGCAGCGTTATCGTGAATAAAGATTACCTTGTGCTGTCTTCTTTCGTATTCTGGTCGTTTTATTAGCAGCGAATGGTTCAATTCGATCAGTTGTTGTTGGTAGCGTTGGGTATTAACTGATTCACCATGTTTTAACAATTCATAGTAGACCACACCCTTTTGGTCCCACCAAGTACAGAGCATTGTCTTTTTGTCAAAGCGATTCGGTCTTGCAGTTGATGTGGATGGTGAGCCTGGGTTCACCCATGATTTTTTGCGTTTGGGATTTTCAAAATAAATCCATTTTTCATCGCCAGTAATGATACGATGCAAAAAAGACTTTCTTTTGTATCGTGCAAGCAAAATTTCACAAGTGTTTTTGCGTTTTTTCATCTGCCTCTCATTCAATGCATGTGGAACCCATCTGCCGACTTTCTGGATCTTACCCATCTCTCGTAGGCGATTGGAAACAGCTTGTTGACTAACGCCTAACTGCTCTGCTAGTTGTTTTTGTGATTGAATATCGTCTTCCTGTAGCAATGTTTCCAATTTTGTATCTTCATATTTTTTTGGAGGTTTCCATGTTCTTCGTCTGTAAGATCAAAGTCACCACTTTTGAAACGCCGAATCCATCGTCCACACGTATCTTGCGATGAAGCATATTCACCATAAGCTTCTCGAAGTAGTCGGTATGATTCAGCAGCAGTTTTTTTCAAATGAAAACAAAACAGTAGTACTGTCCGCAAATGCTCTTTATTTGGCACAAAATTTGACATTTTTAACACAGTAAAACAAAACTATATGATCACTTTTCAAATTATAACCTATATGCATTTGACACTTAATGATAACTTAACAAAACGCCATATCTGTTAAAACTTTGAACTATACACTCTGTTGCGCGGCAAGTTTGAAAAAAATCCGCATTTCATACTTGTAGACCTGGTATATCATATAACTATAACCTATAAATAAAATATATACGAGTATGTATACATATCACTTTTTTACTTATCCGGATAAACGACCGGATGACGTATTAGTACTTGTACTTGTACTCGAAAATAAGTACTTGAAGTACATGAGTATTGTACTCGTACGTGTACTCAAGTCCAGTGTTTCCATAGTACCTACTTAGTACTCAGTACTTCAGTACATTTTAGTTGTACTCGTCCCAACTCTGATATCAATAGATATGTAAAAGAATTGTTGCTAATAATTTATAGTACGTATTGCTGAATCTAAATAACAAAATAACATACATCTATATCTGGTTGTATTTGGACAATATCTGTCAGCAGTGACGTAGTGCATGACGTTGTGCATCATTTGGACAATACCTGTCTGCAGTGACGTAGTGCATGACGTTGTGCATCATTTGGACAATACCTGTCTGCAGTGACGTAGTGCATGACGTTGTGCATCATTTGGACAATACCTGTCTGCAGTGACGTAGTGCATGACGTTGTGCATCATTTGGACAATACCTGTCTGCAGTGACGTAGTGCATGACGTTGTGCATCATTTGGACAATACCTGTCTGCAGTGACGTAGTGCATGACGTTGTGCATCATTTGGACAATACCTGTCTGCAGTGACGCAGTGCATGACGTTGTGCATCATTTGGACAATACCTGTCTGCAGTGACTATTTTACTGAATATAAGATCTTGCCCAGTATGTTCATAATAGAGGTACTGTGCTATACATACAAATCGAAACATAATTTGTTAACTAATTCTGATGTTCATGGGTACTACACTCGAAATCGTAATAAGTTTCGTACACCAAAACATATACTAGAGTTTAAAAAAATTGATTTGAAGTGTGAATTTTCACACATTTTAGAGTTTCGCAGGTATTTAGTAAATGAATGATAACTATTTGGGATACCAAAACAAATTTTATGCCAAAATATTTTTTTATGAATTTAAATTTGAATGCTTAATACCATTATTTAAGTTTCTAAATATGTGCAGTATTTTTTTTTACATAGCAAGGTTCATTAAGATTTTGAAAATTGCGCGTATTGCTTCCCTTGGTTGCTTAAATCATAAGCTCCGCCCCTCTGATTTTGTATACATTCAAACATAGAATTAAATTATAATTTCATAATTTCCCACTGGTTATTAAATTTACGCTTTTAAAAATTAAATGCAACATTTACCAAAATATAACTAGAATTTTGACAAAATAATTTAAATAAAATAAAAATGCAAAAACAAACAGGAAAAATAAAATTGACAGGAATCGAACGGTAGTTAAATTTGGAAGCGAGGTCGCTACGCACTGCGCTACGGGTGCTTACTTATTTACTGTGTTACATAGCGAATTAAATATTTAACATATTTTAGTTAAAAACACAAAAAATGCGTTATTTTCCGAAAACATTATCTGATCAAAAATTCCTGTTGTACTATTCCGGTTCACACCAATGTACATTACTAAGAATTTTTTCAGATTTAAATCATCTGGGCTACAGTGTGTGGGACAAAAAAATTTTATACAATTTTGGCAAAAATCGCCACAAAATAATTTATTTTGCAAAAATAAAATTTTGATTGTTAATCCACGTACTAAAGGCTTTCATTTGATACCCTACTTTACCCTAATTTAAAAAAAATATATTCTTTTCGATGAGCACATATTTTTTATATTTTTAGGGGGATATGTTTTTTAGTTTTTAGTATTTTTCCTATGTGCCGGTCAAAGAGTTGTATAAGCATGCCAAATTTCAACTCTCTAGATTTAGCCGTTTGGCTACAATTTTTACCGAACAGACAGACAGACAGACAGACAGACAGACATACAGACAAACAGACAGACAGACAGACACACAGACAGACAGACAGACAGACAGACAGACCCTAAAAATGGTAGTACTTTTCCCGTCGTTCCTCCACCTTTTTCCGTCATACTACATATGCCCAGTCTTAAAACTCCGGACAAAAGGACAAGGGTAAAGCGTTGCTAAACCGTACTTAATACTATACTGTATCTCAGAAAGGCTGATAGTAATAAATCATTTTATCAGGCAGTTACCAGTGGCGTGCACATTTTAAATACGTTTAAATTGATTTTGTGTATTTCTATATTACTATTTATCATTTTATTAAACCTGTGACCATATTTATCATATCATTAAACACATTCCTGTGTAATTTTTTTTATGGCCTATTGTGTTTAACCCTAGTTCGTATTCCCATATAATATGTGCGGCACACTCGGTTGTTTTTAACAATATTTCGTTTCGAACTATTTATATTTTGTCGCTTTTATTTTGCCGCTTCTGTGTGAAAAAACAATAACTTTTTACAAATAATAAATTTTATTACTATCAGTCTTTCTGAGATAGATTATAGTTACGCCACTGAGTACAGCCCCTCTGAAACGCCGCCCCTGATAAGTTATATTCCTATAAACACCATTTCACTTTCACGAAACGATGAATAATAATATTTTTCTTTTTAGGTAATTCGTATAAAACCTATATTATTTAATTATCCAGGTAATTCCAATACTAACAATATAAAAACATAAAAAAACCAGTCAAGAATATGAGATTTTCCTTGGCAATAGGTCAAGACAAGACTTCTTATGATACCAAATCTACATAAATATTTGAAAACATACTTTTTATATCAGTTCAACACGCGCATCCGTATGAGCAACATCATGTACGATTGTTTTAAAATTGTGTTGTTAAGTTTTTTGATTTTGAGTGTTATGGGATATGACGACGATGATGATGATGATGATGATGATGATGATAATGATGAATATGAGTAAGTGTAATTAAGTATATTTTGGTGACTTTTAGGGTTTTGTAGGTATGACCAAAAACCATTATAACGTCACTAATGTGTGTGTCTGTCTGGGAAAAAATGTGTTTGTATCATTATGTATTAAACAGTGGCGTAGCTAGGGGGGCAGAGGGTACATATCTCCCCGGGCGCCAAAATGAGTATTAAAACTAATTATTTAATTTTATTTTGATTTAAACTAATGTCTCCCAAATACGTTTGAAAGATTGAATTTTGGAGCTCCACAAATATGTTCATTACAAACCAGTTAGCAAGCATGATTTTGGCGCCCCCATTGAGCATTATGGGGCGCCATTCTACTCATAAACAAATGACACATCCACAATGGATGATTGCTGATGGCGTTTTTTTTTTTTAAACAAAGATCAGTTCGGGTTCAAATATTTTTCTTCATATACTGAAAGACAATACATATACTGAAAGACGACAAAATAAAGACGATAACTGTCGTTTCGATCCATCAGAATTACACCCCTGGTTTTTACTTAACTTATTAATTTGTTATTACATATAAATGTAGCAAATAAGTTGTTGTTTTAAATAATATTTTAAATCTAGTTAATTTTTCGGTAACTATATTTTATTTTACTTGTATTTATCTTTCATTTTTTTTAAATTATATTGGCCTCAAATTATAATATTTTATGAAGTTAATAACAATTATTACTACAAAATATTTAAAATATCTGTCGTATGTTAATCTTACTTTGTTCGCAGTACTTATAAATTTTTATGACTTTATTATTATTTATTTTTAGGGTTTTGTAGGTATGACCAAAAAACCCTTATACCGTCATTTTGTCGTCTGTCTGTCTGTCTGTCTGTCTGTCTGTCTGTCTGTCTGTCTGTCTGTTCGGTTAAAATTGTAGCCAAACGGCTAAACCTAGAGAGTTGAAATTTGGCATGCTTATACAACTCTTTGACCCGCACATAGGAAAAATACTAAAACATCTAAAAAACATACCCTCCTAAAAATATAAACAAATATGTGCTCATCGAAAACAAAAATATTTTTTTTTAATTCTGAGTAGGGTATCAAATGAAAGCCCTTAGTACGTGGATTCACGATCAAATTTTTATTTTTGCAAAATAAATTATTTCGATGCGATTTTTGCCAAAATTGTGCAAAAAAATTTTTGTCCCACACCCTGTAGCCCAGATGGTTTAAACTAAAAATCTAAAAAAATTCCAAGTAATGTATATTGGTGTGAACCGAAATAGTACAACAAGAATTTTTGATCAGATTATGTTTTCGGAAAATAACGCATTTTTGTGGTTTTTGGTTCACAAAGTACAAAAGTTATACCAATGTAAGGCCCAGTTGCACAGTAACCGCTTAAGTTTTTATTTAGGCTTAAGTTTTAGTTTATGGTTTAGTTGTTGCACAGTTTCAGTTTTTGGTTTAAACTTAAGCTTAAACAAGAAAATACTTAAGCGGTAGATTTGTTTCGATTAATCCAAAATAAACTGTCAAATAGTTTAGGTTATGTGTCATATTAAAATTGATCAGATTAATTTGATTGAATGAAAATGTTATATATTAATATATTTCGCCGCATACCCGTCTATAGGCATCGGTATGATTATATTAATTTTTTTTCTTCCACAACATTTAATTTATTTTTTTACTCACAATAATATATTGTATTTATATTTTTTAAATAAATTTTATAGAAGACCAACTCATCTAATAAGTTCGTCGTACATTTATTTTTACGTTTCGTTTACCGTATTTTCCATTGCTGGTAAAATTTGCATTATTTGTATAATAAACTACTTGACAAGTGACATTGACACATAACATTGACAGTTATGTTTATATTGAATTTCAAAATTTCCCCGCCAAATATTCATTTTCCATATTACCAACTTTGTGAATTTATCACATCAGTTGGCTTAGCTAAGTATTTTTATATTTTTGACTGTGCAACATCTGGCGCTTAAGTATTTGGTTTAAGCTGAAGCTTAAGGTTTAGCTAAACTCATACTTAAGTGGTAACTGTGCAACTGGGCCTTAGACACTCATATACAAAGCGTCCGATGACGCAACGGGTTAGAGCGCTGGTGTCGGAAGCTAAAATTTTCTGGAATACGAAGGGTTTCGAGTTCGAGTACGGACGGAGTGAGTTTTATTTTTTCTGTTTTTTTTTTTTTTGCATTTTTATTATGTTGAAATTATTTTGTCAAAATTCTAGTTATATTTTGACAAATGTTGTATTTAATTTTTAAGAGCGTAAATTTAATAACCAGTCTTATTATATGATTAACAGACGATAAATTATTTTAAAAATATCGTTCATTTTGCCGTGATTACTATAAAGTAAAATTTGTCCTACACACTCAGCATACCGCCTTCACTTATTATATACCTGCGAAACCCTGAAATGTGTGAATATTCACACTTCACATCATTTTTTTTTAGTAAAATATAGACATAACATTATTTTATAACTTTTAACTGTACATCTCTTACAAGTTTTTTGTAGGTTCTTCTTAGTGGCATAGCGATGGGGGGCAAGGGGGACAAATTACCTGGTCGCCGCCATTCAGGGGGCGCCAAAATTATGAACTATAAGGTGATTTTCAATTATGGGCGCTGATTTACCTGGTTGTCCCCGGGCGCAGGAATACCACGCTACGCCACTGGTATTAAATGAACAGTTGTATTTGTGAACTAGCTGGTGTACCCGTATTTCGTACGGTTTCTGTATTGATATTTTTGCTGTAACGTAAATGATAAGTAAGATATTTCAGTTTCAAGTAGAATGCAAAATAATCTTTATTCTAAACAACTCTTTTGTATATATTTTTGATGTTAAGTAAATATTAAGTGAGATACGTTTATAGGTAGGCTTACCATACGTCCCGGTTTGACCGGGATTATCCCGGTATGAAGGTTTGGTCCCGGCGTCCCGGCCAGTTTGTCATTTTGTCCCGGATATTTCGTAAAAATTAAGAAGTGCAATATATATTGCACTTTTTACATATACACGCAGTACAAAAAGTACAGCCTCGAAAAATGGCGATTAGACAACTATAGGCTATTCCACCGGTTCTTAAACTGTGGTCCGCGGACCCCCAGGAATCCGCGAAACAATTTTGACATTAACTTTACATCCCCCAATTTCGTTTTTATTCAAATAACTCATTTAATAAAAATCCTTCATGGTTAAGACTTTTTGTATTTATTGTTATCTAACTAGTTATTGACCTAACTAAACAAAAATTAGTAAAAAATTAATTATTTTTATTCAAATGCTTATTATTTACAGAAAACATATTATAATAAGATCTATTTTGACCAATATTTGACCAAGAAATGTTTGTATGAGTTTAACGTATTACAATTTGTTTTAACTTTTTTTATTCTTTTTACTAATATTTTTATTAATTTTATGTTTTTTATTCTATATGCTAATAAAAATGTTCCTCTATAAATGCACAAGACCATTTATTAAAATAACCAGCGATACATTTTTACCAATATTTATTGCAACGTAGTGCCTATGAGATTATTGAGCCAGAAATTAAGTCTCAAGAACGACGTAAAATGCCTAGGGATGGGATGGAGTCCACAAAAAAAAGTTGTTTAAGAGGGGGTCCTCGGACTACGTAAGTTTAAGAACCACTGGGCTATTCCAAACGTTTAGACGGAACTAGATTTTATAATCTAGTAATTTTTATCTATTAATTCGGACTTTTAGTCATTTTGTTTATGCTTTGTATATCATATAATCTGTCTCAATTTGTAATACGAAACTAGATCTGGTTACTTTGGTGACTGTTGTGGTGTAAACAGACTTAAGCGTATCCGTGTGAACCAATACTATGATAATATTATAAATGTATTGTCAATATACAACATAAAAAATGAACTTTTCCTGTTAGTTCCGTATTACAAAATGAGACAGATAAATACTCACATTGCAAATTCTAGTTTTAATTGATTGTCATCATAAAATGTCCTTTTCATTGCATTTTAATTTTTTGTCATTCTTAATAATAATGTCCCATTTATTTATTTTATTGTCTTCAAAATTTTTGACATATGTCATTCGTTTCCATTGTTTCACTGTTGCAATTTTTAATTTCCACTAACCTAACCTAACCGAACGTGAAACATGAAATAACCCAAGCAAGGTCCCTTCTCGTGGCAACCTAAAGAACGAAATTTCCATTTAGTTCCGCCAAAAGTTTGGAATAGCCTACAATTAAAAATAACAACGAATTTTTGTACTGAAATTTTGCACTTTTTGTACTGTATGTACCATGAGTTCAGAAAGAAATTACATAAGGGTTGGCTATGGAAAATAAAATAATGTCTACTGCAAGCTTTATATAACAATATAAACTAATGACAACAACAACAGTGATGACAGTTAATTAATTCTAAAGTGTGCTGGTGACATTACTTTTATTTTCCATGGACCCTTATGTAATTTCTAATGGTATATTCGGGACTTAGTAATTTTTACCTTAATTATTCGGGACAAAATTCCCGAAGGGGATTCCCCCCCCCCCCCTGGAAAAGGTGAGGGCCTTGTGTTTTGCCGTCACTTGTGTCTCGGGGAGGTGAAGACCTTTTATTTTGCTCATCACTTGGATTTTGGAGGTGGTAACGACCTTTTTTTTTAAGTGAGACCATTTATATCTTATATAATTCCGTCATCCAGGCCCCCTCCAAACAAAATTTCTGGATACGCCACTGACCTCTGGTAATCTTAAGATAAACTTAACCATCACCACAGGTACCGTTTATGTCCCGGTTATATTACTAGCTCAGTTTAAAATAAATAAAATCTGTATAAATCATTAGTTTTAATAGTAGTTTAGTTCCAAATTAGTAATAAAATAACAGTATTTTGTGAAAAACTGGTAAATAATTCTTGGAACAATCACCTTTTACTTTTGTAACCTAAACTTTATTACTGCCGACAACATTGTAAAAGTCGCTATTTCGCTACAAATAAAGTTTAGTTTTTGGGAAATAAATTTAAGTGTCTCATTATAAATCTCTCCGTTCCGCAAAGAATATATCTGCCCCCAGAGTCGCAGTAAGGGGGGGCGGAGGGGCGACGGCCCTGGGCGCTGACAGGCTTGACTAAGGGGCGCCATTGCGAAGGCGAGGACCGTTTTTTTTTTTTTTTTGCTCGTCACTTGGATTTTGAGAGGTGAGAATGTTTTTATTTGCCAAGGGCGCCAAAACATGGCTCTGCCCCTAGCGCAAATTTTTCTTACTGCGGCTCTGTTTGCCCCCATGGTTTCATGATAAATTAGTTTCTACTATTTGTAAATAAGATGGATAGAAGTTAAGTTGTTTACAAATTTGACGTACATGACAGCTAAATGCGCATGCCCGACGGTGCGGTCAACGTTCAGAGTTAAAATTTCTGAACTTGCGATCAGCTCTCAACAAAAATAAACAAGTCAGACATATGTTTAGGTAATATGTGCATGCTCCAAGAATAATCTAAAGATTACGGAACCAATAGATTTATTTGTATTCAGAAATGTTCTTGAGTTTAATGATTAGTTTAACTGAAAGGTATAGATCAGTGTTTCTCAACCTTTTCTGGCATGGGACCCCCCGAAATTATATCAATATTATCTGCGCCCCCCCTATATATATATATATATATATAGTATTTATTTACTATTTTATAGTACTACCTACCCCACGTACTAAGGGCTTTCATTTGATACACTTCTCAGAATTTAAAAAAAATATTTTTTCTTTCGATGAGCACATATTTGTTTATATTTTTAGGGGGATCTGCTTTTTGGATGTTTTGGTATTTTTCCTATGTGCGGGTCAACGAGTTGTATAAGCATACCAAATTTCAACTCTCTAGGTTTAGCCATTTGGCTACAATTTTTACCGAACAGACAGACAGACGACACAATGACGGTATAAAGGTTTTTTGGTCATACCTACAAAACCCTAAAAATCAATTTTCATACTCACATATTAAAATTAATATAGCGCATACAGAATAATTTTAGTGCAGTTCTATATTATTTATTTAAATTTATTAAATTTGTCTTTATATGGGCACCTACATAAATACTTAAATTTAGCCCCCCCCCCGAAAAAATTTCTGGGTGCGCCACTGAAAGCATCATAAACTTGTTTTATTTATCAATTATCCGAATTTTATTAATTCATTAGTTTATTTACTATGTAAATTATTAATAGCTTTAAAATTATATAGCTATATTAATATTATCATTAGTTAATATTTGTTTAAGTTGTTCAGATAAGTTGTGTATGTGAGAATGCAGGTATGTTGAGTATATAACCAACGTCCACACAGTATCAAAATCAACATCAGTTAAACCTCTTTTACGAAGAGTATACGTCGAAAATCTTATTGATAACTGTAGTCTTTACACAAGACTTAAAGAGCTAGATCGTACCAAAGAAGCCGGAGACGATGGTATCCCTACATGTTTATTAAAAAATTGTTCTTCCGGTTTCACTGTCCCGTTAGCAGTGCCGCAGCCAGGATTTTGTCTTGGGGAGGGCCGAATCAATTTTCGAGGGCACGCGGGCCGCATACAGCCCTCAACCTCATTTTTTGTGGACCCTGAAGCGGTAATCAAAATCACTTGAGCTTATTTAGGGGAAAAATATATTTAAAAATGTAAAATATACTTGATTAGATGAGTTACGTCCGTAAGTTAGTAGTTATAGTTGAAGGTAATGGGATTCGGACCAGTCAGAAATTAAAAACAAATTTATTAACTTCGCTAACGTTTCGATTTAATTTAAATCTTCATCAGAGCTACAAAGATAAATAGAAATATACAATTATTAAATTGGTAGGTGTACATGTATAAAATTATGATAGTGTTCAAATTTAACAAGTCAAGTAGTTAAAATAATCATTACAAAATTGTCGGAATTTAAAATATAACATAAAATAATTATTAAATAATAAAAACATATCAAATATGAGTTAAAGAATAAAAAACAATGTTAAATTTACAATACCTTAGTTAATAGTCACGAAATAAAATAACAGTTTTAAAATAAATGAAGAACACATCATATTGTCCGGTTATTGAACTCAGAGATAAGCAATTAATAAGCCACGTATGAATTTGAAAAAGGGTTTGAGGTGGTTGAAACAAGTAAGTAACGCTATCTATTAATAAATTAGAAAATGATTATTAGGTGAAATATGTTAGATTTAGAATTTTTTTAATATATTACAATAGATGGCGCTTATATTATCACAGTCGGTTTTAAAGTTAACTAATTTAGGGTTCTGAATTATATGTATACTCTCAGTAATCAACCTTTTACTGAGATTGTCTACTTTATCTAAGATTTTAGTTTGTTCAAAATTAATTTTATTTGTTTCAACCACCTCAAACCCTTTTTCAAATTCATACGTGGCTTATTAATTGCTTATCTCTTAGTTCAATAACCGGACAATATGATGTGTTCTTCATTTATTTTAAAACTGTTATTTTATTTCGTGACTATTAACTAAGGTATTGTAAATTTAACATTGTTTTTTATTCTTTAACTCATATTTGATATGTTTTTATTATTTAATAATTATTTTATGTTATATTTTAAATTCCGACAATTTTGTAATGATTATTTTAACTACTTGACTTGTTAAATTTGAACACTATCATAATTTTATACATGTACACCTACCAATTTAATAATTGTATATTTCTATTTATCTTTGTAGCTCTGATGAAGATTTAAATTAAATCGAAACGTTAGCGAAGTTAATAAATTTGTTTTTAATTTCTGACTGGTCCGAATCCCATTACCTTCAACTATAAGTAAAATATACTCTCTTCCCCTTTTCTGTTTATAAACAAACGTCAAGAAAACCCTTCGTTACGGGAGCTAGGGCAAAGGAAAAAATTTAACCACACAAAATTGTTTTATTATTAAGTCTTACAAAAGAAATATGCAGATGGTCTACTGCAGCAGAAAATTCATTATTTTATTTATTGTACCAATACAACAAATATTTTTTAGAGCAGGTTCTAACTTATAAATTGTTGTTGCTATACCAATATAATTCAATATTCATTTAGTCAATAATCGGGATTTATGAAAATTATTTAAAAATTGTTTTGTTTCTCTAGTCATAGCCGATAGTGTATGCATGTAAAACTTACATTATAAAATTAACAAAAATTTCTACAAATATCTTTCTTGTTGCTCCAATTTTGGTCTGCATTGAGTCCTAACATTAAAGTCCACAATATAACACACTATTTCAAGTATTTTCTGCACTTTTATCACTAAAAATAACTAAAAACGTCAGAAAGAAATGAAGACGCCACTTGCAAAAATCACGTATCACTACATATCAAGATGGTTAATCCTGATAAAGCTCATTAAGGAATATAGTCATTAACAATTATTACATAAGGAACAGAATTGCTTAAAATAATTCTTTATGAGAATAAACACATATATTAATATTTTATCAATAGAATACAGGTGGTTGAAATTGAACTACCGGGCCCAATACACTAGTTTTTTATTATTGAAGATGAGGTATAACGTTAAATTGGGAAGTTACTTGGTACTACATGATCTAAAATAGTTTATATTTCGTTACTTTGTATCTTTATATAAATAGTTATACATTTTGATTAAGGATTTATTAAAATTTCAGAGCTATAGCGTTGGAGACACGGCCTATATGGTAAAATGGGAGGACAGACGTGATAATAGGATGACTTTTGGGCTATCAATGATAATTCTGAGATCTCAGAAAGGGATGAAAATTACTATTGGAAGTATAATGGAGTTATCTCTCGAGAATTTTATACAGGTTAATTTTTTTATTTACGGGTTCATTTGGAGAGCTAAGGTGTCTTTTGGGCTATCAATGATAATTCTGAGATCTCAGAAAGGGATGAAAATTACTATTGGAAGTATAATGGAGTTTTCTCTCGAGAATTTTATACAGGTTAATTTTTTTATTTACGGGTTCATTTGGAGGGCTAAGGTGTCTTTTGGGCTATCAATGATAATTCTGAGATCTCAGAAAGGGATGAAAATTACTATTGGAAGTATAATGGAGTTATCTCTCGAGAATTTTATACAGGTTAATTTTTTTATTTACGGATTCATTTGAAGGGCTAAGGTGCCCCCCCCCCCGGGCGTTATGACCTTAAGGCCCGGTCTTTCCACCTTCATTTAAACCACTAGGTAACTATCCGACAGATAATGTTATCTGGAACTTTATCTTCTGAATAAATGTCATTACCAAGCAGTGAATTCAATACATCAGTCTCATTATCCGTTAGATAACTATCCGATAGATTCATTTGTATTGAAAGACGGGATGATATTTATTCAGCACAGAAAGTATCATATAACCTTATCTGTCAGATAGTTACCTGGAGTAGTGTTTCCCAACCGCCGGTCCTGTAGATATATATATATATAGGGGGGAGCGAGGGAGGGATCTCAAGGTGTATCAAGATAGAAGAAACACGATTTTTCTCGAAAAGACGATGTGTGAGCAAGTTGGGAAAAAAAATGGTGTCCAGAGTTTACCCAAATAATTGGATGGTAGTATTTAAATTTTCAGAATAAACCGGAAGTACATGATATCAAGGACAACTTCGATTTTTTATATAGGAACGTATGGCGTTGGGTATAATTGGATAAAACTTTTGAAAAAAAAACAACTTTTACATAAACATGTTCTTAATATCTGTTACGATTACCTATAATGGCTTGCAAGTATTTTTATTTACAAGTGTTCCATTGTTCCAAGTTTCTTACCATTTTGAACACTTTCGCATCCTTACTCTTTAGCTAATAGTAGCTCGGAGCATAACAAAAAATCGTACAAGTTCAAGTCGTACCTACTTGAAAGTACTTGAAGTACATTCAACGAAAATCTCCTTTATTTGTAAAGATACAAAAAATCTTCAGAACAAAAGTTGAACTAGACAAAAAGGCCCATTCACTTCAATTTTAAGGCTTTTGTAGGTATGACCAAAAAACCCTTATACCGTCATTTTGTCGTCTGTCTGTCTGTCTATCTGTCCGTCTGTTCGGTAAAAATTGTAGCCAAACGGCTAAACTTAGAGAGTTGAAATTAGGCATGCTTATACAACTCTTTGACCCGCACATAGAAAAAATACTAAAATATCTAAAAAACATATCCCCCTAAAATAATGTGCTCATCGAAAAAAAAAAATATTTTTTTAAATTCTGAGTAGGGTATCAAATGAAAGCCCTTAGTAGGTGGATTGAAAATCAAAATTTTATTTTTTCAAAATAAATTATTTTCATGCGATTTTTGCCAAAAATGTGCAATTTTGTCCCACACCCTGTAGCCCAGATGGTTTGGACTAAAAATCTGAAAACATTCTAAGTAATGTACATTGATGTGAACCGGAATAGTACAACAGGAATTTTTCAATCAGATTATGTTTTCGGAAAATAACGCATTTTTTGTGTTTTTGGTTGACGATTTACAAAACTTTAAGTTATGGAACACACTAGACTAGAAGTCGTATCGCGATGTAATGGTTAGCATGCTCGCTAGCTACCCAGAATTCTAGGTTCGATCCCGGTCAGAGGAGACAATTTTATTTTTTGTTTTTATTCCATTTCTATTTTATTTAAATTATTTTGTCAAAATTCTAGTTACATTTTTGTAAATATTACATTTATTTTTTAAGAGCATAAATCTAATAACCGGTTGGGATTATATTTTCATTATATATGTCATGTTTACGAAACCAAAGGGGCGGAGCATATTATTATCATTATTATATTATTTATTTTACATCAGCCTTTATTTCTGCAACGAGGCTAATCGCCGATGCCAGGGGGCGAGCTCCTACACCTGGATGAGGGGTGAATGATTGTGAAAATGAGAGTAATGTAAACATATTATTCTCGCCCGAATAATAAAACCAACAAAGCAGGCTCGAACCACCGGCCGCCCAGTCACGCCTGTTCCTAACAGTCTAAAACCACACGACTTAATGCGCTCGGCCACTCCGTTGGCTGGGCGGAGCATATGACAACAAATGGAAGCCATAGACGCAATTTTCAAAATCCAAATGAACCTTGCTATATAAAAAAATACTGCACATATTTAGATCTTAAATTAACAGATGATAAATTATTTTAAAAATATCGTTCATTTTGCCGTGATTACTACAAAGCAAAATTTGTCCTACACACTCAGCAGTGGCGCACCTTGAGGGTGGTGCCTCCCCCCAAGAAGGATGGAAATACCAAGTTTTTAATTTTTTTTTATCATTATGGTCTTAGGTAAATGTGTAGATATGAGAATTTTTTTTTAATATCATCACTGGTATTTGAGAAGTGATGACCTTTTTTTTTGGTCATCACTTGTATTTCAGAAGCGAGGAGCTTTTTTTTATATCATCACTTCTTTTGTCTTCCCCCCCCCCAAATTCTTGGGTGCGCCACTGACACTCAGCATACCTTCACTTATTATATACCTGCGAAACCCTGAAATGTGTGAAAATTCACACTTCACTTCAATTTTTAATATATAAATTTATTTCTAGATACATCCCCACCATCGTGGGTGGAGTAGATGCTAAGCCAGGGGAATACCCACACATGGCAGCTCTAGGTTATGGCAGTGACGACGACATCCACTACAGTTGTGGCGGTAGTTTAATCAGCAACAGATATGTACTGACAGCAGCCCATTGTCTCTCTAGCGCTCAATACGGTGCAGTCAAAACAGTCAGATTGGGAGACTATAAAGTAGATGGCTCAACTGGAACTCATGAAGATTATGAGATCGAATCTACAATACGACACCCTGATTACAGACCACCAGATGTTTATAATGATATAGCATTATTGAAATTAGACAGAGATGTTATATTTGACAGTTATATAAAGCCAGCGAGGTTGTTTAATGATATTAATCGATTATCCACGTATAAACTTACAGCTACCGGGTGGGGGTTGTTGCATTATGGTGGCAGACAGTCCAACATTTTACAAACAGTAGAACTTAATTTCTTTACTCAATCAGAATGTAACCGACATTTTCGTAAAAGGAAAAGATTGAGCCGTGGAGTTGATATTGAAACACAAGTCTGTGCTGGAGGAAGAAATGCTGAAAAGGACACATGTGGTGGAGATTCGGGAGGACCTTTACAAATGTCACGAGACACTTATGGGGATTCTATGTATAGCAGTTGGACCATTGTTGGGATTACTAGTATTGGTAAAACATGTGGTGTTGCTAATGTTCCAGCAATTTATACAAGAGTATCTTACTATTTGCCCTGGATCAAAAGAAATATCAAAAATTAAATTATCTTATTTGATAAATGTGTTACTTTCAAAATCAAGTTTTATATCATGGGCATACAAAGAATACCAACTAAGTTCACATTTTGAACAATGAAATTAAATTATGTCCATATTTAATTATAATATAACTAGGTTATTACCCGTCAACAATGACGGATTTATAATATAAAAATTTCAATTGTTTGTATGTGTATTTAGTTTTATTTTTTAACGTATCCTAATTTCGTCGCCAGTCTCCGAATCATGGGACAGGATATCACCAGTTAGCTAATCACGGGAGAGGGCGTCACCTGTCAGCCAATCAAGAAACAAGGTGTCCCCAGTTAGCCAATCACGAGAACTTTACGTCATAATGTTACCGAAACTACATACAGACACTTGCTAATTATATAGTTAGATTATTTATTCATAAATCCGCAAAATATTGTTCATATCGATTAAATGATATAGGCTTGTCTAGACTTTCTCGTTTATGACTACGAAACCCAAAACATTTATATAAAAAAATTTATTCGCAGTTTTTTAGAGAATAAATCTGCAAAATATTGTTCATATCGGTCAAAGGAAACAGGAGTATCTACAGTCTCTTGTTTATGCCTACGAAACCCTAGACATTTATAAATGTAATTATATTCTTAGATTCTTAGGGAATAAATGTGCAAAATATTGTTAATATCGGTCAAAGGAAACAGGAGTATCTAGAGTCTCTTGTTTATGGCTACGAAACCCTAAGCATTTATGAATGTAATTATATTTGTAGATTCTTAGAGAATAAATCTACAAAATATTGTTTATATCGATCAAAGGAAAGAGGAGTATCTAGAGTCTCTTGTTTATGCCTACGAAACTCTAGACATTTATGCATATAATTATATTCGTAGATTCTTAGAAAATAAATCTGAAAAATACTGTTCATATCGGTCAAAGGATATAAGAGTACCCTTCATACATTTCTATAGGTTATTTTATCCCCAGATTTTTAAATAATAAATCTGCAAAATATTTTTCATATCGATCAAAGAATATAGAAGTATCTACAGTTTCTTATTTATGCCTACGAAACTCTAGATATTTCTATACGATGTTTTATCCGTAGATTTTTAGAGAATAAATTTGCAAAATGTTTTTATATCGATCAAAGAATATAGGAGTGTCTAGAGTTTCTTATTTATATCTACGTCTATTACTGACTTTTAGAATCTTGGTTATATTGTAAAAAAGGCTTTACAGTTTTGGGTTATGTTTGTATTATTTTAGGTTAGTATTATATTTACAAAATATTTAAGATGTCACTATTCAAAATGAAATATGAATATATTTTTTTTAAATGACATATTTATAATCTGACTTTGCAATTTATTTTTCTGTAATACCAACATGACATACAGTTTCAAAGGTGCAAACTGTTGAAAACAAAATTTCCTCTTAGTTTGTTCTTACAAAAGTGAACTGCTTATACGCTGATACAAAATCGAAATATCGCAATAAACTATTTAAATGTTACACCAGATATGCGAATTTGATTATCCAATATTATACCAAATTTTTAAAGGATATTTAATTTGTAAAAGCAAAAGCATGCTTCTCATTAAACCTAGCTGTTTTAGGAAAGTGTCTCACACTTTATATGAAAAATATGAAATCATGATTTTTTTTAGGGGTTTGTAGGTATGACCTTTATACCGTCATAATGTCGTCTGTCTGTCTGTCTGTCTGTCTGTCTGTCTGTTTGGTAAAAATTGTAGCCAAACGGCTAAACCTAGAGAGTTGAAATTTGGCATGCTTATACAACTCTTTGACCCGCACATATGAAAAATTCTAAAACATCTAAAAAACATATCCCCCTAAAAATATAAACAAATATATGCTCATCGAAAAAAAAATATGTTTTTTAAATTCTGAGTAGGGTATCAAATGAAAGCCCTTAGTACGTGGATTAACGATCAAAATTTTATTTTTGCAAAATAAATTATTTTGAGGCGAATTGCCAAAATTGTGCAAACAAAAGTTTGTCCCACACCCTGTAGCCCATATGGTTTAAACTAAAAATCTGAAAAAATCTGAAGTATTGTATATTGGTGTGAACCGGAATAGTACAACAGGAATTTTTGATCAGATTATGTTTTTGGAAAATAACGCATTTTTTGTGTTTTTAACTAAAATATGTTAAATATTTAATTCGCTATGTAACACATTAGATAAGTAAGCTCTAGTAGCGTAGTTGGTTTTGTCGTGCGCTTTGTAGTTTGTAAACTAGAGTTCGAATCCTGTTAATTTTATTTATTCTGTTTTTTTTTGCATTTTTATTTTGTTTAAATTATTTTGTCAAAATTCTAGTTATATTTTGGTAAATGTTGCATTTAATTTTTAAAGCTTAAATTTAATAACCAGTGGGAAGTGATGAAATTATAATTTAATTCTATGTTTGACGAAATCAGAGGGCGGGGATAATAGTTTAAGCAATCAATGGAAGCCATAGGTGCAATTTTCAAAATCTTAATGAACCTTGATATATAAAAAAAATACTGCACATATTTAGAAACTTAAATAATGGTATTAGGCATTCGAATTAAAATTCATAAAAAAATATTTTGACATAAAATTTGTTTTGGCATCCCAAATAATCATCATTCAGTTACTAAATACCTGCGAAATCCAAATATGTGTGAAAATTCACACTTCACATAAATTTTTTTAATTTTAATGTTCTAGTTTTTAAGAAAGCAATGAAAATGAGTACTAATTTATAAACTCTTACTTTTCTATCGTATTTATAAAAGGAAAAAGTTTGCAGTAATGAAATGTGTTTTTTTTTGTATTTAAAGTTGCATAAAAAAAAAAACAATAAAAGGGTTCCGTAATTTTATGAACGGCCTTCCGTAATTTTATGAACAGCGCATTGGGGTTCCGCGACAAAATAAGTTTGGGAACCACTGTTGCTACACTATTACCTTTTACTCAATTTTAGGTAATTTACACAAGTTTGAGAAGTACAGTTCAGTGATGGGCGCGTAGAATACATGATGTAGACTAATGTAAATTTTACACGTAAACATGTCAAGTAGAATATGCCTTTGTTTACGTGTCGAATGTAGAATGTAAACTCTACATGCGCAGTACGTTTAAATGTAATATTTGAAATAATAGAATGGTAATAGTTTAAATATTTTACTTTAATGTTTCTGTTTATTTCAATTTTATGTAGTTCTAATTACATATATTGTTTCCAAAAATGTTATCTCACAAATCGTATGTTATGGACAATATAAATTACTTGGTTTCTGTCTGTATGAACTACTAAAGTAAAAGTAAAATTAAAAGTTAGTAGTTGTTTTAATCAGAAAGCTGTCAAAAATTGTAAATTTGAGTTCTTTACTGCCTCTTATGCTTAAAACTGGCGGTATTTTATTTTTTTAAACGTTACATAACCTCATTTCTCATTATCCTACGCTAGATTCTACGTGTCTACACAGTCTACACTTCTCTACGCTGTCTACGGTAAGTTTACACGTAGACGTAAAAAATTCAAGTTTACGCGTAGACGCCCATCTCTGGTACAGTTCGATTTTCTAAAGTAGTACAGTTAAGGTCATATTCGAGTTATGTAATAATTCAAATTATGTAAGTACGTTTGTCGTAGTTATACCTTACAGATAATCAACAAATTTTGACATGCTTCATTTGTATTTCTGTTACTATTTTGCCAATGTAAGTGAGAGAGAAACTCATCAGTACGTTAATTATTATTTCAGTCATATGACCCTGACTGGACTTCTCTGAATAATCGAACTTGAACAGAAATGAAAGATCATACCTGAAATCTTAAGCTGCCAACAGGTGGAGCGGCATAAGGTATTCCGTAAAATGTCCAAACTGGTATATTTAAGTTACCTGTTACTCGTTCTAACCCAACAAGTTGTCCATCAGGTGTATTAACAACGATCTCGTCTCCCTGAAAACATATGTTTATAAACAGTAAATACGTTATACAGGATGCACACCACAATAGTAAAATAGAGTAACACCATAAGAATGAAATTATACAGAGCCAGAGCCGGCGCTAGGCATGTGCAGCATGTGCGGTGGCACATGGTCTCGCGGCCCAACAGGCCTCGCGCATGTTGCGAACTTTCTGAACCTCGTTTGGTGTACTCGCGTATATCAAACTCCCATCTAAATTGTATATGTAGATTTCGAGCGCGCTGAAATTAAAAAGAAGAAAAAGGGTGAGGTGCTTTTCATAAGCTATTAAGCGCTGTAATTCCCCGAATACGAGAGAAAATCACACAGACGAAAATTGTTATTGATAGATGCCACAGAAAAAAAAAAAAATAGTGTAACATTCACTAAATGTATCCCTCATTAAAATATATACATTTGAAATATTATAGGAGTATCTAAACACTGCAAAATGTAAGACGATAATCTTCTCTCGCAAAAGAATTAAGGGACTATTACCGGTTAGAAAGGCAAAAAATGACCTATAATTAAATTTTTTTTTTCTCGTTTCCTTTATTATAGAACGTTGTGCAACTTTTTTTTATTTTATTAATATTATATTCAAGATTATAAAAAAAAATTTTTTTTTTTTTTTTCAATACATAGATAATTATATAGATGGCGCCAAAGTTCAGTAACAAAAAATTATGATGCTCCATGGCCCGGGGTTAATCTCGAAATTGACAAGTCTGCAACAAAAAATTCAAAAATAATTTGAAAGATGAAGGTGTCTTACATCGTAATTTACCACCTATTATAAAAAAAAGGGTGTAAAAACAAAATGGCGGATAGGTGAAAATTTTTTTCTAAAAATCATGTTTTTTTTCCCTTTTAACCTTATCAATTTTCTTTTTTTTCAATTTTTTTTGCAATTTTCTGGTAAATTACGGTAGAGGACATCAAAATGAACAAAATTCACTAAATTTTAAAAATATCCGTTGTGTAGTTATGGAGAATAAGTCTGGGCCGATTGAAAAAACACCATTTCGAGAAAATCACTTTTAAAGTTTTTTTTAATATTTGTATTGTAATATTTTTAAAAAAATTAAGTTTCAGCCCTTACAATTGGTTAATCAGCAATCCCTGGTCCATATAAAAGTACTCCCGAATCAATCATTTGTTGCTGTTCCTCTTGCTGAGCAGTTTGCTTTGCCAAGCGAGCTTCCTTCGACGCCGCGGTACTCGCTTTATTGGCCATCTCAATGCGTTCCTCATCTTTTTTTTAAACATAATCATACGCAGAGTGTCCAATTATGCATCCCATTACCTCCAATATTTTCAAGAGGGACGTTCTACCTTCATTAAATATTGCTAATGAAATATTAGCAGCCAACTCAGTAACTTCTCTTCCCACAAACGTATGTTTGGGAACGGTAGCCCAAAGTGTTTTATATATATATATTTTAATGTTTTATTATATTTTTAATTATATATATATATATATATATATATATATATATATATATGTATTTGAACAGAATAACGGTGTTGAGAAGCACACCTGCCGAAACTCGTCAAACCAGCTGTCGCGCACCGAAAAAGCGCATGCGCTAAAATTGCCACCAATTTCTTATTTTTTTGAATTTCGTTATAAAAATTTAGGATATGATTTCTGAAGGTATAAGGAATCAAAAAATGTAAAAAAAAAAAAACGATTTTTTGAAAATTATAACCGGTAATAGTCCCTTAAGACAACTGTTTCTTACCATCTTAATGGCATTACACTTGAAAGGGTATCAGAAATACGTGATTTAGGTGTAATATTCACAGACTGTTTGTCCTTTGAGAAGCATATAAATATCATCACTATCAAGTCGCTAAGGATGCTTGGCTTTATCATACGTCAAACCAAAGAATTTACTAATATCCATCAAGTTGCTATACTTTTCACTTGTGAGAAGTCATCTTGAATACGCCAGCACTATATGGTCCCCTCAGCAAGTTACTTTTTGTGAAAGGCTTGAGCGCGTTCAAAGTAAATTCAGTAAATACGCTCTATTCAAACTGGGCATTCCGTATGGTGACATGAACCGGGAAGAGAGATATGCTACGCTGAATATTATGCCACTAATATACGGACGAAATATATGCGATCTCTGTTTGTTGTACAAAATATTTAATGGAGTAACTTATGCACCTGACATCCTTTCAAGCTTTCACCTGAGAGCTCCTACTAGAACAACGAGGAATCTCAATTTATTGCAAGAACAGCAACATTCAATCAACTACGGATGCAATACTTCTACTAATACCCCAGCAAACATTCAACTAACGGCCGAATGCTGGCAAACTGATTTTATGCTGGTAAATTACTGGTACCAAAAGTAAGTGCAACGCCAGTATTAATAATGTACTTCACATTTGTATTTCGCATTCCGCCTATACGAAGTACTTTACCAGCATTTTATAAGCACTCTTCTTCACTCATACTTTTTACTTAAAACCATCAGAAATAAATCTTGCAACTAATGCGATTATTCTGCACTTTACCGTTGCTGGGCCAGCAACTGATACATCAATGGGCCAGTAACGGCCCCGGGGACACCGGGGTACTGGCCCATTACTTTCAATGCCGGGGGAGTATGTGCTTTACCAGTACTGGCCCGTATAAAAATGTTTGCTGGGAGGTTATCTAAATTGTTCAATTCCCTCAATTGTAATAATTTAGATATATTTAATTCATCGTTTAATGTTTTTAAAAATAGAGTAACTCAGTTAGTTAATGTATTGTAAAATTTTATTTTTTAATAGTATTTTATATTTGTATTATATTGAGCTATTTAGGCTTATTGCTTGTAATGCTTGAAATTAATAAATAAAATATGCCCTACAGATGCAGGAAGAATTTGAACAAAATGTTAATATGCGCAGATTTGCAGTGATAGAGTATATCATCATGTCTCAAATTTGGGAGAAAAATCTATCAAAATTTAAAATTTTTGCAATTTTGATAACAGATTCGTAATCTACGACATTAAATTAAAATTAATCTAATATGTAAACACAGCGTGGTAGCGGATAGCACCAGGTAAGGAAAATTATATTTTGACTGATGTATCCCGTTCATTCCGTCATTTTGCGTGGTCCATCATTATTGAACCAGACCTTTTTGACCACCGCGGCAATATAAATTTCTCACATGGCCTCGCGCCTGCCCTGGCACAAGGCCTCGCAAATCCTAGCGCCGGCCCTGTACAGAGCTTATGACTAATGACTAGAGACCGGATTTTACGTTTCTGCATTTTTTTCATTTTTAAAAGCAGCAACAGTCTTTCTTAATACGAGGGCTACCTTTTAAGTTTTTACAAAAACTATTAAAGAAATGTTTTTAGGAACAAATTGTTTTATTGTTTTTCAAAATATTCGCCTTTAAGATTTATTCGCCTATAAGACTTTTGTATGCGTTCAAACCAATTCTCGAAATATTTTTTCCACTTTGAAGTTGGTATCTCAAAAACAGGGTTTTCGAAGACATCAAAAGTTCTTGAAGTGATGAAAATCGCTGTCCACGCATTTTTTGTTTAACATTAGGGAAGAAATAAAAATTGTTAGGGGATAAATCAGGTGAATACGGGCAATGAGATATTAATTCGAAGTTTTTCTCCTTCAAATAATCAATTGTTTGACGTGCTGTGTGGGAGCTTACATTGTCATGATGAAGGATGATGCGACGTTTTTGGTTGTTTTTCCCTATTTTGTAGATGACTTCTGGCAAACAAATTGTTGTATACCATTCAGCATTAAGTGTTCTCCGATCCTCTAAAGGAATGGTTGCGATATGTCCAGTACAACCGAAGAAACAAGCGATCATTTTCTTGGAAGTGCTTCGTGAACGAACAACTTTTGTGGGTTTTGGTTAAGACCTAAACAGTGGATTGTTACTTAGTTTCCGGTTCAGATGATTAAACCAATCAACACGAGCCTTTTTTTATAAACTTGTTTTTTTAAACGCTCACAGTCCACAAACTACTCAGTCAATTTATAAGCTGCCACTGATTTCACAATAACAAACGTCAAATTTTACGAATATAGTAATGACACAATTCAATATTGCCATCTAGTGGTCGTTTGAAAAAAACATAAAAGGTAACCCTCGTATATGCACGAATTAGAAGAAAATGAATCATTTGACAACACATTTTTTATTTTTTTTTGCTTTTTTTACAATTTTAAGCTTTTTTTTACTTTTTGTGCTTATTTAGAGCTTTATTTTTGTTTATTTATCGAGATTAATTTTTATTGTACAAGCAATTGATAAAAATAGTTTACAAAATACATTAAAATATGAAATATTTAAAATATTTTGGTAAAAATTACAAATTGATATTATCTGTCTCATTTTGTAATACGAAAATAAGAGGGAAATTTAATTTTTTATGTTTTATATTTAAAATATCATCTTATGGTGGTAATTCTGAAGTGGCACCTTTCAAAATATTTGACATGTCTATCACAATTTTGACATGTCAATTTGTTATCTGACATATTATCTGTCTCATTTTGTAATACGGAACTAACAGTGAAAGTTCATTTTTTATGTTGTATATTGACAATACATTTATAATATTGTTATAGTATTGGTTCACACGGATACGCCAAAGTCTGTTTACACCACAACAGTCACCAAAGTAACCAGATCTAGTTCCGTATTACAAATTGAGACGGATTATACATAGTTTTTGAGTGAATATAACCTCGATATAATAAAACTTAATCAAATATTTAAAAGCCAGGTTTACAAGTTCACATGTTTCTATAAAAGTCTATTTACACCACAACAGTCATCAAAGTAACCAGATCTAGTTTCGTATTACAAAATGAGACAGATTATACATTCAATACTTTGCAGCTTTGAAATTGTATGTCATGTTGGTATTAAAACATGGTAAAAAATTTCGCTTTCTTAAAATGTCATTCCATTTGACATATTTCATAAAGATAAATGATATATTAATTATATTGAATATATCATTATAAGGAATATTTTGAATTGACAAATTTACATTTAAAAGTCAGTACTACACTATAAAAGTAACCAGAATAACCAGATCTGGTTTGACCTTACAAAAGTGAACGCAATATATTAGAGCGGGCAAATAATTAAATTTTACTGTGTAATAGTTTCTCACGATTTATCTAAAACTAATTTGAGATATAGTGTAGGTACGCGTTTTTTCGTGTGTGCCTTTTTCCGTGTACGTTTTTTTTCCGTGTGTGTATTTTTTCATGTGCACTTTTTTATGGTTTTGTAGATATGACCAAAAACACTTATGCCATCATTTTGTCGTCTGTCTGTCTGTCTGTCTGTCTGTTCGGTAAAAATTGTAGTCAAACGGCTAAACCTAGAGTGTTGAAAGTTGGCATGCTTATACAATTCTTTGACCCACACATAGGAAAAATACTAAAACATCTAAAAAAACATATCCTCCTATATATATAAACAAATATGTGCTCACCGAAAAAAAAATACATTTTTTTAAAATTCAGGGTATCAAATGAAAGCCCTTAGTACGTGGATTAACGATTTTTGCAAAATAAATTATTGCGACGCGATTTTTGCCAAAATTTTTGTGCAAAAAAAATTTGTACCGCACCCTGTAGCCCAGATGGTTTAAACTAAAAATCTGAAAGAATTCTAAGTAATGTACATTGGTGTGAACCGGAATAGAAACACAGTAAACCAGTACGCTTCAAAGTGTAATGGTTAGCCCTCTCGCTTTCTAAGTTGCAAAGCTAGGGTTCCGTCTGGAGACAATTTTACTTTTCCTGTTTTTTTTGCATTTTTGTTTTTTTTTTAATTATTTTTTTTTAAATCTAGTTATATTTTGGCAAATTTTGCATTTAATTTTTAAAAGCGTAGATTTAATAACCAGTGGAAATTATTAAAATTATAATTTAATTCTATGTTTCAATGTACACGAAATCAGAGGGGCGGAGGTTATGACTTAAAACAACCAATGAAAGCCATAGGAGCAATTTAAAAAAAAATCGATAAAAAAAATGCTGCACATATTCAGAAACCTAAATAATGGTATTAAGCACTCGATTTAAAATTAACAAAAAAAATATTTTAACATAAAATTTGTTTTGAAATCCCAAAAAATCATCATTCACTTACTAAATATCTGCGAAACCCTGAAATATGTGAAAATTCACACCATCAATGTTTTCGTGTGTGTATTAATCCATGTACGTTTGTTTCGTGTGCGTAATTTTATATTATATAAGTAATTGGAAAATTTATTTTAATAAATTTTCAGCGACAGTGCTCAATAAGAGGCTAGTGGAGGAAATAGAGGATAAAGAAATATTAGAGGAGACGCAGTCAGGTTTTAGGAAGGGAAGGGGGGCGATAGATAACATATACACGATAAATCACATAGTGGCTGAGAGAATCAAGAGGAAAAGAAGGAAGGTGTATATGGTATTTATCGACCTTAAGGCTGCCTTTGACAAACTGGACAGGCAAGAATTTTGGGAAGTATTGGAAAGAAGGGGTGTAAAGGAAGAAATGATAAGAAGGATTAAAAAAATATACGAGGAGACGAGGTGCAAGGTGAAGGTGGGAGAAGAAGAGTCCGAAAGCTTTTGGGTAGATAAGGGGGTGAGGCAGGGCTGTCCGTTAAGCCCAACATTATTTAATATATACGTAGCTGACTTGGAAGAAACAATGAGGAAGGGGCAAGACGGAGGAGTGGTGGTTGGAAGGAATAAGTATTGGACAATGGGGTACCCAGATGATCTGACTCTGATGGCAGAGAATGAGCAGGGACTAAAGAGGATGATGGTCAGAGCGGACAAGTACTTTAGAAGAAAAAAACTGGAGGTAAACAGAAATAAAACGAAGGTGATGGTGTTTGGAAAGGGGGGAGGAAAGAGAAAGAATATAAGATGGGAATGGTCAGGGACAGAAATTGAAGAGGTAAAGAGTATGAAGTACCTCGGATATGTTCTAACGAGGAACAACAGAGCAGAGCAGCATGTTAGAGAAAGGATGAAGAAAGCAAGAATGGTTATGGGTAAGCTATGGAGCATAGGAGAGAGGAGGTTTGACGACGATATCAGGTGGAGAATGAAATTGATTGACGGGATTGTGAAGAGTATCTGGAGATGGAAAGAATGGGAGATAGTAGAAAGGGTACAAGAGGGATACATGAGATGGATTATGGGATTAGACAGAACGACACCAGGATATATAGTGAGAGAGGAAATGAAGAGGGAAAAGCTGAGAGTAGGAGCCGGGGCGAGGGCGGCGAAGTATGAGGAGAAAATCAGCAGGGACGAAAGAAGGAAGATATTAAGAGAATGCTGGGAAGAAAGAATGAAGGAAGAACAAAAAGGTAAACTGTCGGAATGGGGAGAAACAAGGAAAGAGTACTATTGGAGATGTGGGATGGACATAAGGGAAGCTGAGCGAAAGAGAAATGGAGGAAGAAACATAGTAGAAGAATTGAGAAGGAGAGACAAGGAGGTACAGGAGCAGGAAAGAACAGTAAGAATAGACCATTCAAGGAATGTGAAAAGGTATAGGGAGATAAGGACGGTAGGAATACCTAAATATTTGAAAGGGAGGAGAGGAAATGCAGGGGGCAGAGTTAGAAGTATTGCCAGATTAAGATGCGGAAATGAAGAACGGAGTAGTAGGTATTGGGCAAAACCGGAGGATAGGGTATGCAGAATGTGTAGAGAGGAGGAAGAATCCTTGGAACATCTTACAAAAAGATGTGGAAAGATGACAAAATGGGAGGGAGAGATAAAGGAGCTGTTGAGTGAAGAAGGAAAGGGAGAAAGGTGGGTGAGAGTACTCGAGGAAAGAAGGAAGGAATGCAGAGAGGTAAGACAAAACTGAGTACAGGAAGGAAGAAAGAGGCAATGGAGGAGGAAACAAAAGAGGGAAGGGAAGCGAAGAAAGAGGGGAAGAAGAACTGAAGTCAAGAAGGAAGGAGACCGGAGACGGAAGCCGAAAAGAGATTACGAAGAAAGAGAGGAACACCGGAGGCAGAAAGTAGAAGAAGAAGAAGAAGAAGAAAGAAAATCATAAATTGTATATTATATTATTTTATTTTATTATTATTATGATTATTTTTCTCAATGTAATAGTTAAAACCCTATACGCCGCAAGGCCTAGGGGAAATAAAGAATTATATATATTTTAATAAATATATTTTAAATTTAACGTCTCAAATCATTTTTAGTTTTAACAATATAAATGTAATGCACTGAGTAAAAATGAACCGTTTTCCCATCTTAAAAAGTTTATGAATAAATAATTTGGAATAATACTTATTATTTGTCCAGTTTTTAATAATGGGAGAAGAGTTGATTCAATTTGAAATGGATGAAGTAAGGCGTATGGATAGAGAAAGAAGTCAGAGGCGTCGAGTAAGTTCCACATTAAGGTAATGATGTGTTTGACACAGTTGGCAACGGCACTAGTTATTATATTATTCTAAAACACCTCCTTTGTTAATTTAATTTGCCACTAGAGGTCGGTATCGTTCACTTTTAGAAACTGTTATATTAGGATGTAGTAATTATTCTACTAATCTGACTTATTTTACTATTTACGTCATTTACAAAAATAAACACTATTTTCCACTTACATGTAACAAAACAAGCTATTATACTAATTAATTTGCAAATTATATTAATTACTCGTGAGATAAAAATATACACAAATATACTTAAAAATAAAACAATTATCATTAATAGTATAATTTTCATAGTAAAAGCAGGGGCGAATCTAGGGTACTAGTACGAAGAATGTTATACTCTATTTCCGAAAGACTGATAGTAATAAAATTTATTATTTGTAAAAAGTTATTGTATTATCACACAGAAGCGGTATAACAAAAGCGACAAAATATGAATAGTTCGAAACGAAATATTGTTAAAAACAACCGAGTGTGCCGCACATATTATATGGGAGTACGAACTAGGGTTAAACACAATATGCCATAAAAATTTGACTTTAAAATTTTGAGGAAAAAGATGGTCACAGGGGTGTGTTTAATGATATGATAAATATGGTTACAGGCGTGCGTTTTATAACATGATAAAGAGTAATATAGAAATACACAAAACCAATTTAAACGTGTTTAAAATGTGCACGCTACTGGTAACTGCCTGACAAAATGATTTATTACTATCAGTCTTTCAGAGATATAGTATAGTATTTTGCATTAAGGCAACTATAAAAATAAAATGAGGGATCTGTTTGTGACCGGAATATTGTTTAACTCTTGTCGCACTATTTATTCGTCAAATTTGAATTTTTTAAAATAACTCTTTTATCTTTTAGAGTTATTTAATATCTACTATACACAGTGGCGGCTGGCGCAGAGAGGGCAACGGGGCAACGCCCTCCCAGTTATTTAGTTTTGAAAAAGAAGAAAATCTTAAAACTTAAATTCGCATCGCGCCGCGTTTCGCTTCCTAAAACAAATGTTTTTAGAATGGACATACGCCAGGCAGGGCAAGTGAGCAAATGTCTCCTATCTTTGTACGCAGGGACGTAGCCGGGGGGGGGGGGGGCATGTGCCCCTCCCAAGGATAGTTTACATAAAATATAATTTAGGTTGTTAGAAGTTTTCTTCACCGGAGGTGAATTTTATAACTTTATAACTTTATAACTTTACCCGAATTTTATTATTTAATATACAGTGAAACCTAAAAAATAAATTTTTTCCTTCAAAAAGTTTTTTGCCCCACCAGAAAATAATGTCACGGGCCGCCACTTACTGTACTAGGATTTTTCCTTTCATAACTACTTATTATAACTAATTATCTTAGGATGATAAACTTGTTTTATCGAGTCAATTTCTTGTTTTACAGTACTGGTCTAGCCTGACCGGATTTTGGGATTTTATAGTAATGTCTTATATTAATACGTAATTTAATTAGGTTGCCAGGTTTAGATTGTATTGTTCAGTCGTTTTTACGTCAGGTTTGACATTTAAATGAGGTTAAAACTTTATTTTTCATTAAATCAATTATTATTATTATAAAAATTCCGAAAACTCTTAGTAGCCGCGCTCAAAGGATGGTTTTGTCTCTTATTAATTATTTTGAAAGAGAGTTAGAGAGAGAGAGAGATAATGGTGGACCTTTAATGGATTTGAAATGTGTGAGAGATGTAAGTAAATCACAGAACACAATATATTAAGAACGGACACTGGCAGCAAAAAAAATTAGTACGTTCCCTCTAGGAATATACCAATGAACTAAACAACAACAACCGCCAAATTTAAATTTTACTATCTGATTTACGTTCATAATTACCATTATTATTGTATTAAATATATTTTATTATTTATATTATCAAAAGTTTTACAATTAAAAAAGAAATACATATATATTATATAAGGAATTTAAATAAATAAATCTAAATAAAAGGTGTAAGCTATTTATTTTTGAAACGCAAAATTATACACAACATTAAACATTATTTTAAACACAACATTATAATTACTAATTACAAACACTGTATTAAAAAAATTGGAGGCTATACCTGTTTTTTTATTTTTTCGGCCTCATATTTGGTTTCTACACATTTCAGATCATTATAAGACAATATCCGCAAAAAATCAATTTTTGTCCGTCTTCCCGAGATGTACAATGTATGTATCAAATACAATATAAGATGACCAAAATTGGTATTAAAACTCTATTATTTGAACCATGTATTTGAAAATTAACAAGCTTAAATGCGTATTACTTCAACACCAACTGTCATGTGTTTGACAGCTAATGGCGGCTGATCGACAGCTAGAACACGAAGTTTCTGATCGTTTGAAGTCGGGTGTATTCGTAATTTATTTTGCACTATGTCACCATCTACCAATATACCAGAAAACTAAAACTCGAGCCAAGGTCATTACATACCAGTGGCACCCGGGTGAAGTAAATATTAAATTTTGTTTATATGTATTGTTTTTTCACTTGAATATTTTTCTAAAAATGATTGTTAATTAAGTCAGTATTTCTAAAATGAATAAAATCGCTGCACAACAATCGAGAGGTGAAGCTGTCCGTAACCCAAAAAGAAACGAACACGCACTAAATCTGTTGTAGTATTAGACAATTTTACAACAGTTGGGAGAAGTAATATAATTTATGAGATGAGATGTACTGAAATAGTAAGGACACTCTAAGTACCAACATCTGTACGTGAGGCATTTCAAATCCATTAAAGGTTTAGCTCTTCGACATAAAATTAAAATTAACACTTATTTATAATTATTTGTATTTAAACAAATAACTAATTACATTTAATCACAAAAATAAAATATAAAAGTAACTATTGCGATTAATATAAACATTATTAGATTTTTGTTATTAAAATATTTAATAAGTTCTATCTGACGGTCCCGTTTATCATTCAGTTTTAGAGGTTTGTAGTAGAGATGGGAATTTCGGCTCAGTTTGCGGAACCAGATCAGTGGAGGTCGTTCAGTTTGTTGAGCCGATTCATTGATCCGGCTCAGTGATCCGGTTAAGTAAACATGTTTCCGAGACACAGGTCGGTCGTTAGTTCGTAGGTAGAACGTCGCTTAGAGCCGGCTCTTGCTTAGAGCCGGTTCTTGCAATATATGAACTATAAACATGATCCCGAGACACAGATCGGTCGGTCGTAGGTAGAACGTCGCTTAGAGCCGGCTCTTGCTTAGAGTTCTATTTTCAAAATAAATTGATCAAATATTTGTCAATTAATTGATCAATTAATTGACGAAATTTTTACGCTTTACACACATCAATTAATTGAATGTCAACTTTTTCAATTAATTGATCAAATAATTGAATCGTGTAAAACCCACTTTAGTTAGGGTGACCATTTTCTTAAGAAGGCAATGCGGGACGGAGCAAAAAAAAGGTCCTCATCTCCCAAATCCAAGTGAAGAGCAAAAAAAAGGTCCTCACCTCCCAAATCCAAGTGAAGAGCAAAAAAAAAAGGTCTTCACCTCCCAAATCCAAAATGCGGGACAATGCGGGACAAAATGTTAAAATGCGGGACTTTTGCGGGACGCATCTTAATGCAGGACAAAATGTTAAAATGCGGGACGAATGTCGACACAGGTCAGTCGTTAGTTCGTAGGTAGAACGTCGCTTAGAGCCGGCTCTTGCTTAGAGCCGGTTCTTGCAATATATGAACTATAAACATGATCCCGAGACACAGGTCGGTCGGTCGTTCGGTCCTAGGTAGAACGTCGCTTAGAGCCGGCTCTTGCTTAGAGTTCTATTTTCAAAATAAATTGATCAAATAATTTGTCAATTAATTGATCAATTAATTGACGAAATTTTTACGCTTTACACACATCAGTTAATTGAATGTCAACTTTTTCAATTAATTGATCAATTAATTGAATCGTGTAAAACCCATTTTAGTTAGGGTGACCATTTTCTTAAGAAGGCAATGCGGGACGGAGCAAAAAAAAGGTCCTCACCTTCCAAATCCAAGTGAACAGCAAAAAAAAAAAAGGTCTTCACCTCCCAAATCCAAAATGCGGGACAATGCGGGACAAAATGTTAAAATGCGGGACTTTTGCGGGACAAAATGTTAAAATGCGGGACGAATGTTCACCCTAACTTTAGTTTTTATAAAAACTTAACAGGTAGCCCTCGTATAACCTTGGAAACAGTAATATATTAGGCCATTCTGGTTATATTGGAAGTAAAAAAAGAAAATACATATATGTATATGTATATAAAGACAATCTCAAGAACAACTATTCAAACTTGTCAGACATTTTGTAGATCAATTTCCAAATTGTTTTGCTAATCTAGAGTGATCTATTATAAAAGATATTATTAATTTTTAAATAAAATAAGCAAAATAAAAAAGTTATAATATAGACAAGTACTTTGTATACGTATAATCTACTAATAAGAGGTAGGCATATGAAATAATTAATATTTATTTTTAAAAATATCATATTTATAAATTGTATTAAAGGTTAAATGTCAGTTTGACATGCTGACAATTTTTATCAATCAATCGTTATAGCAGCGTTTCCCAAACTTTTCAGATAGCAGACCGGCGTTAACTGGTACTATTTTTTGCCCGGGTCCGGTGTCGTATATATACACACGAATTTTCAAACTTTTCAAACGGTGTCTGAAAGTAGGTCATTCAAGTAGTATTTTTCAGCAAAAAAAAAAAAAAATTGCGGGTTATCGCGATTATCTTGAGTTACAAAGGTAAAAGTTTTGTAAAATGCATTGTTACCTACCCTAACCTAAAATAGTGTATTTATCATTATCTAGAAAGTAGGTAGCTCGCTTCGCTCGGCTTCTTCTAACCAAACCTGTTACTAACCTAATCTAATCTAAGATAGTGTTTTGTCATTAAACTAGAAGATAGTGTTTAGTCATTAAACTAAAAGGTAGGTAGGTAACTCGCTTCGCTCCGCTCCGCTGCGCTCGCATTCTGCAACTAAGCTGAACCTAGCGCTGTGGTAAGCGTCAAATTTACGTTGATATATGGAGAAATCTACCCTAAAATTGCAAGTTAAAAAGTGAAAAATAATTAAAACTGTGAAGAAAACTAACAATTTCCGTACCTAATATAATTTATTATTATCTGAGAAAGATGTCCCTACAAAAAAATCATGAAAATAATGTAAATTGAGTGTTTATATATATACGGCACCAGAGCCTTTTGCCCTAATCATCCTTATCATTAATTCTGACTCGACAATTTTTCCTGATGTTGTCCTTTTCCAAGGATAATTTTCCTATATTGTTCTACCTAAAGTCACTGGATTATACAAAGTAGCGCAAGCCTTTGAAGAAGCCGCCAGACCCCAGGGTTTGATTGGCAACATTGCTTCCCCTATTAAGCAAACTAAAGCAGCAATTTTTACGTTCTTAAGTTTGCGTTTGCGCTGTCACATCTCTCTTTCTCGCTCTAATTTAATAACCTCCTTTGTCAGCGGTTTGAGTGCCATATTTAAGGTTTCATTTAAATTTATATATTATATCTATTTTATTTAATAAAAATAAAAAAAATAATTGAAATTGTACCACAATTTTGTTATAGTGCATCTTTGATTAAAAAAATCGTTTTTCCAATTATTAAAATAAAAATTTTGGTAGTACTAGTTTCTTATTTTTTTACTGTTGGAATCACTGAAAATCATTTGTGTTGGCGACATTTTTAGCCCCAGTATGGCCGCCGTTGCGCTACTTTGTATAATCTAGTGACTTTAGTTCTGCCCAACCCTCGAAAATTGTAGGCATTAGTTACTCACAGTTCACAGTAATTTGACTTGATAAAAATAGGAGAAATATATTTTTTATATCTACATTAAGTACAGTCTTACTTTATGGAAAATACTGAAAATTTGCATGAGTTTGGCCAGATGGATCAAGTCCGTGGTCTTTCAAACAATCTTGAAAGTACAGTGGATCTCGCATTCCACAAATTATACGCTTCATAAAAGAGGAGATTTGGTCCGCTGGAGGGTTTGATTTTTCGCGTTGAATTTTCGCCTGCACAGAATGCAATAATTTTTAACGCCGTCAAAGTGTCACGTGACAATCTATATCTGTGTTTATACGTGCTCTTTCTTTTATTAAAATTATAAAGGATGATGAAGACTTGTGTGTGATGTTATTTATGTTGTATGCAAGTTATTTATACATACACTTTACCATTCAGTAAAAACTGAGGTTAGGTGTTCTACGTCAACGTTCAACGGCGTCAAAAGTTGGAAGTTGACGAACATTCAGTATCAACGGCGTTGGAATGCCGTTGGACATTACTCATTCTATGCATTTGCGCACGACAGCTTGATTTTAACTTTCTGACAGATAGCGCCGTCCAAACGCCGTCAACTCGTTGCATTCTGTTCCCCACTTTAAGGTGCATACAGTCGGTGTGCCAGCGTTCGCCAGCGCTAATTCTGACGCTGGCCATAACATGTAACTCTGGCGGATACTTGTACTTGTGTACAGGGCCGGCGTGAGGGTCTTTGGCGCCTGTAGGCAAGATTTAATTGAGCGTCCCTAGGCAGGGCGTAACTAGCTTTTTTTGAGCTGGGTAATAACTTCAAAATTTCAAATGAATACCTAAAAAAGGTCCTCACTTCTAAATTTGGCGCCCTTTTGAATCTCATGTCAGCGCTTCCCTCGGAGCGGCGCCCGCATGCATTACACGCCCGCTTCCGCCGGCCCTGCTTGTGTACCCTACAGACTAACGTCTGTGCTGGCCAAGTACAAAAATACGAACATGGGTCAGCGCTTGTAAAATGGCGTCTGACAGTGAAAGTGAGGTTATGGTCGCAGCTACGACCTTGCTTTTGATATTTAAATTAAATTAAAAGTACAAAAAATTACTTTTTATAAGCATGCCAAATTTCAACTTTTTATCTTAAGGGTGCGCACAACCGTACAGTTTCATATAAAAGACTAACAATCTGAAATAAAATTAGTAACAATCTATACATCAAAATTTTCAGTGAATTTTTTTCTATCTAATAAGATATTTTTAATTGTAAAAATAACTGTCATGTAAATGTAAATAAACAAATTGCGTTATAGATGCCATCCTGTAAACCATTCGACGCAAATTTGTGTACAATGCGGCAAATTGTAGCTAAAGCTTCATTCTACAAATAGGTTTGGAGATATTTTGTTCTATTGTGAAAATTACTTATAGTTATTGTACTTGGTAATCTACTTGTGCCGCCATCTCGAATTTTCCGCGGTTCTCAATATGGGTGCTGCGCATAAAAATTATTTATTTTATGTAAAGAATACATGTACCAAGTGGCTACAATTTCTACCGTACAGACAGACACACACATGAGTGACTTTATAAGGGTTTCTTGGTGGTCATACCTACAAAATCCTAAAAATAAGCACAGGTGCATTATGTAATACGCATACTTAATCCCTACTATTAACCGAGAACAAAATAGTTACAGATAAATAACTACTCAAAATACCTCACAGTTACCCGTTAATTATCTGCTACCCGTTAATTACCCGTTACCCGTTAGTTTCGAAAATTCGGAACCTGGTACAACCGTGTCGGGTCGAGTAGCGGGTACCCGTGTACCCGTCGTCATTCCTACTCTGAACTGTGTGATAGTTCACACTTTAATGCAGACCTGGGCAAATGGCGGCCCACGGGCCGGATCTGGCTTGCGCTGAAATTTTATCCTGCCCGCGAAGCATTTTATAAATTATTGTGTTCTGCAAAAATATTACTGTCTGTCCAATATTCTTTCAAATTTTCATTCTTTCCAATTTTCTTTTAAATTTTTTTCAATAAATTGCACAATAAATACACGTTTTGGTTTAAAAATATTGCTTTTAAAATTTATAAAATATCCTTCGTAACAAAAACAATATTTAAAATTAAAAAAAAAAATTTTTTTGCCCGCTGTGAAAATTTCAACGCAATGTGGCCCGACAGCCAAAAAATTTGCCCACCTTCAATGCATCTTAATATTTTGTACTTACCGGTGCAGCATCAGAAAATACAAAGCAAGTCAAAAATAAGCTCTTAATAAACCACATTTTTTAAGTCCTCTAAATAAGGCACTATGTATTTGTATGCAGGTAGATTCTTATATATATGTACTTTATGGTTTTAAAAAATGTCATGATAAATGTCAATAAATGACCGTTTTTGTAATTATATCCGACGAAAGTATGATAACGCAAATTTGCATAATAAGTTCTATTAAAAAATAACAATATAATTAAACGCGTAATAAAATATAATTTCGGAGGACATTATGCGTTTAAAAAACACTTTAAATATAGGTTACTCACAAGAAACGACATTTAAGTACTTTATTTTAAGAGATCTTTATCAAAAACTAGCTGAAATACCTATACAAGTCTATTGCGTACAATTCATATTGTTAGAATTATAATATAACAGTATCAGATTATATAAAAGTAATAAATATAATATACATACATATTAATAAAAAAAGGTATTTTATGAATAATAAGACATGATTTTATTGATCAACTAATACGTCTCCCACATCATATGATATATTTTATACTATCCTATTTACATAAAACAATATGCCTTAGCAACGATATAGCACCCTACGATCGTTAATAAGTGTAAATGTTGTATAATTATATTTTCGCTAACACGGCCAGACTGACATGCGGAACGTTCTCGGGACGCAACTGTATTCTTCACACCATTAACAGCATTGTTGTTATCAGCAACAGCAGCCTGCATATCACCAGCGGTCTGCTCCATACCAACAGCATCCTGCATCTTGCGTACCAGTAACAGCATCCTGCATACCAGGAACTCCATTCTTGAGCCGGTCCACCATTCATCTTCTACTGCATCTTCAAATTCTTCACCTAATTCATAATCTGTAAATAGAGCAATTTGGGCGCAGAATTGATTTTTCACAAAATCAACCATGCACCAATATCAATTAGTAAAAATAAATACTTGCTTAAAACAAAACCTCCCAGAAGCAAAGTATAAATCGTGATCTGAAAGTTTAGAGATTTTTCAGATCATTTCATTTCTCTACCACGAACTCAGTGACTAGATCAACAAGCTCAGATACTCAGTAACTATCTATTAGTTTCCTTCATTACAGATTGTCTACAGTACAACAAGCTCAGAGACCGTTTATTCATTTCTGCACACACAGTGCTCAGCTCAGAGAGCGTCTATTCGTTTCTGCACACACAGTGCTTTATCATCATCATCAGCCCGTCGCCATAGCTCACCATCTGCCACCATGGTTACAGAGCTATTACCGGACTGATGCCACTTGCAGCGGCATGTCTTGCGGTACTCGACAAGCTTTCAATTCTCAACTCATTATCTATTATATTTCTCAGTTTATTTTGCCATTCCGATCCCAGTGATCTGTCATTTGTCTTTTCCAATAAACGTTCAACTTTAAAACTCAAATCTCGAAACTCAGATCTTAATTATCAAATCTCAAATATCATAACTCAGATATTAAATCTCAAATATCAAAAACAAAATCTCAAATCTAATTTTTACACATTATGGCAAACACGTGCCATATGATTTAACCAAAACAATAAAATGCCTCTTACCATTTTAGTCATCATCAATCTAACCAGTTACCTTCGAAAATTGTGTTTATTAATAACAAAGGAACGCTCGTTCATCCTGACAATTTTTAGGGATCTTTGTTAAGATTCTGCATTTTTCAAACAAATGTCACATTTCATATTTATTCCAATAAGTGTCATTTCCTTAGAAACCACTTGAAATAATTTTTGACAAAATAACTTGAAATTTGCCAATTTATTATCTAGTTCATAATTCATACTACCTTTATATGATTCTCAATCGTCACCTTTAACTTAAACTTTTACATTATCCTTTGCAATATTATACGACAATTTCTTTACAACAATGTATTGTTGCATTAAAAAAATATTTTTAATATAGCACTTATTTTATATTTCTTGTGGGTGATAGGCCAATCGCACTTCTGATATTAATAAAAAAGGTATTTTATGAATAATAAGACATGATTTTATTGTTCAACTAATACGTCTCGCACATCATATGATATATTTTCTATTATTCTATTTACATAAAACAATATGACTTAGCAACGATATAGCACCCCACGATCGTTAATAAGGATAAATGTTGCATAATTATATTTTCGCTAACATACATATAACATGATAGTACAGTTAAATTTTATTTAATAATTCAGTGTCTAAAAGAAATGATAATATTTTTTGGGGATTGACGTCATTCAATATTCCTTTGAGTTGTGTTGGTAGTTGATGTTTGTTCCGTTCCAGTTGATATTTTTGACAATGAATTAGGATGTGCTCTACACTTAATACTGTATTTATGGCACGACTTAGGCAGATATGGAGATCATGTCTGTCTGGCAAGAACAAGATCGCTGCCACAAACATGCTTGCTGTCCCATTAATTTCATACACTTTTGGTGTAATGAAATGGAATGTTGATGATCTTAAGGATCTCGACAGAAGAACCAGAAAGATCATGAACATCAACCGAAGTCTTCACCCGAAATCTTCTGTGCAGCGCATTTACCTCCCTCGTCAAAATGGGGGTCGGGGATTACTAAATCTGGAGTGCTTGCACGATCGACTCGTCCTGGTTACAGCAAACAGTATCCTCAGAAGTCAGGACCCACTATTAAAATTCGTTAGTGAGCACGAATTTAGTGGCAAAGGGGCGTTTCTTTACCAGGCAGCGCGAAGAGCAGCAACGAGATTTAACCTGGCAGACTTGAGTCCCGTCAGGGAAAACGCTGGAGTACAACTCTCTCGGGAGGAGTACAACAGAGTTACCGGTTCGGTGAAACGAGGCGAGACAGACATGTTGACAAAAGAACACATGAGTAAAAGTATGCACTCTGTGTTCTTCAAACATATTAAATGTCTAGAGTTGTCCACCGAACTCACGTTCTCGTTTCTTAAGTCTGCTGGTTTGAGATCGGAAACAGAAGGTTTTGTGTTTGCGTGTCAGGATGGTGTTATAAATACTTTGGCATACAGGGCCCGCATATTCCAAATAGCGGAGTCCACACTCTGTAGGTTGTGCCACCACCATTCTGAAACGATAATGCACATTCTGTCTGCTTGCCCATCTCTT